>JAOSBO010000009.1:134365-157391 GCA_027563915.1 Erythroxylum rotundifolium | reverse complement strand
GATAATCTATCCATAGTGAATTACTGTTATTTGTTCAAACAGGGCTCGTTGTTCATCTAATAGGTTAAATCCATAATTGTTTATCTGAATTGATGCAAGTGGCAATTGGTATAACTTGATTGCGTAAAAGCATTTCGGTTATATTAAGTGAAGATATAATCTAATTTAAATGAATTCTCGTAGTCTTTGTTGATTAGGGCAAGGTCTTACTAGTTTTTAATGCTGTTAACAAATTAAATCCTTCGTCATACTTAAGGTTATTTGTTAATTATGGGTTATTATTAGATCGTATCTTGATAACCTAATAATATGGTAAGATTGGTTGGGAGGACGTTTCTTTCGGCTATAACTTGTTTGCAATGTTAAATTGAATAGTTATCCTAGAGTCGATGATCAATCCATATGAACTTCATACCGCGAATTACCTTTGACTGGGTTTATTTTCCATTGATTTAGAATTTTAATTATTATTGCTGTCTTGATTTCATTTTTAATCGTTAATACTAAAAATCCCTAAATCTCACTTTATTTTTCAGTTTACAGTTTCAGTTCTGGTTAGCCTTGGGCAAAGCTAGTCCCTAGGGTTTGACCCTTCTCACCCTATTTACAGTATTCTCATTTTTTTTCGTTAGGAAGAGCAGGTCTTTTATTTTTGGTGGTTTCGACACCCATCAATTTGACATGCATAAAAAATGTTGGCACTATTGTCAGAGAGTGTAATGATTTAGTTTTTTCTTTTGATTTCAATTGATGTTTTGTATATATTTTTGTTGATAATCAGGTTCTACAGTTGTTCCTTTACCTTTTCATGTTTGGTAGTACTTGTGTATGGTAGTAATAAGATTTACACATTAAAAAAGTACAATTTGATCCAAAGATTAAAAGGACACTACAAAGTTTGAGAAGGATAACCAGAACAACTGCAGAAATATAAAAAGAACATGGATTTGAAGAATAAATGGCCAATTCGAGATCTTTAGGAGAGTTGGTTGCACCAGACTTAACTAAAATACCATTATTAATCACTTTTCCTAATTTTGCTGAACATGTCACTTTTGAGCTTAAGTTTGGCTCAATCTATCTTTTGCCTAACTTTCATGTACTTGCAAGTGAAGATGCACGCAAGCGTCTCAAAGAGCTTGATTTGGTCTGTTTAAGTCTAAAACCTTCAAAGGTGACAGATGAGCAAATAATGGAAAGGGCATTCCCATTCTTATTGAAGGGTACAACAAAAGACTAGCTATTTGATTTGCCTGCTGGGAGCATTACCACATGGATTGAAATGAAGAGGCTATTTTTGTAGAAATACTGTCCAACATCAAAGACGGTCAGCATATAGAAAGAGATATGCAAGATAAGGAAAAATAACGAAGAATCCTTTTACGAGTATTGGGAGCACTTTAAGAAGGTATATGCCTGCTTTTCTCACTACAACATTATAGAATAACTACTTATTCAATACTTCTATGACGGATTGTTTCCTATAGAAAGGAGCTTGGTAGATGCATTGAGTGGTGAGGTACTATATGAAAAGACTCTTATGAAGGTTAAAAAAATTAATTAAATGCATATTTGCAAACAATTAACAATTTGTCATCCGTAGCGATGCTTTTCATGTAAATGAGGTAAATAGGTTATCCATTGAACATCATTTAGATGAACTTACATCTTTTTTTAGACAAATTGTTGTCAAGAAGGCATAAGTAAAAGCATGTGGTACATGAGTAAATATGAACCATTTAATAGATGGGTGTCCAGTTTTGCAATAGGGAAGCATAGAGTACATCAATTCTGCAGGGGGGACTTTTCCAACTAATATAACCTGTATTCATAGACTTATAACTCATGATGGAGACCCAAACCTGAGTTATGGAGGGAATAAAAAGCAAATTGTTCCCAAATAGGCCACCAGAAGTGCAACAATTCTAACCAAAGCTACAAGCATCTTCTTTCAACTCAGGTACATCTTTATAAGATAGAGTTAAGTCTCTTTCTACTAATATTGTGCAATTTCAGCAAGATGTGAAACAATTTCAGGAAGAGATAAGATCTCAATTACAAGATAGAAGGTTCAAAATCTAGAACTTGGAGAGCTAGATGGGTAAGATGGTAGTGGCTATCAACTGTTTAGAATCAAAAACCTGAGGAAAGCTGCCATCACAATCTGAGGTGAATCCAAAAAACCTTATCGTGGTGACCTTAAGGAGTGGGAAGGAGCTTGAGGTTCCCAAGTGGACCCCACCAAGGATAGCCAAAGAATATAAGATTAAGAAGGAAATCCCTCGTCTAACTTAAAGGGAAATCCTGAATGTCCTAATATTGTTAAGACTAACCCTTTACCTTTTCCTAGCAGTTTAGCAAAATTAAACAAGGAGGAAAAAGATAAGGAGATACTAGGGACCTTTTGAAGGATAGAAATGATATATCTTTGCTATATTTAATCAAGTGCCCAGGTATGAAAAATTCCTTAAGGAATTATGTACCAATAAGAGAAAGCTAAGAGGTGATGAGAAAGTAATGATGGGTGAGAATGTTTCTGTGGTCTTTAAGAAGAAAATACCTCCAAAATACAAGGATCTAGTTATGTTCACCATTCCCTATAAGATTGGTAACACTGTGATTAAGAGAGCTATGCTATATTTTAGAGCATCAATGTTATGCATCATTCTATTTATGCTTCTTTAAATGTAGGCCCTTTAAAAGAAACAAGTGTTATCATACAATTAGCTAACTGTACTAATGCTTATCTTGATGGAGTAGTTGAGCATGTATTGGTGTAAGTGAAAAAGTTTTTTTTCTTGCAAATTTTTTCACAGTGGATTGAATGATGAAACCTCATGCAATCCTATACCTGTCTTAATAGGGAAACCATTTTAGTGCATGGGACTGATAGATATATTTTCGAATGTTGCTGTTTCAAGTAGTTGTGTTTGTTTATAAATGATGGTCATAGGTTGGAAAGTAACTTTTTTCATTCTTGGATATTGTGAAGGAAACTTGCTCATCACCTACTCTCAAATTCAGTTCACCACCATCAATGTTAATAATTGATCGAGTAGTGGTTAAAAATGGTCGTCCAAAGATCATTGATTTCTCTATGTCCTCCTTTATGTCTAAAATAAAGAAGTCTATAGAAGGTAAACTTGTCAACATTAACCAAAACATCTTTCATGAAACCTCTTAGCTAATGAACTAATTGTCTGCTATTTTCACATGCTTCTTAATGGGTATTATCTCTCCTACCCCTAATAATGCATACAACATCATATTTATGCTAGCCCCCAAATCAACAAATGCCTTACATATTTTAACACCTCCAATAATGTAGGGGATGTAGAAATCTCCTAGATCCTCCTTCTTCGGTGGGAGTCTCAGTGCCAGTTGATTTTCTACCCATTCTTTAATAGATTCCATTAGGGTGAATCATGTCTTCAATTTCTATATCATTTCCATAACCTTATTTAGTTCGGTTTCCTAGGATTTCCTCATTTCTTTGATTAGATATGGAATCTAATACTAGTACTTTTTCATCTCATACAGGTTATACTTAGCTAGCAGCAGCTTTCCTTGTTCTTCTACCTTCCTGGTTCCCTTTTGTCCTTGATTGGATTTAACTTTTGTTGCACTAGAATGAGATAGGGTATTTTAGATTAATGCTTCTTGATTGGTTTCAATTTAGGTTCACTCTGCAGGAAATTTTTATCAACCTTTTTTTTTTCCTTTTCTCCATCGTCTTTAGTTTAGACAAGCTTCTCCTTATTAGACCTGGTGATCAATATAATTCATTCCTTTAGTTTTGTCTTAGTATTACTCGAAAGGTTTCCCATATTTTGGGCTGATAGCACTTCTACTAGTTAGCCCACTTGGACTTTTAGGTTGTGTATTAAGGAGGCGTGATTCTTTGTTACTTACTCGAACTTGCCTTCGAGCCTCTTATGAGCATCTTCCATTCCTCCAATCTTGTTTAAGATCTTATCTAATTTCGATTCCATTGTGTTTGACTTTTCTTGTTGGAAACTAGGTGGTCGCTAAGGTCTGAACTGGCCTCTCACATTGTTCGACCAAGAGAAGTTTGGGTGGTTCTTCCTGCCAGGATTGTACATGTTGGAGTAAGGGTTGTTTCCCTCTCCTCAACCATATTACGCTCCCATGTAATTCACTTGTTCTGGCTCATGACCCTTGATCAGGAAACAATCAATGATATCAGGTCCATTTGCCCACACAACTCACATTTTAGCTGAATGTCTTCATAGTAGCTAAGGTGAGGCCTTTATATTGTTTAGCCATCAAGCTAGATTGTCGATCTTTGCTTACATCTCTATCACTTGATCAACAAATATAGCTCTTGGAAGGCTGCAGGTTGTCTATTTGACTCATTTGTCCATAAACAATTGTTGCTAGCCTTCTCCTCTGAAAACTCCTCAGCTTCATCCACAATCTTCCTCATTAACGATCCTCTTGTTGCTACATTAATAGTGCCTCTTGTGGGTTGAGTCACTCCATTATAAAATGTTTGCAAAAGGAATTCTTTGGTAGATTATGATGTAGGCACCTCTTTTGCAAATCCTTGTATCTCTCCCATGCTTTATAAATCGATTCCCTATAACTATATTAGAAGTTTGTAATCTCCTTGATGGTTTTTGTTGCCTTGGTGAGGGGAAAATCTTTGTCTAAGAAGGCATAAATTGCTCCCATGTGATGATATTGAAGGTTCTAAGAGAGAGATATCAAGCCTTTACCCTATCCCTTAATGTGAACGGGAAAAGCCTTATCCTAATTGCATCTTCCGACATTTGATCGTATCATAAAGTATCACATATTTCAAGGAAGTTTATAATATGTGCATTTGCGTCCTTTTTGTCAATCTATCAAATTGCACATTCGTTTGTAACATATTTAAAAGGGCTGGTTTGATCTCAAAAGAGGAAGTTTGAACTAGTGTTCTTGCCACACCTTGGTTGGCCGCATTAATGCTCAGCCTTATAAAATCCTTGAGGATCTTTGGTTAAGCTCTTTGATGCAAGTTTTGAGGAAATTTTGCCATCATTGGTTCCTTAACTTCTTTTCCCTAGCTTTTGGCTTTTTGAATGGCTTGTTCCAAACTAGCAATGTCAAGTGTTAAGTCCTCAATGATCTAACTTGTACTTTTAGTAGCTCCTGTGTTCATGTAACTGCACGGATACAAAAGTGGGAAAAACGCCTTAATCTACAACAATCAAACTAATCCTATGCCTCCTCAACAGCGGTGCCAAAAACTTGTTGATGTAAGCAAGTTTTACTATTTATAACCCTCAAATACTGTAAGTGCACTGGTCGTGAAATGTAATATGTGAAGGGTCTATCCCACGAGGAGGTGTTAAATAATCTAATCCTACATTATCTAAGGCTAGGAAAATTAATAAAATGAAAATAAATTTGCACAGAAAAGTAAATACGAGAAAGTGATTATCAAGAAATTAATTTACAAGTTTAACACAAAAACAAATTGAAATTGAGCAACACAAAAGTCACAATGGAAATCATCCAAGAAAAGTTACCAAATTATAAGAGAGGGGATTATTACTATCATTAATGTTAACCTAGCCATTTATGTGTTAATAGGGTGTCAGTTCTAGATTATCGAAGGGGGCATTACTCTCTCTCGAGTGATAATCACATGCCCTAATTAATAATCTCTAATTATTTTAAGTACTGAACGGGTAATCTCTCAATTACCAATAGTCTTAAACCTAATTAGTTTTTAAGCTCTCTAATAAACAATTGGGTCTCACACGGATCTCTCGCCATATAATAACCGACTATATTGATTGTGCTGTCTATTGGATTGCCTAACTCTCATTAACCCAACCCAATTATTTTACATTTGACTCATCCTCTCGGTTTGTTACCGAAACATGAAGATACAACAATCAGTCACAACACACAATCAAAATAACACAATAACAACAACTAGATTAACATTAACTTAAGGTAAAATCCAGAAAGAAAGTTGGAACATCTTAATCAAACCCAAATCCATAAATATATTTGTATTTATCTTAACATTCAAAAAAATGAAAACAAAAATGAAAGAAATACACGTGGAATAGGGATCGGGACACCTTGGGAAAGCAGCTGCTGTGAAGACCTTTTCTTTCTCCTCTCTTCCTCTTTCTTTCTTTTCTTGTTCTCACCTTTTGGGGTGTTTCCAAAAAATGGCATATTGGAGGCTCCCTTTTTTTTCTTTTCTTTTCCACTTTATAGCATTTTCTAATTAAGGCAACTATAGCGCTTTTTCCATACTCCAAAGGTCTGAAATGTCCCTAAAAAATAAAATTCAGAAAGTTGGGGCATATTGTTTGTCGCGCAAGCCAAGATCGTGGCACCATGTTTCCCCTTCTATCACAATCATGGCAGAACATGCCATGATTGTGGCCCCTTGCATTTGCTTCTATTCCAATCATAGCTTATCGTAGGCTTGAGTTCGGCTCTAGTTCTTTCGAATCTCCTCTATTCTTTTATATTTGTCTTGAAACACTAGCAAATAAGTCACGGTACCTCAAAACGTAAAATTGAAACTCAAAAGCATGCTCTAACCCACAAAACACTAAAGACACAAATATCTAACTAACTAACATAGCTCTAATCTAAACATGCACTAATCGATTAAATTTAATCAATAAACACATCCTAAACTACCCACATAACATGATGTAATCTACAACCACCAAACCATAAGAGTTGAATTATCCTGCCCTTGTTTTAGAGTTAGCAGTGATTGTGCATGCTCTTATGATTTAGAGGCATTATTTATATAAAGAGACATTCTGATTCCTTAAAAACCGTAAGATCCTTAGGTATATCTTAACTCAAAGGGAGTTAAGCTTAAGGCTGAGAAGATGGATCGAGTTGCTAGAGGATTATGATTGTACTATCGAATACCATCCAGGGAAGACTAACGTAGTGTCAAATGATTTTAATAGGAAAAGCTAAGGCATAATGGCTAGTTTAATTGGACACAATATGAAACCATTAGTGGGGTGGAGAGCACTAGACATAAGATTGGAGATTGATTGTGTGAGTGTTTTATTGGATACATTACCGGTTCAAAAAGATTTAAGAGATAGGACAACAAAGTAGGGGGACTAACTTTTCAGTAAGAACAAATGGAGTGTTGGTGATTGTGAGGCAAGTTTATGTGTTAGATGCGTATGGACTACGAGAGGAGATTTTGAAGGAAGCTCATAGTGCACCATATGTTATGCATCCTGGTAATGCAAAAATGTATCAAAACCTAAGACCTTATTACTAGTGGCCAACAATGAAGAAAGATGTAGTAGACCTTGTGTCAAGGTGTTTGACCTATTACTAGGTCAAGGAAGAGCAATAAGCACCAGCAAGGAAATTAAGACCCTTAGCCATTTCATCGTGGAATTAGGAGAAAATTATGATGGATTTTGTGGTAGAGTTGCCAAGGACGAAACATAGACATGATTCAGTTTAGGTGACTATGGATAGGTTGACTAAATTAGCTCTTTTGTTACCTGTACAATAGAAAGACTCCTTAGACAAGCTTACTAAAGATAATTTTAGGAACTAAGTTGAATTTAACTATTGCATTTCACCTTTTGTCAGATGGATAATCAAAGCATATGATTTAGACATTGGAGGATGTGATGAGAGCTTGTGTGCTAAACTTTAAGGGTGATTGGAATAGATATCTACCTTTGATAGAGTTTGTGTATAATAATAGTTATCACTTTAGCATTAATATGGAACCATTTAATCTATTATATTGTAGGTGGTGAAAAGATCCAATATGTTGGGATATAGATGGTGCTACATTATTAGAAGGACTGGAGTTAGTTCAAGAGACAATTAAGAAAATAGGGGTGGTAAGGCAATGCTTGAAGGTAGCTCAAGATCGACAAAAGAAATATGTCGATCATCATCATCAGGAGATGGAGTATAGTGTTGGAGATATGGTATTTCTTCGGGTATCACCTTGGAGGGGAATTATGAGGTTTGGTAAGAGAGGGAAGTTGAGTTTGAGATATATCGAGCCATATGAAATTGTACAATATGTAAGGTCGTTAGCTTACTGATAGGTGTGAAATGCATCATATTTTAGGGTATAGTTTGATATGTGTTTAACCTTTTATTCGATTGTTTAGTGTATGATTAGGGTATAATTGTATTTGTTTGTTAGTTATTTGTGTTTTAAATATTTTATGGGTTAGAACAATCCTTTGAGCTTAAATATGATGTTTTTGAGGTACCTTAATGTGTTTGGTAGTGTTTCAGGTAAAGATCGAAGAATGGAGGAGTTTTAGAGCAAATTGAGGCCAATTGCATGGCCCATAATCATGGCTTATAGGCCACAATCATGACAGAAAGGCCTAACATAGGCCAATATCATGGCCTGCGTCAGGCAAATGCGTAGCCACTTCCAAACTTCACTTTTCGAGGGATTTCTGATCCTTTCAAACCTTGTAAAAACTGTAATTCAAACCTAAACTTAAAAGAACTTAAACAGAACTAGAAAAAAAAAAAGAAGGAGCTTTACATTTAGCCACTCTTGGAAACCCTAAAGAGGGAGAAAAAGAAGAGAGAGAGAGAAGAATAAAAAGAGGAAGAAGGAGGAAGAAGAACTTGATCCTGATGTTGCTGCTCCCCAGATCAGGTAGTATCCAAACGTCGCTGCCTTCCCGATTCGTCCAACCTAAGTTCCAATTTCTCTTCATTTCCTTTTTTATTTGAATGTATAAAGTTGAGATGGATTGTATGGAAATGAATTTCGAATTGTTGATAATGTTCTAAACTCTCCTCAGGGATTTTACTTTAAGTTAGTGTTGATTTAGTTACTTTTGTATTTATTGGTTTGGGTATTGTAATTGATTATTATATTTGCATGTTTCGGTAACAAACTGGAGGGTGAGCCGAATAAAAATGATTATATCAAATTAATGAGAGTTAGGTTATCTAATTGACCATTTTATCAATCTAGTCAATAATTTCATGGAGAGAGATCTCATGCAAAACCCGATTGTCTATTAGAGAGCTTTAGAACTAATTAGAATTTTGGGTAAATTGTGAATTGAGAGACTGCAAGTTCCATAATTTGATTAGGGTTTATAATTTAGGATTTAATAGTTATAACTCGAGAGAGAGTAATCAACCCTACAACCGTCTAAAACTGACATCCTGTAAACACATAAATGGTTAGATTAGCATTAATGATAGGTAAAATCCCCTCTCTCATAACTTGATCAACTTGACGGATTTCCATTGTGAGCTGTGTGACTGCTCAGTTTAATTCTGTCTTATTAAATTTTTCGCTTTACAATTCTTGAAGCAATTTTCAGTATTTACTTTCCGTGTTCACTTGTGTAGTGTTTATTTCTTTTTATTCTTTTCTTTGAGCCTTAGACGACTTAGGATTAGGATAATTCCCTCCTCATGGTATCAACACTTCAATACTGCAAAGTACGACCTATGCACTTTCAATTATTGAGGGTTTTATAAATTGTAAAACTTGCACCAACACTTACAGATTAACTTTACCACTAGAGTTGTTACAAATTCATTATGTGTTCTATGTGTCGATGTTGAGAAGGTACCTGATTAGATCTAAGTGATGTTATATCAAGACCTGTGATCAAAGTTACGAAAGACATAACTTATAAAAAGGAGTCAGTGGAGATATTAGATAGACAAATTAGGAAATTAAGGAGACAAGAGATTCTGATGGTGTGAGTCTTATGAAGTCATCATCATTCTCTAAGAGAGTAGACTTATGAGGTAGAGGATGAAGTTCCAAGTCAGTATCCTCATTTTTTTGGATCCTCAAGTATGTAATTTAATTTTGAGGATGAAATTCTTTTAAAGGGGAGATTTGTGAAGCCCATAAATAGGAAATAAATAAAAACAGCCCTAACATTAACAAAAACCCAACGACCTAACCCATAAAACCATTAATTAGAGAGGTATTAAAGAAGCCATCAGCAAGAAGATGTCAAGCACATTATCAAAATCAGCTTCCTTCTTCATCTTTCTCTCCATTTTCTAGCTAGTAAGTGAGTCTAAATGCACTTTTTTTTCTCCTACATATAACACTTCTCTTATGTGTTCTCTCATTTTGTTTGTGTTGCAGCTAATTATGAAGAAATTTTGGAGGTTAACAACCCCAAAATCCCTTAACACAGGTAAATTTCCAAGAATTATTTTGTCTTCTATTGTGATTTTTAAGTGTAATTGGGTAGGAAATTTTTCTTAACATTACTCTAATAGAATTTCGTAATTTCTAAGTCTAAATATCTGATTGATTAAATTGGATTATCAATTAGTTGAGTATGAAATCAAGATAAGGATAACTTTATAATGTACTCTTAGAATAGTGTATCATTTTTATTAATAAATTATTTTATATTGAAACATATTTTGAATTAGTCATTAATTAGATTAATGATTAATAGTTACATACATGAATTATGTTTTTTTATCTCATAAATATTTAACAAAGTACAAATTGTTTCACTTTTATATTTTGTATAATGAGGTATAATGCTTGTTAATTTGGCAAAAATGGGTTATTAAATAAGGAATGACTAATGATAGGCGTGAATAAATGGCGTAAATCGAAAATATGTGTCTTGCCTAGAATAGGCTACATTCGATGGTTATAAATTGATAGGTTGTTTAGATATGAGCACGCAATGGCTAGGTATCTATCATTAGAGCAAGTATTGGGGCATCCTGAGTCCCAAAGATGTTCTGCGCCGATGGCTAGGTACCAGAGTGGTATCAAGATATCCTGAAACTTAGGGATATCCTATATAGATGGTTAGGTACTGAAGTAGTACTAAGGTACCAAATTAGATTGTGGAAGTGAGATACCTCGCTAATATTTATACATCTAATTACGTTTTCATTCGGTGAGAGATTATGATGAATAGAGATGGGCCGACAAATCATTGAATGTAAGCCTATTAGGTTAAGTAGAGCCTAGTTAGTTCAGTTAATTATAAGATAAAACTTAAATGACAGTTATAAATTAATAATTGTGTTAATCATTGTTTGGTCAAATTTTGGGATGTTTATTAATTATTCAAATATATTAAGTAATGTTGTGTACCTTCGTAGTATATGTATGTTTTAATCACTTGATTTAATCACTTAACTAACTTTTATATTTATATATTAAGTTATTTGATTTTAAGAGTACAATAGGTTACTCTTACTGAGTAGGCAACTCACCCCTTGTTACTATTCTCTTAGGAGAGATTGGCAATAACCCCAATGTACGGGATTGTTAGTGTGAAATTTAGGTGAGGCTATCAAATTAATTAGATAAAGTAGTTTTATTAAATATATTTTTGAATGTGATAGTTTTGGGTAGTTGTGTTTGTTTAGATTGCTTTTGTGTCTGATGAATATCTTTCTTTTAGAACTAATGAAGATTTTGGTAAATTAATGATATTCTTTAGGAACTATTTGAATAACTATAATTAAAGAATTTTTAGGAGCATCACACTATTCTTGTTTTTATCCCATATATTAGTTCTTTTGCTTTCCTATTGGTTATTTTTTAAACTAATAAACCATTCTATAGATAAGTATCTTTTCCACCATTGTGCCTATGCTGTGGAATTGATAGAATTCTCTTCTCAGATATGGATAAAAACTAGTTGCCATTTATAATTAACTTCTAACCTTGGCTTTCTTTAAGAACCTAACCAGGGAATCCCTTTCCATCTAGTTATGTATTAGTTCCCCATGACTAGTCCAACTGCCATACCATAATGAAATCATATCCCCTTCCCCCATTCTGTATGTAACATGTTGTTGTACCTCATCCTTCAACTTAGTAATTTTGGTTGAAGAACTAAGAGTAACTTTATTTGAGGTTAGTTTCCTACAAACTACCACCCTTCAATATATAGTCACGTACCTATTTGATCCACAAGGACTCTTTCCACTCAAAATTCTCCAGACTCTCTTTAGCAGTAGACATCTATTGCTTTTGCTAATTATCTCCAACCCTAATCCTCTAACTTCTTTTGGTTGACATATGTGCTCCCAAATCATTTTAGCTATTCCTTTCTCTCATTTCCTTTTATCCTATAGGAACTGCTTCATCATTTTTTCCATTATTTTGATTAGAATAAGTGCGAGCACGAATAAGTTTGCATTGACATTATAACAGACTTTAAGAGATAAAGCTTGCCTCCATTGGAAAGAGTTTTATTTTTCAAAGACCCTAATCCTTTCTATAACTTTTTAATTAGGGGTAGACATTCCCTATATCTTAGTCTTCTAGAAGAGATGGAAATTCCCAAGTATAGGAGCAGAGGATCTTGTTTTTTCATTTTAGTGACTTGTGACAAAATATCTTAGAGATATGATGCAATTTTTGACAAGATGAAAAAACTTTTCTAGAGATTAATGTTCAATTTATATATCTCCTTAAAAGTTTGTAAGATATTAATATGTAAAGAAATTGAATGAGTATCAGCCTTGCTTAGTAGGATAAGAACCTCTGTAAAACATAAACTTGTTAAAGAAAGTAACTTACACTTGGAGTGATACTTGAATTTAGGGGCTGTAGAGATTTTGTGTTTCAACAATAGGGTGAGAACTTCCATGCAAAGTAATAATAGGTAAAAGGAAAGAGGATCCCCTTACCTAATTCCTTTATTACTTTTGAACATCTCTATTGGACTCCATTAATCATAATCCTAAAAGAAGCGGTGCTGATGTATTCTTAAATCCATTTAATAAACATCTGGGGAAATTTCATAATCTCTATAGTTTATAACATAAATCTCTAGCTAACACTATCGAAGGCTTTTTGAAGATCCACTTTAGTGGCACAATTTTGTGAAGTATTTCCTCATGTATACCCTTTCAAGAGGTCCTATAATATTAAAATATATCTCCAATTTTCCTATCGCTTAAGAATGCACCTTGGTTCTCATTGATGATGAATTGCAACACAAATTTCATCTTATTTGCTAGGAATTTGGCTATGATCTTATAAATAAAATTAGTGCAAGATATAGGTCTAAAATCACTCCAAATTGTAGGGTTATGAATCATAGGAATTTAAGACAAGAAGGTTTTGTTAATCTCTTTGAGTAACACTCCCTTTTTAAAGAATTCATGCATAGCTTCTTTAATGAATTTCCTTATTTTATCCCATGTTTTTCTATAGAAATTCCCATTCAATCCATCTAGATTTGGAGCCTTTGATCCATTCATTTTAAGAACTACTTCCTTTATTTCTTGATCAGTGACAAGCCTGGTTAAATTGTTGGCTAAATCTTCAGGAATCTTAGCAGAGACAAATTGCATAAGATCCTCTCTATAAGCTCTAGCATTCCTTTCTGATTTAATTTGTGAATATAAATTGATTAGTCTAAAAATGGAACATAAATTGATCAATATCAATTATTTGGATTGAAAAACTTGTCTAATTTATATAAAGAAAATTTCTAAGTACCATCACCTTACCGATGATCTACCATTCAAAATTCTTGTAAGGAATATCCATGAGATGATGCTCAACTATTTTTTCAAATTTCAAATTATGTTGGCAATGAAGTTATTAGTTTGATTAACTAATATGAGTATGCCAAAGAATTGATAAAATGTTTAGAATTATTATATTTTTAAAATGGAATTTTATCGTATTTATGAAGTATGTAAAGATTTTTATCATATTGAACAAAAAAGTAGTCTCTTTAAGCATATTTCATAAATTTCAGATAGACATATAAAAAATTGAATATCTTTTTTAGTTTTGATGATAAATTATAGCAATATTAATGATATTAGATGGCAATAATGAGTTTTTTTAAAATTTAAATCTCAATTTGAGATTGTAAGTCTCCAATTCTCTCTAATGTTAGGATGTATTTACAAATGAGGCATTCATTTGAATGTTGCGTATAGATATTAGTGCATTTATAACTTCCAATATTCAAACTCCTAGAGCTCTTGTTAGTTAGAATAATAGATTTGCTACTGGGAAGTTATATAATCAAAATAAAAATAGAGGAGTTGGGATAGACAGTTGGGATAATAAGAGTCAAGATGTATAAGGAATAGTATATCATTACTATCATGAGCCAGGCTATATCAAACACACATGTCAGAAACCTCAAGAAAAATATCAAATGTCCTATTTAGTTTATGTTGTAGCCACTTGTTCTACAGCTAACTCATTTGTCAAAGAGAAAACTATACTTTATGAAAATGAATTTGGCATATTCACTACAACAAAGCACTAAAAACTTTATTTGTCCCATCTCCACTGCAGCTAATTTAGGTAATATACTTATATGTATTTTTTTTTATCTTCCTTATAATGGCTCATTGATTCTAATGTCTCAAATCATATAATAGGAAATTCTAGTTCTTCCTCTACTTTCCTAAAACACATATTTCCTTCATGTGTTACTTTATCTTATGGATATATTTCTTTGATTTTTAGTTCTGGCACTGTTAACCCTACCTCTTTACTTTCTCTTTTCTCTATCTTGAATCTACCTAGATTTTCCGTTTATTTAATATATGTGAATGAACTCACTTGTGGCCTAACTTTTTTTATCATATTTTTACTAATTTTATTTCCAATACCTTTTAACAAAATAATATTATTTGTTAATGACTTAAATCAAAAGAACTATAGATTTTAGATACCTAAGTGCTAAAAATTGTTACTTGTTTAAGTTTCTTTTCTTCTTTTGAAGCACATTGTCAATTAAGATCTCCCTCCTTATCTATTGAAGAAGTTATGTCTTTAGTTTCATAATGTATCTTGCTAATATTTTTAATCATATAAGTTTGTCAACATCATTGTCTTTCTTCAATTCCTTGGGTTAATAAATAAGTTAGTTTTCCTTTTAAGTTAGTTCGTTCCGATATTTAGGATTTTTTTCTATTTTCTCTAAAATTAGATTAAACTATTTTGTTACTCCTGTTGATGACTTTTCTTTTGAGACTTGAATTTATTTAATGGAGAATCATTACGAATTATTTTCCCATTTTACTTCTTTTTATGTTGAAATAAAAATAAAATTTAATGCCTCAATTCATACTTTGAGAAGTGCTAATGCCAAAGAAATTTTTACATATCATTTAAAATATGCATGGTTCAAAATCCCATTTTTCATCAATCCTCATATGTTGGTACACCACTCAAAATGATGTTAAAAGAAAAGACTAACATCTCCTTAAATCACTAAAGGACAAAGTACTCTTATTCTAATTGCATATTCTTAAACAATTTTTGGTTGATTTAGTCATCAAAACCTATATTGTAATTAACTGCATGCCTTTATATGTTTTTTATGGTGAGATTCCTTATAATATCTTTTTTCCCAATAAACTTTTTTTCCCTATTACACCTTGAATATTTGGTAGTACTTGCTTTGTCTATTATGTTTGTCCGGATGTAACTAAGTTAGATCTCAGATATTTAAAATATATTTTCCTTGGCTATTATTGTATAAAAAAGGGATGTCAATGTTGTTTTCCTAACCTCAATAAGTATTTTGTATCATCCAATGTTACTTTTTCGGAAAAATTCCTTTCTTTCTTACTTCTTTGATTTTTGAGAAAGAGGATGATGATATATTGGTTTTTGAGATCACATCTCATAACTCTATTGACTTTTCTATATCTTATACTTCTATATAACTACTATCACCATCTATTCATTATGTCTATTCTAGAAGCTAAGTGAATCTTGATACAAGTTTGGTACTCCTCTCTTCTTTGACATTAGATCCTATAAATGATGATCTTCTCCCAATTTCTCTTTCCAAAGGTAAACATTGGTGTATTAATCTTTTTTTGTTTTTTATGATCACTTATCTTTTGCTTCTTACTCTTTTCTGCTCACTTAATTATATAATTTTCATAAAATTTATTCCCAAAGCCTTATTAATTCCTGGCTAGCCTGATGCTATAATAAAGGAGATGAATTCTTATATGCTATTTGTATAAGGGATTATATGAACTTACTTGTTCAGAAAATAAGGCAATTGGATTTAAATAGGTTTCCCAGTTAAGTTCAATTATGATGGATCGGTAGGTTAACTTGAAGCACAATTTGTGGAAAGTTATAATACGTCCTCTCCTATTTCTGAGTAAAACGTTGTTTATTTTTTTGGCAACAACTCTCAATTAGGCTTTACATCAATTAGACATAAAAAATTTCTTCTTACATTGTGACCTCATATACTAATTTTTCACATTACTAAAAAATCTATTTTATCTATTCAACTGTAGGCAATATTTTTTAATCTTACTTATCCTTATCCAATCCCTTTTATGTGCCCAAACTATTTTTCAATCCTATTTTCATTAGTTAATTAGTTAAACTTAGTGCTAACATAACCTTTTTGAGTTATGGTTATATGATGTAGGACTCACAGATGGGTAAAGTATTTAGGATAGAGCATAAGATTGGTTGTATTTTTAAAATTTTTTCTCTCAAGCTGCCATCCAAAGTTATTATTGTTGTCACTTCTTCCACTATTTGACACTCACATTTTGGTCTTATTGACCTTTGACTTCTACCAGCTATGTAGCATTTATAAAAATCATTAATTTGATTGTAATTCGTTTCAACTTTCATAACATCATATTTTGTCATTTAATATTAGTGACTTTATTTCTTCTACACCATTTGATCTTATTTGTTATGATCTTTTTACTCCTCATAATACCATAGGTGGTCTTTGATAATTTTTTATGTCAATGATCATTATTCTCGACATATATAGATTTATCTTATAGATAATATGTAAATGTAATATGAATATTATAATTATAATCTCATCATAATTTCATTTGCAAACTATAATTAACAAAGTGGCTTTAAGGCATAAACAAAGAACCTCCCACTTGTTCTATACCTTACTTCTATCTTACTAAAGTTAATATATATATTTCATTAAACTTATAGATAGAATAATGGATTTCTTTAATACTTTATAAACACTTTTAATATATTATCTATCTAATTAGATTAAAATAGATAAAATAATAATTTTTTCATCTATGTTTAAAGATCTATTTTCCTAAAACTTAAGATAGAATAATGGATTTCTTTAACTCTTTATAAACACTTTTAGTATATTATCTATCTAATTAGATTAAAATAGATAAATAACTTTTACATATATGTTTAAATATCTATATTTCTAAAACTTTAGTTGTTGTAATTTTATATCCAATATGAAGTTATTCTTGGACTATCATATCTCTAATAATTTAAATGTGAATTATTATTTTCTATAAGCGATATGTTATTACATACTCTCTCTGAAGAGGAAAACTACACTTTAACTAAAATTCTTATAGATATGATGGATCCACAATCATCCCAAAATAAAATCTTTAAATTCATTATGAAAGTGAAACTTTCAACATCTTATAACCTTTTGATTATACATCAAAAGAATCAACAAAGGCACAAGTTCTATTTGGATGAATTATCATAAGATTTGATAATTATATCTTACTCTCCTTACTTATCTTAAGAATCATTCTCCTATAAGTATTCATTAAACCTAATATTTTATTCAACAGAGTTTGTAAGATTAAGAAATGGAAACCAACCGAAAGAATTTTTAAAACAAGGTAACATAAGGAATTGTTTTGGTTAACCTTATAAGAGAATGCTCATGAAATTGGAACGAAAGCTTGTCACAAACAACAACCCATGCAGTCGTGGATAAAGTTGACTTATCATAAGTGCAACCTAGGAATAATGAAATTGATCTAATAAATACTATTCAAAAGAAGTACCAGTCTCATGCTGATAATCAGTAGCAATCTTAGTTTAATAGTGAGAATAATGTTAGAAAGGAACTATTGGTGGAAACATAAGATCCTTCTAATAATTATAGAAGAAAATCAACTAGAATAAAAGGAAAGAATAAAGAAAAAGAAAACCTTCCCCCAAATGTCAATTCTATTCTAAAATTTTAAGGGGCTTAATAACCCTCTTAGAAAAACCATGGTTATTGAGATCATTTAGGGAAAACAAGCCTTGTTTATTAAAGCTTTTAGAAACAAAAATAAAAGTAACTCAGATGTAAGGTGAATTTAAGTTTTTGGGTGCTGAATGGAAAATTATTACCAACCATTCTTCTTATTATAATAGAAGGATTTTATGCTTTTAACCAGATGGAAGTGATGGTTATTGGAGAAACTGACAAATATTTACACCTAAAATGTCAAATAGAGGGAGTGAATTCTGGTTTTAATGTTACTCTTGTCTATGTTTCAAAATTCCTAATTCAAAGGGAAAATATATGGAATAGCATTCAATCCATCAATTCTTAAACTCAATTCACTGGCTTATCATAGGTAACTTCAACTGTATTTTATCAAATCAAGAATCACAAGGTGGAAAAGGTTATAACTTAACTGTTGGAAGAAAGTTAACTTAACTTACTTCAAAAAGTTCCTTTTACAAATTTTAGATTTATTGGTAAATTATATACCTAGTCATACAAACAGTAAGGAGTAATGCTAATTAAAAAGAAGCTAGACCGAGCATCGTTATGTCAAGGTTCGTTGAGTCAATTCTCACTTTCGTTTGCTTTTCTTTTATGAAAATCTATTCTTGGATAACTCATTCATACACATACAGAAATTGGAAGTTATACGGATGCAAGGAGTACCTTTTAGGTTTTTTAATGGACTTACTCGACAGGAATTCTTGATTTAGTTTAGATGTGATAGGATCAAAATGTGCCCAAATATAACGCTTTTCAGTTGATGCAGAAACTGAGGAAAGTGATGTAGGCACTTAAGACCTTTGTTAAGTCCCATACTAAGAAGGTTGTGGACACTAAGGTGAAACTCACGGAAGCTCAAGATGAATGATACAATAACCTATACAAAAACCAATTAAGATCTATTAAAGTTGAAAGGCTTAGGGAACATCTTAAAGCTTTGAAGTTGCATAGTTTTATTTTAAAGCAGAAGGATTGGATTGACTAGCTAAGAGTAGGGGATTCTAACACAAGATTCTTTCATACAACACTATTAAATAGGAGGAACATAAATAAGATTACAAAACTCATAATTGAAAGGGGGAACAACGGTCTTTGTTTCCTATGCTATCTTTGGTTACACCTTCAGGAATTAAAAGGAAGTAGTGAATTATATCACAAAAATGGCTCCTTCAGTTTGTTTTTCAGTAATTTTGGATGGTTTATTAGTTGCGTTTTCAGTAATTTTGGATGGTTTAGTAGTCCATGAGTGACTAGCAACCCCTTTAATAAACCAACTCACCTCTCCATAATGACTCTTTGATCACCTCTTTAGCTCTCCTCTCCTTCTGTCTTATTCTATTACACCTTCTACTCTGAGTGCAGTTTCCAGTATCCTCTTAAAATTAGAAGTAGCATCTCTTAAACCTAAGTCAATATTCATCCTCAAACCTTGCTCAAATCGATAACATCTGTCTTCTGGATTTGCCACAGCATCCAATGCATACTTAGCCAATGTTGCAAAACAAGCCTCATAATCTTCCATAGACATATCCTCTATCTGAACCAAACTCAGGAACTCCATCTTCTTTCTATCTTGATATATTTGGGCAGTGTATTCATCGCTAAACTCTCTCTAAAACTCTTACCAAGTCATCTCTCGTGTCTCATAAGATCTTTTTATTGACTTCCACTAAGTCGGTGCCTTGTTATGGAATAACGAAACAACGTATTATGGCCTTCTTTCCAAGGTACACTCCGAACGGTCTAAAACTAACTCTGTTTACTCCCACCATGCCTCAGCCTACTCAAGATCAGTAGTTCCAGTAACAATCTGTTGCATCATATGTTATGGCATTAGCATCTCTCCTCCTACTCGATCGGTTCGACCAAACTCCTAATCTAGCACATCAGGGGCATGAATCAAATTACCCGATATTTCAGTCGAGTCTAAGCTAGCGGTATACTCTCTAGAAACTATCTTAGATAAGCAAGAATATATCATTAATTTTTTACTTAGTCAATACTTCCCTATAAACATAAGCCCATTATGATACCACCTAATATGACGCTCTTAAAAATTCTTAAACAACAATTATCCTAATTGTTCCCAAAGCATAACATTAATTACCAAAATCCTCATTAGTTCCAAAAGAAAGATGTTCATCAGTCATAAAAGTATTATATACAAACATAACTACCTGGAACTATCACATTCAAAAATATATATAATAATAAAAAATAAGTTAATATGCTGCTATACCTAAACTCCACTTTGTCAATTACATGCATTAGAGTTATCAACAATCTCTCTATCTTCTCAAAAAATAGCAGCAAGGGGTGAGCTGCCTACTAAGTAAGAATAACTGTCCATACCCTTAAAATCAAATAACTCAATGCATAAATATAAAAATTAGTCAAGTGATTAAAAGATACGTATAATACTAAGATAGACATCCTTATTTAGTTTATTCGAACAATTAACAAACATATAAAATTTTATCAAAGCAATGATTAAGACTAATATTATTTCTTACAATGTTTTATCCCATAATTAACTATATTGTCTAGGCCATGCTAAACCTAGTAGGCTTACATTTAATGGTCTGCCGGCTCATCTTTACTCATCATAATCTCTCCCTAAGTGGAAACGAAATTGGATGTATAAATATTGACTCAGGATATCACAATTTCTCAATTTAATTTCATAACTTAGTACTACTCCAGTACCTAGCCATCGACACAAGATGCCCCGATACTTTCTCCACGGATAGATACCTAGTCATTGCTCGCTCATACCTAAACAACATATCAATCTTTAACCCTCGAATGTAACATATCCTAGGCAAGTGACAAATTCATAACTTACACCATTTATTTATAACAGATTATCAGTCAATTTCTATTTAGTAATCACATTTTTTGCCAAATTAACAAACGATTCAGCTAATAGTACTTAACATCATATAAAAGTGAACACCTTATACTTTGTTAATTATTTTTGAAATAAAATAAATACAATTCATATAATCTATAAATGTAATTGATAAACATCAAGTTTAATTAATAACTAATTCAAAATATCACTTACTACATAATAATTTATTAATAACAAAAATAATATTATAAGAGTGCAGTCTAAGATTATTCTTACCTTAATTTTGAACTCAATTAATTGATAGTTATCATTACCCAAATTTCGGACTCAACTAAAAGATACTCCAAGTTACTCTTTAATCGGACCTTTGGACCTAGATATTACAAAATACTATTAGATTAATTTCAGAAAAATTTTCAACTCGATTTCACTTAATAACCCAACATTATTCCCTTTTTTACTTTATTCTTAATTATTAGGGAAAAATCCTTACTAACCTAACCACCATAATTACCAAAACACCTTTAACTATTAAAAGTCCTATTTTACCCTCATTTATTGCTATTAATACTAAAATACCCTTCTTGCAGGTAAATTCCAATTTTACCCTTAACATTTTGTATTTTCTATTTTGCCTCTTAATACAGCTTAAAATTTCCAAAAGTTTTCTCATTTTTCAGCCACCTTTTTTTCATATTTTTCATGACTTCAATTTATTGTCCCACACAATCACAACATACAATCCAACTATAAACTAATATAGGAAGTCTAAAATTTACAATAAAAGGCATATAATAGCTGCTGAAATTTTACCAATGTGTTAAGAAATTTGTGGGGTTGTTAATCTCAATTATTATGATTAGGATCTTTGGATCGAACTTTTTAATACATAAATATATGCAAAAAGACAATCATAGAATTCTTCATCTTTCGTTCTTTTATTGTTAATTTTTAGTCTTTCTTAATTTCCAGCTTGATGTTTTTCCTCCTTGATTTCAACTTAAAGTCCCACGATTGTTGGTCCCCACAAGTATAGGAAATAACCTCAATTTTTTTTTATAAGATCTTAGAAGAACAATATTCAACCCTTAGGAAAGTCTTCTAAGAAACGGCTTAAGAATCCAACTGCTGTTCATAAAATTATAACTTTGTCTAATATTTCACGAAATAAAGTAAAATTGAATATACCTTTAAAGGACAATATTCAACTCTTTAAAATCCCCTAAGAAAAATCCAACTATTGAAATTATCCAATATTTTATGAAATGAAGTAAAATCAAATAATTGTCTATTACCACTATGTTTTTTATTTTTTATTTTGCTACGAAATATTTTTAAAGGGTTAAGAGCTCCCTTTCAACTCGTCCATGAAAGAAACATTTTCCTACCTGGTAGGCCTTCTTCTTAAAATTATGCAGCCAACCAGATGTCTCCTATCTAATTATTTCGCCGTTATCTCTCTTTGTTAAAGCAAGTGTTCATTATTCATCCCAACAAATACACACACAAAAAACGAAAGAAAAAAAGAAAGTTGACTTCTTTTTTCTTTGTGCCTTGAACTCCTTGTCATTCCTATTCATACTCGCAAAATCAAAGGATAGCCAAAACAGCCCCATACATTAATTAGTTACGTTGCCAGCTAGCCTTTTTGCTTATCTATCTTCTTTCATCTAAATGGGTGTCCCAATGGTTTCATACTCACAGAGTCCATCCACAAATCTCGTTGACTTTTCCATCTAAAAGAACTTCCTTTCTTTAGGCTATTGAAATTTGGTGTTACCGCATAGCGGGACCATTGAAAATTATAGGAAGCTCCAATATCTTAATTTTCTTCTCACAATCATGTTCAGTAATTAATTCTTTTGGATTTTACCCTTAACTCAACTTTATTTCAAAACAAGTTGCAGCATTAATTAATGGGCAGCATCATTTAATTGACTATGTTATTATAATCAAGCAAAGACCTGCTCAGGCGATGACGAACTTTAATTTCTCAGTATCACCTTTCTTTCACATGACTATTATCACGGGCCTACGATAACAGCCTAGAAGTGTGGGAGGATTGATTAAAGTTCACGAGGCAGAATATTCTACAACTTCATGTCATTTCAATTCCTTTTATATATGAGCAGGTAATGTCAAAATAGAATAAATT
>JAOSBO010000009.1:117846-127956 GCA_027563915.1 Erythroxylum rotundifolium | reverse complement strand
ATTTGGTTGAATATCACTTTTCTTGGAGTTTATATGAAGTTATCTTCTGTCTGTGCCAAAACTCGGGCACCATTTACTAGAGAGGCATTCCACAGTGTAGGGAAGTTCTTTCGATTTGCCATCCCATCTGCAGTAATGATCTGGCAAGTGTTCGCTAATTATTTCATTATCACTGTTTAAATTCATTGTATTGTTTCCTAAAATTGTGTCTTGGATAATGCATTCATATTGATTCATGTAGCCTCGAAAGTTGGTCATTTGAGCTTCTTGTCTTGCTCTCGGGACTTTTACCAAATCCAAAGCTCGAAGCCTCGGTGCTCTCAGTGTGGTATTTATCCAAAATTTGAAACTAGTACTCGGATATTCATGCAAGTAAATTACATATATTGTATCGTAAAAGTAAGTATGTAGTGGTTTAAATTAATGTTTTTGTTGCAAATGCTGACAACAACTGACATATTTCTCTCTGATCCTACTTGCTCTGTAGTCTCACAACTGTTGCAACAATATGCTCGGTACATAATGGACTTGGCGCGGCAGCGAGGTATATCGCTCTAGCAGAATACAGAACACGTTATTTCTATTCCATATGTTTGCCCTATCTGATCAATAACATTCTTTTGCCACAGCACGAGAGTTTCGAATGAATTAGGAGCAGGGAACGCAAAAGGAGCCCGTATAGCTGTATACATTACATTGTTGCTTACAATCATAGAATCGCTCATATTAAGCTCAACGCTTTTTGCTACCCGTAGTATCTTTGGTTACACCTTCAGCAATGAAAAGGAAGTAGTGAATTACGTGACGAGAATGGCTCCTTTGGTCTGTGTTTCAGTAATTTTAGATGGTTTACAAGGCCTGTTTTCAGGTACTCGAAAATATTTCTGATACTGAGCAATCCAAGACAGGTAAGATACTAATTACTTTGTTTCAGGTATTTCAAGGGGATGCGGATGGCAGCACATAGGGGCTTACATTAACCTTGGGGCATTCTATCTTTTAGGGGTTCCAGCAGCTGCTATTTTAGCTTTTCCTTTAAGGCTAGGAGGCTATGGTCTGTGGATTGGAATACAACTTGGTGCCTTTGTGCAAACAATTCTACTCTCTGTTGTTACATGCGGTACCCATTGGGAAAAGCAGGTGTGTGTCCTCCCTGTTATCTCAAATCTCATTACACGTGACAATGAAGTTTTAACTTGGCATCTCTCTTAGGGTCAACCAGCTAACTAGCCCAACCTCGCCTCCCTTGTAAATTTCACTTGTATGCCATTTGCGAGGGGCCTTTCTAATTCAACTTTTTTTTAATGATTTTGTTCCAATTTCAGGCAAATAAAGCAAGGGGAAGGATATTTGATTAAAGGTCAGAAGCAGATTATGTTGAGTCCTCTACGCATGATTGATTAATGTGATGCAGATATTTCATTCCAGAGTAGTTTGAGGGAGAAATTGTTTGTGATATTGCAGTTGTTCTTCTTCTATTTCTATTTTACACAGCAGCTTCACTTGGTAAAGAAAACAACTATCCGTTTACATGTTTTTAAGAGAGACAAATTTCATAAAGTGAAAGAATAGGTGTGATACCCTAATTAATTTACTTATTCATCCCATTGATACTTAAAACACAAAATTCATAAGTTACTAGACCTTTACAATTTAAATGACAATGTTCAAAGCTAGACTAATTCCATTCAATTCTTGCCATTGACACAATGCACACATCATGCAACAAATGTTAACACAATGCTAACCTAATAAAAAACTAACATAATACATATGCAAAATTCACACACAATTGATACGCAATTGCATACTTAAACAACATATTTTTCTCAACGTGGGAAACAAAAAATTATAAAGAACAATAAAGACAAAGTTAGAGCAAGGATACTTATGGTCATTGAGCTGGTGGTGGTGTTGGAGGTGAAATTTGAAGATACTCTACAATATAAAAAATCCATCAATTCACACCCTATAAAATTAACAAAAAAATAAAAATAACAAGTATCAACAAAATAAACTAAAAATAATAAATAACATAATTTTTATGTTTCTGCTTAAGTAGCACTTATTTAATGTTAATAACTTGACGTACTCTACCTTTTACCCTCAACCTGGGTCTATAATGAGTGGCTTGCTTCCACCTGTTTCTTCATATGGCGGTTTAATAGCCTGTAAATAAACTATATACTGCAAGATAATAAAACGAAAATAATTGATCAAATTAAGAAATCCAAGTAAGTTTAGTAATGCCATATTATATATAAAAAAAACTATTAATGACATAGAGAATGATAAAACTCACATAATTTTTAATTAAATCCAATCTAAAAAACCATTAATAACATAAGGACCGATGAATCTCACATTATTTTCAATTAAATTCAATAGTTTGTATTGTGGGAGATAGAAATTATCTGTTCTTAAAATGACTCCCAATACTTTATTAATAGTTTTTGAAAATGGCTCTTCCTTTTGCTCCTTTAAATATTTAACTATATCAATTTTTATGGACGAGCTGTCCTCCTTCGAATTCTTTAATATCTTATAAGTTTCTGTATCAATTGATCTACTAACTGAATAAATATAGAAATTATTTAAAGCTCATATTCATTATTCATCCCAACAAATAAACACACAGAAAACGAAAGTAAAAACAAAGTTGAGTTCTTTTTTCTTTGTGCCTTCCTTGTTAATGTGGCTCCAGCTCCTTGTCATTCCTATTCATACTTGCAAAATCAAAGGATAGCCAAAACAGCCCCATACGTTAATTAGTTACTTTGCCAGCCAGCCTTTTTGCTTCTCTTCTTTTATCTAAATGGGTTTCCCAATGGTTTCATACTTACAGAGTCCATCCACAAATCTCGTAGACTTTTCTAGCTAAAAGAAAATTTTAACTCAGCTTCAGTTAATAACTCAACATCATTCCTTTTTTTATTTTATTCTTAATTATTAGGAAAAAAAATCCTTACTAACCTAATCACCGTAATTATCAAAACACCCTTAACTATTACAAGTCGTGTTTTACTCTCGTTTATTTATATTAATATTAAAATACTCTTTTTGGAGGTAAATTCCAGTTTCACCCTTAACTTTTTGCAGTTTCAATTTTACCCATTAATACAACTTAAATTTTCCAAAAATTTTCATCTTCTTCACCCTCTTCTCCTCTCCTGCCTTCTCTTCTTTTCTCATTTTTCAGCCATCTCTTTTTTTCTTCCATTTTTTTCATGACTTCAATTTATTGTCCTGCACAATCACAACATACAAGCCAACTATAAACTAGTATAGGATGTCTAAAATTCACAATAAAAGGCATATAATAGCTGCTGAAAGTTTACTGATGTGCTAAGAAATTTGTGGGGTTGTTGATCTCAATTATTATGATTAGGATCTTTGGATTGAACTGTTTAATACGTAAATATATGCAGAAAGACAATCATAGAAGTCTTTATCTTTCGTTCTTTTATTGTTAATTTTTAGTCTTTCTTAATTTCCAACTTCATGATTTTCCTCCTTGATTTCAACTTAAAGTCCCGCTCCCCACAAGTATAGGAACTAGCCTCAAATTATTTTTTGTAAGATCTTAGAAGAACAATATTCGATCCTTAGGAAATTAAGTCTTCTAAGAAACATCTTAATAATCCAACTACTGTTCATAAACGAAATGAAGTAAAATTGAATATATCTTTAAAATACAATATTCAACTCTTTGAAATCCTCTAAGAAAAACATCTTAAAAATCCAACTATTGTTCATAAAAAAATTATCCAGTATTTTATGACATGAAGTAAAATTAAATAATTGTCTGTTACCACTACGTTTTTTCTTTTCTTTTTTTGCTATGAAATACTTTTAAAGGGTTAAGACTTAAGAGGTACCTTTCATGACGTTGATGTCCTTTTTTCTTAAAAAAAAGCTGTGTCTTTTCTCTCAATTATCCAACGTTATTCCCCTGTCACCATCTTCTCCATTATCTCTCTTTGTTAAAGCTCGTGTTTATTATTCATCCCAACAAATACACACAGAAAAAACGAAAGAAAAAACAATTAGTTGAGTTCTTTTTCTTTGTGCCTTCCTTGTTAATGTGGCTCCAACCCATACACACACAAAAAAAGAAAGAAAAAACAAAGTTGAGTTCTTTTTTTCTTTGTGCCTTCCTTGTTAACGTGGCTCCAACTCCTCATTCCTATTCATAGTCGCAAAATCAAAAGATAGCCAAAACAGCCCCATACATTAATTAGTTACATTGCCTGCTAGCCTTTTTGCTTCTCTTCTTTCATCTAAATGGGTGTCCCAAAGGTTTCATGCTTCCAGAGTCGATCCACAAATCTCGTAGACTTTTCCAGCTGGTAGAACTTCCTTTCTTTTGGCTATTGAAATTTGGTAGTGCCTCATAGCGGGACCATTGAAAATTATAGGAAGCTCCGATATCTTAATTTTCTTGTCACAATCATGTTCAGTAAATTAACATCTGATTCAATTCTTTTGGATTTTACCCTTAACTTTATTTCAAAACAAGTTGCAGCATTAATTAATGGGCAACATCATTTAATTGACTATGTTATTGTATCAAAGCAAAGACTTGCTCAGGTGATGACTAACTTTCTCAATGTCACCTTTCTTTCACATGACTATTATCACGGGCCTACGATAACTGCCTAGAAGTGTGGGAGGATTGATTAAAGTTCATGAGGCAGAATATTCTACAACTTCAAGTCATTTCAATTCCTTTTATACATGAGTAGGTAATGTCAAAATAGAATAAATTATGTATGGTATTATTACTTTATTTAATAATAATAATTTCTGTTATATTTAGTAATGTTTTCAACTTGAAGTTAAAGATTTATTTTTAATTAAGCCACGTGATTCTGTCCACAGCCATTCCAAAAGATAAATGCGGACCACCGAAATTAATCCTCGCAAGTATAATAAATAGTTGGCTTGTGCATAGATCTCTAAAGAGAGACCAAAGAACTCCATGGCAGATCACACACTGACCACCAAGAGCACGCATGAGAGGTTACTGGTAAAAGAGCAGGGAGATGGTCTAAGATGGGAGAAGTTGATTCCAGAAGTGAAGAGGGTGTGTTACATAGCAGGGCCTATGGTGGCCGTGACTTTGTCACAGTACTTGTTGCAAGTTATATGCATGATGATGGCTGGCCACCTGGACGAGCTTTCTCTCTCTAGTACCGCCATAGCCATTTCTCTCTGCTCAGTCACTGGCTACACTGTTCTTGTAAGTCTTACTATTAATCATTTTGGCTCTTTCCTCTCTATCTTCTTCTAAGTTGTCTCTGACTTGGTCCAGCCACGACTTTAATGGCACTTATATTACACGTCTCAGAATGCGAATCATCAAATTGTTAAACTAACTTAGGGAAAAGGTTGATTTTTCCACGTAGTTAAGGATTAATAAAAATTTTGAGTTCTTAGGAGAGAGAATTTTACAGGAAAGTTCAGAATCCCATTTAGTCCCACGACAATCTGAAAAAACATCACCTGGATCTGTGTTGCATTCAACTTAACGTAGCATTAAAACCGTTGAAGTTGAACATTCTGAGGTGACATGTTTTGATAAAACAAGTGGTTGTATTATTACACTTGTTTTACGTAGAACTTGTTCGAGAGACTGCTCATACGAAACATTTATAGTTGAATATTTTTCTGGTGATTATAGTTAATGATGTCATTCTCCTGACCCTACCACGCCCACCTAATAAAAGGACTTCTAAGAATAATGGACTTGGCGAGGGACCGAGCAATTAGTGCATCCATTACATGCGGCCATAAAAGAACAATTATAGTATGGGGAAAATGCCAAAAAGCCCACAAGTCTGTGGTTGACTGGTCACTTTGTGGCATACATTACAAGGAAAAGTATTAAGAAACTTCTACTCCTAACCCCCTAGGGAGTAACTGTGTAGTGTAGACGTAAAACCGCGTGGTAAGTCCTCTTACCATCATTACCACTCCTACACGTGCAAATAATTATTCTTTTCTGAAAGGTCCTTTCAAGGGCCGTCTCAATTTCAGTTTTTATTTAATAAAATATTTTTACTGTCCAAGACTCCGGTTCAAAACTACGTGAGTAAGCTTGTAGTTTAAATGTGGTGTAACCTGTACTTTAAAATTTAATAATTTATCCAGTTCTTACTAAATTAATTTCGATAAAAATAAAACAATAATTAATTAGAAATTCGTGCTTCATTTAATGACTTTTCACGTCAATTTTATAGATTTAAATCCTCTTAAAAATCAGTAAGGAAAAATTTTCAACTTTCCCAAGTACAAGATAGAAATTGACTCGGAACTAAATTTCAGTCTAAATTAAGTTGTGAATCAGTCTAGTTTAAGTCATTGGGCACTATAATAGTGCCTCAATACAATCATCACAAAGTGGAGTTGAGCAATGTCTACCATGTGTCAGGTACGAAGAAAAATTAACCTTTTGTTTTCGGTCCAAAAAATGTAAAGGTGTATCGAATCTTGAAGCCAACAAGTACACCTATCATGGAAGGGCAATGGTTGGAATCTACCTATATTATGATGACATTAACGACATACGTAAATAAAACAAGAAAAAATGAGACACCTGATTTGTGACATATATACAAGGCTTGGGTATGTGAGTTATCACAAGCTGAAGGCAATAATGAAGAAGTCCTTGCTTAAAGGTCTTCTTCAACTACATGTACGTGACAATACAATGTGTTATATGTTAATATGGAAAAGCACATCAACTTCATTACGAAAAATCAACATACAAAGCTAAGATGTCATTTGAGTTGATTCATTTTGACGTTTTTGGATAGGTGAAACAACCATCCATTAGTGGATTTGAATAGATAATCAATTTTATTGATGCTTATTCTAGATATGTATGGGTTGACTTTTTGAAAGAAAAGTTTGAAGTATTAATCAAATTTAAGGAGTTCAAAGAAAGAGTGAAAAAAGTAGTAAGAAGAATGCCATTTCTCTGTACAAACAATGGGGAAGAGTACACATCCAAAGATTTTTTCAACTACCTATGAGAAAATAAAATTCATAGGCAGTTTAATTATCCAAGCACTCCACAATAGAATGAGATTGCTGAAAAGAAGAGTCACAATTTGGCAAAAATTTGCAAAAACATGCTACACGCAAAAAATGTACCACTTAGATTTTGGGCCAAGTGTATGAAGACAATAGCATATGTTATCAATAGATTCTCAAACTCAACTGCAATTTATCTGACCATTTGAAATGTTGTGGAACGTCAAACCCACAGTTAGTCATTTTCGAGTCATTGGTTGTGTTTGTACTAAACCACCAGCAGAGTAGTTTGATAAAAAGACCATTAATTGGATGCATATTCGTGGAATATGACAGCAAACGAAAAGGTTGGAGATTTGTGATCCAATAACAAATCGATGCTATGTATTAAGAAATGTGATGTTCGAGGAGGCATCGTTATGGTAGTTGCCATAAGTTGTTTTTTTAACTTGATTCTAAAGCAATAGAGGAAAATCTACAAGAAAGAGTTTAAGAGTCATCTAAGCTTAACAAATCACAAGAGTCACTTAAAGAAGTAAGAACAATAGAAGAGTTGGTCGAGGTTAGTGACAAGTCATCAAGGAGAAGCCATGATAAACTAGAGTGAATCATACAACTCCTGAAGGAGAAAGATCAAATCAATTATAAACTAGAGTGAATCATACAACTCTTGAAGGACAAAGATCAAGTCAAATAAAAGAGCCAAAAGTACAAGATGTTCTTCAACCATCTTTATATAGGTCAGCCAGAAAAAAGAGGTTGAATCCCAGATATGTAAATGCAACATTAATGAAAAGAATGTAGTTAAGCCAACAAGCTATGAAGAAGCATCACAATGCTTACATTGGTATAAAGCAATGGATGAAGAAATTTAAGCATTAAAAGATAATCAAAAATAGGACCTAGTGCCACATCGCAAGAATGCACGACCAATTTCTTGCAAGTGGGTTTTCAAGGTAAAGAGACGACCTAACTAAACAATCGAAGGGTATAAGGCTTGATTGATTATACGATTAGGAGTACGAGGTAGACTATGATGAAATATTCAGTCTGGTAGCAAAGATCACAATAGTATATTTCTTGCTTTCCATTGTAGTTAATAAATCTTGGAAACTCTGACAAATGGATGTAAACAATGCCTTTTTGAATGGAAAACTTGATAGAGAAGTATATATGGAGCAGCCTTAAGGTTTTGATGACAAAGCTCATAGAAGCTATGTATGTAAATTAAAGAAGACTATTTATGGGTTAAAGTAAGCACCAAAGGCGTGGTATGGCAAGATTGTTGAATTCTTAATAAAAAGTGAATACACAATGGCTTTACTAGACTCAAACTTGTTCGTGAAAAATGAGAACGGAAAGTTGACAATAGTGCTTGTCTATGTAGATGATCTTATCATTACTGGTGATAATTAAAAAGTAGTTCAGTAGATTCGAAGTAATCTCTCAGTGCGCTTCCAAATGAAGAAACTTGGAGAGTAAAAACATTTCCTTAGAATTGAAGTAGATCAAGTCAAAGAAGGAGTGCTCTTGTGTCAACAAAACTATGCTAAAGACTTGTTACATAAGTTTGGCATTCTTGACTACAAACTAGTTTCCACCCCAATTATTTACTAAACTTTGTTTAGAAGAAGGCTACGAGTTAGAAGATCCAACAATATATTGACAACTTATGTGAAGCTTGATTTATCTAACAATAACATAGCCTGACATAACATTTGTTGTTGCAATGGCTAGTTGATTCACAGCAAATCCAAGAAAAGCTCATTTAGATGCAGTTCGCTTCATACTTAGGTATATCAAAGGAAAGTTTGACCTAGGACTACTATATAAAAAGGGAAGCATATGCAAGGTAGTGGGGTATTGTGATGTCGACTATGTTGAAGACCATGATACTCGAAGATCAACTACTAAATATGTGTTCAAACTTGAATGTGGAGCAATCTCCTGGTGCAGCAAGAGACCGTTAATAGTCTCTTTGTCAACCACTGAGGTTGAGTATCGTGTAGTAGCAATGACAGCGTAAGAAGGTGAATGATAAAACTACTAATGTTGGATCTCCAACAATCAATAGACTATCAAATGGAACTACATTGTGATAATCAATCAACAATACATCTGGCGGAAAATCTGGTGTTTCATACAAGAACCAAGTATATGGAGGTACACTATTGCTTTTTTTGGAAAAAAAATGCAAGGACAAATTGAGATGAAATATGCAAAACAGAAGACCAAGTTCTAGACTTATTTACCAAAGGAATCAACATAACAAAATTTGAAGAATTTAGAAGGCAACTTAGTATGACCTCAAGAACGAGAGAGTAGTCAGTGAGGGGAAGTGTTAAAAAGACACCGACATCCTCTCTTGTGATCACTTTAGAAGCTTCCCATTCTATATACATTAATATCTTTTATATAAACTTTCCCTAATATTCTAGAATAACATTATCTAGAATATTATAGAAAGTTTAAGTTGGTTAGCAACCAGCTTTAGATGGGTATAACAAGAGCCAAGCTTCATAATAAGTGTGTAAGTTGAAAAACAATAAAAAAGGTGTGAGTGAGGGCATGTGAGAGTGTGTGCCGTGTAATAAAGCAAGAGGTGTGTGTTAGTGTGGAGTGGAGAATTGGTGAGATTATTGTGATTTTAAAATATTACAATTAATATATTATGTTCTGAGTTTTTTTTTTAGTTGAGTCCTCCACACTAATAAAAATAAACAAGGTTGACAGATGGTTTGTTAAGAATAGGCTGATAATTTGCAGAAGATGAAAAATCTAAATAGGTCTAAATTTATTTTATGTGCATTAGAAGGTGCAAAGGTTATTAAGCAGTTATCTGATAACTTTTGCATTTTGAAATTTGTGCGTGTTCATGAAAATGCAAAACCTAGGATGTTCTATCTGAAACATGTGTTTCTGTTAAACATGTCATACACAGTTAGGGATGGCTAGTGCATTGGAGACCCTATGCGGGCAAGCTTATGGAGCAAAACAATATCAGAGATTGGGAGTGGAAACTAATACTGCTATCTTCTGCTTATTATTATTCTCACTCCCTCTCTCTATTCT
>JAOSBO010000009.1:69628-96230 GCA_027563915.1 Erythroxylum rotundifolium | reverse complement strand
CACTACATATAACATACTTTAGGATACTTCATCATCATTTTCATCCTAGCTCACCTCTTTTGCTTAATCTATCATTTCTAGCTCATGTCCTCAATATTTCCTCTTCATTCCTACTCCCACCTAAACTCAATATTATTCACAAGAAAATCAAAATCAATGACTATTCAAAAAATACACAAAACTGAACATATACTTTTACACATTCATAACCATTTTTTGTACATTGACTACGCCATTTCTAATGTTCTTCCAATTCTAACCTCACCTCTACACAACTTATGACCTATCACTCATAATATACATGAAAACGAGACATTTATACATCCATTTTTCTCATTCACATTTCAACATAAATATATATACATTTCTTCATGATCATGACCAAAATTCTTAAATTACACATCAAAATGCTTTGTTTAACACTACCTATGAAGATTAAAACCCAACTTACTTGATTTAACTCCAATCCTTCAAGATCACACCAACCCTAGCTTTGTAGACAACCCAGGTACATCAATATTTTTCTTTGTGCAAAAACGAAAGAGGGTGCAAGATGATGGTAACTAGTGGAGGTGAAAGAGAGCTTCAACTTTGATGATGGTAGGTGAAGCAAAAATCGTGAAAGTGAAGAAGAATTTTGTAGAAAGGAAGAAGAAAAGCAAGAATGAAAGACAAAACACTTAATGTCTTTGAATAAAGCAAGGAGTCATAAGTTATGCCTGGCGTGGCAAGTGACATGCATTTTTTATTTGTTTAGATATGCTCTTTCATTATCTAGTCCAATTAACTCCAATTTCTAGCCCAATTGTCTCCAAATTTCAATGACATATGTCATTAAATCTAAATAATATTTATAAAAATTTCCATTGCCATTTGATTCTTACTGCTACTACCGTTTATCAGTTATCTACCACTTGGCATTTTTCCTAGTCCAAAAATACCCTAAAATTTAGAAAATTTCCTAAATTTCAACAAAATTCCAAATTAACATTTGTACACTCCAAATAAATTTTGAAGTCATATAAACCACAATTCATATAAAAAATCTCATTTCTAACTCAATTATACTGAGAAATTGTCAATGAATGCATGTAAAATCATTTTAATACATGTAATATTCAATTTATCGTATATGCATGAGTTTGAAATGCACTTTCTAGTTTCTCAGTAATCTCTCATATACTGTATTCTAGGGTCCTAACTTTAACATGGGATGTCAGGATGTTACAACTCTCCCCTCCTTAAGAAATTTTGTCCTCAAAATTCTCACCTGATTCATCGAATAGGTGGGGATATTGTTTCCTTATTAGCTCCTCCGTTTCCTAAGTTGCTTCCTCAGTTGAGTGATTCCTCCAAAGGATTTTCACCAATGGAATTTCTCGATTCCTTAACTGTCTCATTTGATATCCCACTATCTTAATTGGCTCCTCAACATAAAATAAATTACTAGTAACTTCAATCTCTTGAGTTGGTAAGACATGCATCATATTTGACCGATACGTCCTAAGCATACTCATATGGATTATATTATGTATCTGTGACATCTCACTTGGAAAGGCTAATTTATATGCCAATGGTCCTATCCTTTCAAGGATGTCATAAGGAAATACCTAGAACTCAACTTACCCTTCTTGCCAAATCTCAACACTCCTCACCATGGTGAGACCCTCAGAAACACCTTGTCACCTACACTGTATTCCATATCCCTTTGGTGTTGATCCACCTAGCTCTTCTGTCTATCTTGAGCTGCTTTAATTCTACTTTGGATCAGTTTCACCTTATCTACAGTATCTTGTATCAGTTCTGGGCCTTTTATCATTCTCAAACCTTCTTTATCCCAATATAGAGGTGATCGACATTTTCTGCCATACAATGCCTTATAAAGTGCCATTCCAATACTGCTATGATAGTGGTTATTATATGCAAACTCAATTAGAGTTATATACTGATCCCAAGCACCTTGGAAATCTAATACATATGCTCTAAGCATATGCTTAACAGTCTCGATTGTCCTCTCACTCTATCCATCCATTTAAGGATGAAATGCAGTATTAAAGTTCAACTTCGTACCCATAGGAGACTGTAGATTCTTCTAGAACCTTGAAGTAAATCTAAGATCCTTGTTCGATACAATGAACAATAGAACCCCATGTAGTCTAACTACCTCATCTACATACCTCTGAGCCAACTGATTTAATAAGCTACTCTCTCTCATTGGTAAGAAATATGCTGACTTAGTCATTCGATTAACCATGACCCATATGGCATCGTGTTTCCTCGGGGTCTTTGGCAATCCTATCATGAAATCCATAATAATTTGTTCCCATTTCCACTCTGAAATAGGTAACAAATGAAGCTTCCCAACTGGAGCTTGATGCTTAGCTCTAATCTACTAACAAGTTAAGCATTTAGCTATATATTCCGCTACTTGTTTCTTCATTCCTGACCAACAGAAATGCTACTTAAGCGTATTGTACATCTTGGTAGTACCAGGATGTATAGTATAAGCAGCTACATAAGCTTCCTCTAGAATTTCTCTCCTCAGTTCATCCACATTAGGGACACACAACCTTTGCTTAAATCACAAAGTCTCATTTCTCAATTCAAATTCAGAATCTAGATTCACCTTGATCCTCTCAATTAGCTTCACCATTTTAGGATCTTTACTTTGAACTCTTCTAATCCTATCATGCAACATCGGTCTCAACTTTAGTGTAGCTATCCATGCTTTATTCTGTTCTAGATTTAACTTTACATTCAAAGCTTTCAATTGAATTAAGCTCAGTAACCTCGATAACTGAATCTGAGCTAAATGCTATTCAACTTCCTACTCAATGTATTTGCCACCATATTAACTTTCCCAAGATGATACTCAATCATACAGTTATAATCCTTTAATAACTCGATCCATCTCCTCTATCTCATTTTCAACTCCTTTTGACTTAGTAGATACCTCAAGCTACTATGATCAGTATAAATATGAAAAGTCTCTCTATACAAATAATGTCTCCATATCTTTAAAGCAAAAACAATTTTAGCGAGCTCTAAATCATGTACCGGATAATTAATCTCATGAGACATTAATTGTCTTGAAGCATAAAACCTCTAGTTCCTAATGGAATAGTCAACATCGGTGCTGTAGTTAACCGATGTTTCAACTCATCAAAACTCCTCTAACATTCATCAATCCATTTGAAAATCACATTCTTCCTTAGAAGTTTAGTCAGAGGCGTTTAGATTAATGAGAACCCCTCAACAAACCTCCAGCAATATCCGGCTAATCCTAAGAAACTCCGAATTTCTGATACATTCTTTGAAGTTTCCCACTTCATGCCTCTATCTTCTTCGGATCAACTTATATACCTTGCCCATTTACTAGGTGGCCTAGAAAAACTTTTACTGAAATTGACATACATCCGTTTTTCCCTCATAATCTGTAGGATTACTTTTAAGTGTTCAACATGCTCTTCTCTACTTTTTGAATACATCAAAATTTCATTGATAAATATAATTACAAATTGATCTAGGTAAGGCTAAAACACCTTATTCATCAATGCCATAAATGTAGTTGGGGCATTAGTGAACCTAATCGGCATTTCTAAAAACTCATAATGTTAGTACCTACTCCTAAAAGTTTTAGTACATCAGCCTCTACTATCTTTAACTGCTAGTACCAAAACCTCAAGTCCAACTTAGTGAATACCTGAGCTCCCTGTAACTAAACAAGCAAATTGTCGATTCTAGGCAATGGGTACTTGTTCTTCACTGTTACTAGTACCTGTAATCAATGCATAGTCTCAATTTTCCATCTTTCTTCTTTACAAATAACACTAGAGCTTCCCAGGGTGATACACTGGGTCTAATGAACAACTTGTCTAGCAACTCCTATAACTGAGTCTTCAACTCCTTCAGCTCCACATATGCCATCCTATATGGAGGAATGGATATAGGAGCAACACCTGGAATCAGATCAATTGTAAATTCTATTTCCTGTTCTGGAGGTAAGCTAGATAACTCTGTGGGAAACACATCTAGGAATTCCCTCACAATAAGAATATCTTGTACATTATGTTCAATTCAAGTGTTGATGACATGGGCCAAATAGGCCTCATATCCTCCTTTGATCAATCTCAATGCACTAAAGAATGAGATCAATCTGGTTGACACTGCTTGACTAATACCTCTGAATACTGGTCTCAGCTGATTAGGAGATTCTAATATTACCTCTTAATGTAGTAGTTTATAATAGCCCTATGAGTAGTGAGGTAATCCATGCCTAGGATAGTATCTATCTCTCTTAACTGTAGTACAATCAAATATGTCTGATCAATTTGAATCAAGCACATCTTGGTTTTCTATTACACGTGCCAAATGCGATACTATAAAAGAATACGTAGATCCAGGATCTAGGAATGCAAAAGCCTTAGAAGTAAATATAAATAGCATCCTTGCAATGACATCTAGAGAATCCTGAGCTTCCTGCTTGGTCATAGCATATACTTGGGCCTAAGACTGCGGTTGAGTGCTTCGCACCTCAATCCTATCAATAGCACTCTCGAAACTCATTCTACCTCTACCACGGCCTCTTTATCCAAACTTGCCGACTCGATTTTGTTGAACTATAGTTTCAGTCGCCACACTTCCTCTCCTACCAGACTGTACTCTAAACAAAACACAACAGTCCCTAACTTGATGATCAAATGAGTCGCATCGAAGGCATGCTCCTGTCAACTTCTAGTATTCACCACTGTGCCTCTTCCTATAATGCTCACAATTCAATAACTATCCTAATACTGCACCTCTTCCACTACTAGACTGTATAAAGCTACCCCTCTGTTTGAACCCTGATTCTCTTGATCTAATCAGTGGTCTAAAAGCTCGGTTCTAACATTTTCTAACCCTTCTCCCAGAACCTCTATGAGATTCACTAAGCCTCTTTAGTCTGGACTGTGATCTATACTCAGACTAACTGTCATTCATCAATTGCTCGATTTGGATCGAAGCAACCCGTAGTTCTGAAAAACTACTAAGGTTAGAAATGGCTAACCTCATCTGAATCTCCACATTCAACCTATCTTCAAATCTCCTGCACTTTTCTTTCTTAGTAGGAATTAAGACAGTGGCCTAACACATTAGCTCATTAAACTTAACCTCATATTCTACCATAGACAATCTTCCCTGCTTCAGATCCATAAATGACACGACCCTCCTTTTGGACTGTGTTGGCACTAGGGAATGGGTAGGCTTAATGCCACCAAAACCCATAGTAAGCCTAATTTTTCTATATTCTATTGAAAATCTGGCATGACCCATAATCCTTATACCTACTTAATAGTTTTGAATGAAGTAAGGATCTCAATATGTAATTTTAACATACATTATCTACTTATAATCTGCCAATCTATGATCATCTCATAACATCAACTGACATCATTCTCAATAACATAGCATATTCATACATGTATCATGTACATATGATTATGACAAACTATGGAGCACCTATAAGCATCTGCAATTATCATCATGCCCAAAAAAATTACTTGTCTGCTTATCCAAGTAAGTCTCAAAAGGCTTAGATTTCTCTCTCGTATGATCTGCTAATCCCTTAAAATGATGATAGTGAGAGGTGAGTCTACAACATGACGCAGTGAAATATGCGAGGCTAGGTAACACAAGGCTAGCTTCACAAGAATGGTCTGTGGCATTCTAAGCAATAATACATGGTATCAATGAATCAATAGGTAGTAATTTCAAATGCGACAATCACATGAGTATCAATAATAAATCTCATTATGAGTTGTTCTATTTTAAAAAAATGAATATGGTTTCTGAATTCTTTTATGAGTTTTGTGTTTTTTCTGAATTTTGGGTTCTTTCTTTGGTAGAGTTCTATAGGATTTCTAATTCTAAGCTTTATAATTTCTGAGATCTGATTTTCTGAATTTCTTAGGAAGAGATAGAGGCATGTTAGTATGGCGTATCTCCCCTTTTCTTATTCTAGACAAGGTTGGCCTCACCCTACCCCTCGAAGCCTGCCCTCTCCAGGTAGGACCCGGATCTAACTCATCACCAGCGGGTTACCTATGTGCACATGGTCTGATAATATACTCCATCAGCTGGGTATCCTGTGAACTCACCAATCATGGCTAAGAAGAAAAACATGGTTCATCAAAGAATTGCAATTAATAGGTTTAACATAACAAGGGTACCAGAAGATGCAAAGAATCTGAATATCATTTGGTCAATCTGGCATACAATATGCTAGACTCAATCACATGGAGTCATATATCAAATAAGTCATACAGGTTCAAGAACAATTCAACAAGCCACAAGATATAAAAAAGGGGTTACTACACAAGTATAGGAGCATGATTATACTCACCTCGACTATCTTAGGGGTTTTGATCTCTTTTCTAATCTTCTTGAACTTGTGAGGTACTAGGTACAACTTCTAGTTCTGTTCCTCGTCTACTTTCACAAGCTATTGGGTACCATGCATAACAGTTAAATATGCCCACATTAGTCATTCTTACAAAAATCTCATTTCTTAACACACATCATAAAAAAATTTATATTTTATTCACTAATTCATCCACGTAGGTCTAATTTACAAAGGCATAACTTTTTATACATAGGTCCAATGTTTTTCAAACTTTCCATACCTGTATTTAACACATAAATTCACTTTTTTTTTATGACCATTTTCTAATTCGGTCATTAAGGCTTCTAAATATCCCATTTATAGTCAACCTTAATATTCTGTCACAAGCTGGACCCTTCCTGTCTCAAATTATTATAACTTGTTCATTTCTCATCCAATTGAGGTGATTCAAATCTCCATTTTCAATAGAATCATATGGCTATCACATATCTAAAGACAGCTCAAAAATGAGTAAATTTGTATCTATTTTGATTTTTATAAAGCTTTCCTGTTTCTGTTCTCTTCAGTGTCACTAAGGTCAGAATCACCCTTCACTTATTTAGCCATCTCTCACAGGGCACTCATCCAATTAAAATTCACTTTATACAGAACTTAGATGACACATTTTATAGCATTTCATAATAAGAACTCATCATCCAATTCTGACTCTAAAGTCCTCAAACAATTAACTTTCCTTTCGTGTTTCAATCCTGCTGGTATTCTGAACCAGTTTCAATTTGGGACTTATCTCATTTGTTTGGCTCACCCCAAATTCGTAAAAAAATTCAGGGATACAGTAGAGACCTGTATCTACAACTTCCAAGTTTTGAGTTTCTCTAAATTCACACGTTAAACAGCTCAAACAAATTGTATAAGGAGGACCTACGAATCTGCCTCCAATGGCAGCTTTGAACTCCAAAACCCTAGGTTTTGGTTTAGCCCCAAATCACCATAAAAATGAAAATTTCCTCATGTTAATTTGTCATTAGAAATCAAAGAATAAGAATCCATCATCAAAATCATCAAACCCATAAATTTCATTAAATGGGTTTCATAGCCTTGGAAAAAAAAGTGAGAAACTAAATTCCAATCGGTAGAATCAAGTGTTGGGGTCGAGGCTTACCGTTTTTTATTGATTGGTTGGCTTGATTCTCCTTCACATTCTTGTTACAAAGCTCGAAAACTTTGAGAGAAAGCTTCTATAGTGAATTCTCGTAAGTTAGGGAGGAGGAGGAAGACAAGTTTTTGTCTTATTTGTAGTTAGCTTCTTTTATAAGCCACTCTGTTCATTATTTACAGAAATGCCCCTCTTGTACTGGTTCTTTCAAAATCTGCTCGTACAATTTCCTGTGACAACCGAAAAAGTGTCAAACATCATTAATTTGATGTCACCAAAAATTAAAATTCACTGTCCTGGTTTTAATGACATTAGTCTCAAATACCGATCTTTTTTCCTATATACCGAGTAAATCAAATACCAGGTGTTACAATAAATTCCTATATCTTCCTGTTTGGGTAGATCTTGGGCATATAATTATCCTTGAAGGCCCTCAGGAAATCTTCCCACCTCAAGTTACAAGGCCTAGTGGTACTGCCTGTAATAGTCTTCCACCATTGGTAAGCGAGGCCTTGCAGTAGAGAAACAATATTATCGAGCCTCTTGTCTGACTCACAATCCATCTAGTCCAAAACTCTATCTGTCCTCTCTAGCCATCCCTCGGCCTCTGTAGGGTCTGTACTTCTGTAGAAGTCCACATCCCCTTGTTTTCACAGCTTGTCGTACCTCCTTTCCCTTCTCTCGAGAATCCTGGGAGGCATTCCCTTAGGTCGAGAAACAGATGACTCCCTACTGGCTGCTACAGATCCTAGGTCAACTGATTTCCCCACTTGATCACTTATAGCGGATGACCTATAATAGACAATAACTTCAATTACTATTCGCATTTCTCACGATATTTCATGCTTAAAATTTCTATATATCCCTATGGATGCCAACTAGGCTCTAATACCACCTAAATGTAGTACCCACTCCCACCCAATATGTACACATACGCCTGTTAGACGTCGGTATACATACTCGACGGAAATGGCATGCTAACTTTATCACTTTCATATATTGAATGGCATCATAAATTAAAACATAAATATCTTAATTTCAAAAACCCAAAAAAATTTCTCATTTCATTTCACAAACAATGTATACATTGTAGCTTTACATTAACATCCACATTTGTACATTCTCAAAACTATTCGGAGTTCACATCTCTATACACAGAATATGTTACACATATGAGGAAATATACAAAAATTTATCTAAAACCCAAAGTCTCAACTGACTGACCTCTGAGCCATGATGTCTACCAAAAGATTGTACTAGTTCCCTTCTATACGGTATTAGCAACTAAGTCGTCACTCTAGTTCCTGAAAAGTCAACGTTGCAATTTTGATGAATTTTGCGAATTCAATTGAATAGTCATCCTTGATGGTTCACTCATATCGCACATATCACATCAACACATACAATCACATAATTCACAACATTTAATTTCTCATGCATGATCATAAAACACTTTGTACATATATGTTCACATTCTTCATTCAATTCAAATTCCATATTTCAATTGTAATCATTCAAATCATATAATTCTTGTGTATATGCAATGTTTATTAGATTCAAATTCACTTAATACGTTGTTATGATCAAGTGCCCTTATCACTGTCCCATATTAATTATGGATACTAAGCTCTATCATCCTGTCCCGTATCTATGTGAATATTGGGCTCTACCATACAAATCAAGTCATAGGCTCATACCACAGGTGTCTGAACTTTAAGCTCTTTTTACTGGAAACTATGGTTACAACTGCTTTTACATTTCATGCAGTCATATAATGAAATGCATCATGCATATTCAATGATTATACTCATTCAGTCACACTCACATTCTTTCTTAGTCACCTTTGTCATCGAACTTTTAGTCTAGCATTCAACACTGAAGTTGAGAACATGTAGTTAGTAATATTCACATTCAAGTAGCACTTCCAATATAGTCTTGAATATAGAACTCCTTGGACAATCAATTTTCCAAAATTAACACATTCACATGACAATCAACTGTCTAAAATCAACACAATCACATTCACGCAATAATTCAATACAGAATGTAAACAACAATAATTCAATGTGAGACCATCTTAGGATATTAACAATTTGCACCAGATAGCTTGTTGCCTTGACGTCCTGGCAATGTTTAGATGCGCTCAATCTAGTTGCTACTTTATGTCCTACAATTTTACAAATTACACATTACTACTTTACACCATCATATAAGTACTTATTTATGCACACATATATATATGTGTTGTGTACAATGCATGGTTAATGACAATCCCAAGAACATTTCCTTTATTCATATCACACAATCATTTGATCATTCAAGCCTGATTAGCTCATATGAAAGCACCCTGATCATGTTGTAAGGGTCACGATCATGACAGAAACACTTTATGTTACATCACGATCATGAGGTGAGGGCCACGATTGTGCCCTGTAAACTTTTCCTCCTCCATTTATTTGAATTAAACATTTATCATAACACCAATTTCATACCAAATTTCCCATAATTCACTACCTCTAATACAACATCATTACACTAATTCAATTACCAATTCGATTACATTCCCTAATCAAACTCTATTCAATTGATTAAGAATCTTCAATTACACAAATACCATTCATAAAATCCATCACATCGCATTTATAGCATCAAGCAAGTTATTCAATAGGTATGTCCTTATTTTAAGCCCCAAATTAATTAAAAACATCATAATTATTCACTTCATCCTTAATACGTTCAACCCTAGCATAATCAAAACATTTCCATGCAAATTCATTACCCACAATTGTGTCATCCCTAGCTACGATCGTTACAGAAACTAATTTCCCACTTACTCTGCAGTTTCCAGTTTTTCAAGACAGATTTTTAGGTCAAGTTTGTATGACCATTCTGACATAGTAAATGAAGTTTTTAGGCAAGACCTTTTGCTAATAAAATGTTCCTACATATCTTAAGCTTCTAATGACGTCAAACTAATGCATTTTGGCTCGGTATTATGTAAGTTATAACCAAACTACTACCTTATATCTCGACAACATACAATTCTTAACTTCAAGCCAAATTACAAGACTCTTTGAGACAGATTTCGAATTGAATTCCTTCATGAAAAATGTATCCATATGTTTCTAGTTTAATATAAAGCAAAATTCATCTAATATGGATATTCACATAACATATTATGGCCAAAACACATATGTATGTTCATTAAAACACTACATATAACATACTCTAGGATACTTAATCATCATTTTCATCCTAGCTCACCTCTTTCGCTTAGTCTATCATTTCTAGCTCATGTCCTCAATATTTCCTCTTTATTCCTACTCCCACTTCAACTTAATATTATTCACAAACAATTCAAAATCAATGGGTGATAAAAAATACACAAAACTGAATATATACCTGCACACATTCATAGCCATTTTCTATACATTTAGTACACCATTTCTAATGTTCTTCCAACTCCAATCTTTCCTCTACACAACTTATGACATATCACTCACAATATATACAAAAACAAGACATTTATACATCCATTTTTCTCATCCACATTGCAAAACACATATATATATACATTTCTTCATGATCATGATCAAAATTCTTAAATTACACATCAAAATGCTTTATTTAACACTACTTATAAAGATTAAAACCCAACTTACTTGATTTAACTCCAATCCTTCAAGATCACACCAACCCTAGCTTTGTAGACAACCCATGTACCCATTTCAAGGTGGGAGGTTAGGTCTTTGTGAAGAAATGAAAGCGGGTGCAAGATGATGGTAACAAGTGGAGGTGAAAGAGAGCTTCAACTTTGATGATGGTGGATGAAGTAAAATCAGGAAAGTGAGGAAGAGTGAAGAAGAATTTCGTAGAGAGGAAGAAGAAAAGCAAGAATGAAAGACAAAACACTTAATTTGTCTTTCAATAAAGCAAGGAGTCGTGAGATATGTATGGTGTCACTTGCAACATGTCTATTTTGTATTAGTTTAGATATGCTCTTTCATTAACTAGTCCAATCAACTCCAATTTCTAGCCCAATTGTCTCCAAATTTCAATGACATATGTCATTAAATCTAAATATTATTTATAAGAATTTCTATTTCCATTTGACTCTTATTTTTGCTATCGTTTATCAGTTATCTTACCACTTGGCATTTTTCCTAGTCCAAAAAATACCCTAAATTTCAGAAAATTTCCTAAATTTCACCAAAAATCCAAATCAACATTTATATACTCCAAATAAAATTTCAAGCCATATAAACCACATTTCATATCAAAATCACATTTATAACTCAATTATACAAGGAAATTATCCATGAATGCAGGTACAATCATTTTAATATGTGTAATAATCAATTTATCGTGTATGTGTACTAAATGATGCATAAGCATGAATCATGCACCATATTCTAGGATCCTAACCCTTAACATGGGATATCGAGATGTTACAGGATGTCGGTAATACTGACACAATGTCATGAAGCTCTGTGTGTTGAACTTTATGGCGTGAACAAGACAACGACTTAAGTGCTTGAATGTAGTTTCTATTGGCCACATCTATTGAAAGATGCTTATGCATTCGTGACCTAGTGCGATAAATATCAAACAATGGGCAACATCTTAAAAAGAGATGAGATTCCCTATGCGATGTGTCAATTAACCTAGGTTGTGTTATCCATAATGATTATGCATCATTAATCTCTACAAATGAATTTAAAGAATAAAAATTATGGATTATATCGAAATTCTGGCTGTGGGTTAATACAAACAACCAAACTTTATAATAATAGGATCATTCATACATAAAACCCAAATCCATATGCCTAGGATCACACAATTAATTAAACAATAGAGAAAGAAACAACAAAAAAATGAAAGGAATGCTTAACAGGGTCGTCGGCGTTGAAATCACCTTTGAAACAGTGCCGGGAAGCTACCCCTCCATGGGCCTTCTCATAGTGGAGAGCTTGCCTCCATCTTCGTGGTCTCCTGAAGCTCCCATAAAGAAATTGCTTCAACCCCCAAAATGTTCCTTAGCTGAATACACCTAAAAAACTTGTTACAAAATTGAAGATGACAAAAAGATGGAGTTGTTGTCTTTTATTCTCTCTTAGTTTTTCACCCACTTCTAGCCTCCTTTCTTGCCGTCCCCTTCTCTCTTTCCTATGCTAGCTACTGCTCTATCTTGATTTAATGATTTATTTCTTGGTCCATCTTACTATTCACTCCAATTTAACCCTAATGGTCTTGCTGTGCGTTTTAAGAAAAAAAAACTCCTTAATCCAAACGACATCTGTATGAAACACAGACATTGTGCTCCTTGGCTCCGGCAGCTATGCATTGTCGTTTACGTGTTATTTGCTGACCAATTTCTATGTTTGTTCTTTGGATGTATGCATTTTGTTTATTCTTCGATTATTTTCCTTCTTATGATGCGTCGTTTTCTTCTAGCATGGATTGCTCATTCATGTTGCTCTACCAATTAATCCAAATGCTTTCTATTAAATTTGAACTCAGATTCTTGCATGAGACATGCATGGCCATAACCAACTTTAAATCTTCTTTGTTTTTTTTCTTTTTTTCTTTTAATTTTCTTTTTCTTGCTCCATGAAGACAAGTGAAAATTAATATTTGGAAAATGGTCAAATATAGAGCTTTTGACTCACTTTAACTTCTTTGCTTTCGAAATGTGCCTAAAATCACATATGAGTCAAAGCCATTTTCTTAAACAATTTAATGGCATTAATCGCTAAGTGTTATGAAATAATTAAACAATCAGTTAAGCACATATCATTACATATCAAGATGGACTGACGCTGTGGCAACTCGAACAAACAAAAATTTATTCAAAAATTTAGGGAGCATTTGGTTCAAATTGAGTAATGGTAATAGGAATGGATATAATCATTATAATTATGATGGTTGGTTAAAACGAAGAAATGATTACCACTATTATTGATCGTAGTTGGTTTGTAAAAATATTAAGAAATAAAATTTTGTTTTAATTCAAATTTTAATATGCCTTACTTAGTTATATTTAATTGCTAAAAAGGAAAAAGATATAATAAATTATTTTTTATAAATTATTTTTAATATTATTTTAATTAATTATATTGTAATATTATTTTAATTAATTATATTTAAATTAATTAATTAATTATATTTAATTATAAAAAGATAAGGAAGAAAAATGAATGGACTGTCACTCAAGAACGATTGACATTCCTTTCATGCTTAAGGGGTATAGAGCAATACCTGAAAGTTGGATATCATAATAATATCCTTATACTGATAATTTATAACTAACCACCCCCTTTTCATTCCATACCCATTGAACCCTTCCCAAACCCATCAACCAAGCACCCCTCATTAAACGGTTGTTCAACAAATTTGGAGTGCCAAGGACAATAATAAACGATGGAGAATTAAATGTTTATAACAGATCTTTTGATAGTTTCCTTAAAAGATACGGAGTCCACCATCATGTTGCCACTTTTTATCACGACAAGTTGAATTCGTAAACCAAGAGTTAAAACACATTTTAGAAAAGATGGTGAATATTTCAAGGGGCATTAAAGCTGAATGATGCCCTATGGGCTTATCGAATCACTTTAAAAACTCTAATCGGAATGACTCCCTTTAGGTTCGTATATAGTAAAGCTTGCCATTTGCTTGTGGAACTAGAGCATCGAGTGTACTATGCAAAGAAATTTTTAAATTTTGATTAGAAGTAAGCATGTGAGAAATGACTTTTGCAATTGAATGAACTCGAGGAGTTTCATTTCAACGTGTATGAGAATGCCAAACTCTATAAGGAGAAAGTGAAGAGATGGCATGATTCTCATCTTAAAAAAAATGAGCTAAAGGTGGGATATATGGTTTTATTGCTCAATTCAAAGTTGAAGCTGTTTTTAGAAATTTCAAATCAAGATGGAATGGACCTTTTACAGTCACTCAAGTATTTGCACATAGAGCTCTTGAGTTGGAAAATTCGAACACGAAAACCTTCAAGGTAAACAAGCATCGTTGCAAACTATATCTCAGAGGAGTGGTCTCCAAGGAAAGGGAAGTAATTTCTTTTTGTTTGAATGATTAAAAAATGCTTCCAATGATAAAGAGTTAAGCTTAAGAGCATAACTTAGCATGTTTGGTACTTAATTAGTTCACTTCGATAGTTAGGTTTATTTTGAATTCTCGAATTAGGTTTTTTTTCCTCTTAATCACAATAGTTTTGAAGGGTGTGGATGGAAAAACGATGTGGTGTTGATGATAATATAAGCTAATACACTAAAGAAAATAATCAAAAATGGGAAAATAATATAAAAATGATAGTGTCACGATGGTGACTCAATCACCATCCTTACCTTATTTCATGCCCACTGTTAGGTCACGATCATGACTAATTCTTACACCTACTATCAAAATAGTAACCCAGGCTATGAACCCTTTATCACGATCGTGACACCCATAGTCATGATTACGAGAGACGGCAAACCAAGGGTAGGAAATAAGGGGTTTTCATGTTCTTTTCCAATTTTACCACTCCTTTCTCCTCCCTAACCTTTATATTCACTCTTCCCCTCATTTTTCTTACATTCAACTCTCTCTAGGTTTAGATCTCACAAAATTCTCTAACTTCTCTTTGCACATACCTTAAAGTTTCTTTCTTTCTCTTATATCTTCAACCATAAATTACACATTCCAGTTGTGTCTAAGAATTAAACAGATAGTTAAATGGGCACAACCTAAAGAAAAAGTGCATGTATCAATGGGTGGTGTATAAAATACAGTGATGGACTTCAGAGTATTTTTTCTCATATATTCAGAAGAAGAAGATATTCTTTTCCAAAATCTTTGTTCTGGAATTGTATGTATTCCTAGATGCTTTGACTTTGATATCTTGGATACTCTTGGATTGAAAGACAAGGTTGAGAATTTAGGTCAAAACATTTAATGAGATAAATTAATAAATTTTAACTTTGTTGTCTATAAGGAATTAATTGGTGAATTTTTTTTACGTCTCTTTAATTTAAATTAAGAAACCCTAATGAATTTTGGTTTTGGTTGTAGGTTCAACCATGCCAATTGTACTATGAGGTTATGTATGAAATTGGTGGATTCCTATAATTGAACATTGTTGATCAACATGATAATTTCCGTACCAAGTGGTATTGGACTCAATTGACTGAGTTAGAAGACTTTAATGTCAAGAATGCACATAACAACATCATCTGTAGTCCTCAACACTTGTTGCTTCATAAATTTATGTTCCAAACTATTTTGATAAAAGCGATAGTAAAAAGTGTTTGGTGAAAGAGTTATTCATTTTTTGGTGCATGGATAATGACATTAAGGTTTACATAACCACACACTTCAATACCATTATTAACCCTCTTAAAAAGAGGAGTAGTAATCTTGGCATAGGATATTTGGTTATTGCCATTACTGATTATTATGGTGATAATTAGGATGGAGTAATTGTTCTCATGCTTGAGTTTCTTAATCATTGTCAATTGATGAGAGATGAGATTTTAATGTCCCACATAAGGAACTTTGAGATATCAATGATAAATCACAAATGAAGCACAAGACAAGACTAAGTAGTTCTAGCTTAGCAACACCTCAGCAACAAGTTGAAGACTCAACTAGTAAGGATTCTAAGGAGGAAGAAGCAACAGGATGAGAGAAGGTGTTGAATGCAATTTCAGATAATAATAAAATGTAAAAGGAGATTGTGCAAGAGAAACGACGATAGTGTTGAGACATACCAAGAATCTACAAACACACTTTGTTACTCAAAGCATTTATATGCCATCTCTAACACCATCAACACCTCAATTAGTAACCTTTTATAAGGACAATTAGCTAAAAGAAATGAGGTAGGCCATGTGAAAAGTGGAAAAAATTATGTCTTTAATAAATAACTATTTTGCTAGCTTTCGGGTTATAAATAGAGCTAGTAGCCAATTGACAATGTGATATAGCTAAATGACTAGGGGAGTTCATCACAAATGTTTGCCTTTGCATCAAAAGATTAAAATGACATTCTAACCAAGCTAATTAATAAAACATGACCTAGTTGAGTAATTGGGCAACATTCATCACAAGTGTTTGCCTTCACGTTCAAAAGACTAGGTCAATGTTAAAGAAAAATTTAAAAATGGTGTTTCAATAAATAAATCTTATCGATATTTGAAAATATCAAGAATTTTCATGAATAGTTACTTAGTGATAATTACAATTTTGATTGACTATTAATTATCAATGTGTGTCTACAAGTGCGTAGGTGAATGAATAAGACATTAAGGTCTTGAATAGTATATATGTTAAATCCAAAGTGATTAGCTATAAATTGCATAAGTTAATAAGTTGGAACAACTTAAATGATTGTTTCTTGAGGTTAAATTAGTTTCTTGAAGATAGATGCCATTATATCATTATTGCATGTGTATGAATTTGTGTGTTATTATTTGGTGTGCTTGAGTTTGTATTTGTTTTGTTTTGCTTGAGAAAAAGCAAAAGATGTTTGTTAGATGATTTTTGCATGTTTAGGCTTAGAATTATATTAATACGACTTTTGGTATTTGTTTTTTAGTGTTTTATGGATTAGGGCATGATATTAGACCTTAATCTTGTGTGCTTAAGGTGTTTTTGATGTGTTTGTTAGTGAATAAACTTAAATGAATGATGATTAAAGGAAATTAGAGAAAGCTCAAACCAAAACGTAGGGTCACGATCATGATAGGAGTGTCACGATCATGATAGAAGACCTCTCCCTAAGGTCACGATCTTAACTTAAATGTCACGATCATGATAGAAGTGCTTCACACTAGGTCATAAGGGCATTTTTGCAGTGTCAGAATCGTCCTACACCCCTTTGACAATCGTGATAGGTGCTTGATAGATTCTGGGATCTCCTTCTATTTTGATATTTAGAGAGTCTTTGTGGACAAGTCAACGTAGGTTAAAGTCTAGACTTTACCCTAAATGACCCCTGAACTATATATGAACATAATAAGACCCAAATAAGACCTAGCGTCCATTTCCCTTCCCAAATTAATAAAGAACCTAAAGGAAAATCAAGAAGGAGAGAAGAGAAGAAGATCATCTGCAGCAGTAGTCCAACCACTCCAACCCAATCTATTCAAGTTCTTTTCTTCTTTATCTTGTTTATTTACTTCCAACATGATGTGTGAATTGGGATTGAGGATGTTGAAAATGTTGATGATGTTCTAATTTCATTTTAGGATTTTTTGAATCATCTTATGACTTGATTGCTTTTGATGTCAATGAAATGTTTGGGTATTGTGATATGTATTGTTTCACTTACTTTAATAATAAATCAAGATATTGAATTAATATTATTATGATTAGTTTAGGTAATGAGATTTAATAACCTAATAAGTCACATAAATATCAAATCAACAATCATACGAGGAAAGTTCTTGTTTAAGAACTCGATTATCCTATAGATTGCTTAAAACCTAGTTGGAAAGTCAAAATTTTGGAATCAATTGGTTATTATCAATTAGGATTAAATGATTAGATCTTACGAGGGAGTAATCAACCCTTAAAAAATTTAGGAACGATACCAGTCAAATCAAAAGTGGTTAAGGTAGCAAAATGATGATATAATGAATCCTATACTATTATAATTGATCTATCTTGTTTTATTATGACATCTCATTTGTCAAGTGGTTTAGTGCTCTATTTGATTTTATTGCATTAATTTGGAATTTTAGTTTCATTCAACTCATACTCGAATGCTTAATTTTTTGTTATTTTTATTTTCATTTAAACCATGTTTTTACAACCTTAGACAAAGTTAGATTTGATTAGTTTTGGCTAATTTCTCATGATATAAACATCTCAATTATTACGAATTACGAGCTGTATACTTGTGGAATATTGAGGGTAAATAAAACTTGTTCAATATAATTTTTGAAAAAGCTTGTGCCTAATATCATCAATATTTGTAATGGATAAACATATTCCTTCAAGTAACAAAACAAACATAAAGACTGCATGGATTTTTTTCACAAAACCAACATAGTCATTACCATAGGGTATTTGAAACGTTAGTAATCCATTATGTGTTAGACATCACCAATCATCAAAAATGTGTCTACCACTATAGATTGCTATCGTCTTAATAATATGAAATGGTAATCCACATTGAAACATGATCCTAAAAATGTCTCTCCTTATATACTCTACTAAGAAAAGATCTAATGTGAATACAAAAATTTCTTTTATATTTCATTATAAAAAATATGAAAAATAATTATTCATTACTAAGCTAGCTTCTATATCCCAATTGTGAGAGTTAACTTATCAGGTCCATAAAATGTTTGAGATGAGATCTCAACTATTATCGAAATTCCATGAATCATTTTACAACCTATTCAAGTTGGATATTTATTCTTTATTATTATGTAAGCAATTGTATTTTTATAAAGCTTATCATTTTTAAGACCTATTTACATAAATTAAATTAAGATAAGAAATAAGCAAAATAATTCTTGTTATAGTATTTTATATCTTATAAAATAAAAAATTTGAAAACAAAATGACAATTCTAAATTCAAGGAAATGTTTTAATGGAATATGGGAGTTTCATAAACACCAACAAAAGGATATGTTGTGGAATTCTCTACTTACTTTTGTTTCATTTTTTCGTACTTTCTTTTTAATATTTCATAATGTTTGCCTCCAATTTAGCAAATTACTATTGAAAGACATCACAATGACATTGGAAGTCAAAAAATAAATGTTAGGTCATAAACAGCCACATAATCTGGTAATCTGGAGGCATTTTGTAAATGCATGCCATTTATAAATATACCTAACATCCACGTATGGAATCTTAAAGTTTACCATCCATAAACATTGAACTTTCTTCTTTACTAATAAACAATCTTGTAGTATTTTTTAAAGAAAATATGGAATTCTAGTTAATCACTAAGGTTTTATCCATTTATAATACGAGGTCAAAAACCTTTGTTTATAACTATGGTTTTCGTTTAATAGAGTCCAAACGTAGCTCAGATCATGTAGTCAACATATATAATATTTCAAATTGCATGTCTTGCTTATTAGTTTAGGAATAGTTAGACTTTATCTTAAAAGAAATTATTAATTTTTTCACGAATATAAGTTTAGTTATTGTATAATTCTTAGCACATGGGTCCTTATCAACCCCACATCACATCATATTGTGATATAAATCATCTAGGTCTTTATAACTATACTTTATGATCATCATAACAATATTGACCAATAACTAATAATGATACATGCTTCGAAATACTTCCCTCACTCTATTATAGACGTAGAAAAGATATAAAATGAAGAGTCCCATTCTCATTTCTCATCAATGAGTATTCCAAACGCTCATTAGTAATTTCACATCTATAGGTAATGCTTGAACATACTGGTCTCCTATAATCCAGTCTCTCTATCCCATTAATAAGGGTTCTTTGACTAGCTCTAAGTAGGTAATCAAATTAATTCTTAAGTTTTCCGGAGGTTGCATATGAAGCAAATCTAGCTATATTAATGCCTTTAACAATCACTATTGTTGTTTGCCTAAGTTTGTCAAGTTAGATTGGAACATTTCCCAAGGATATTTTGATAAATCAATTAAAGAAATTATAGAAACATTTTTTATTTAGGTTTTGATATATGAAATATTGTGGGTCAATAAAACAAAAAAGTTAGGTTCTAATATTTGAAATTATATAGGTAATCAAAAAACATAAAACAAAACAATAACTATGTCTACTAAGGTACATTGAACAATATGCATCTATGGTATTATTTGCAAAATTAAAAAATTAGTTAACAAATTTAGGAAATCATTGGATTAGGCATAGCCTCTATAAAATCTTATTTTAATATTCATCATCTAGGAGTCTATAACTATGTCTTGTGATCATCCTTACGACATTCATTGGTAACCCACAATAATACATTCTCTTAAATACTTTCATCTTTCTATAATTCATATAGAAAACATATATCACCTCCAGTGGCATTACTAGCCGATGAGCATTTCAAGTCCTCATCACCACTCATTTTTAAGTAACAATGCATTATGTAATACCTAAATACACGAATGCTTATATATCCAGTCAGAATATCTTATCAATAATAGTTCTCTAGCTAATTCTAAGTAGGTGATCAAGTGAGTCCTCAAGTATTAAGGAGGTTGCATAGTAAGAACCTCTAGCTCATTCAATATCATCAAAGTGCTTTCGTATTATTCAAATAATATTATCAAGTCATATCTCAGCAATTCCTAAGGCCATTTTAAAAAATTAAATGAAGAGAGAAATAAATAAATTTAACAACAAAAAGCATAACTAAATAAAAATTCAAAATTTAACAGATACACAATGATATGCTTTAATATTTATGTACTTCTAGTTGAAATTATTGACTAATTAATGTATTTGTTCTAACGTTTTGGTGTTGCCATCATTTCCTTTATAATTGTGTGACATATTTTTGGTTTTCTGTGTTATTGGCTTTAATACAACCAATTATTAAATAGTAGATAGTGGAATGACGTTAAAGATAAAAACCAATAGGTAATACATATACCAATTCATCTACAGTAGCAACAACAATAACATCTAGTGAGATTCCTGCTAATGCATGAAGTCTAGGAAGCTCCAATAGTATGTAGTCGTACTCCTAACTGGTAGGGATGTTTTCGATAGAACTATAAGAAAAAAATGGCTACTCTAGATTTTCTCTCAACTCCCAAATGGAACGCTAATGGCGACCAGCCATTAGGGAAGCCACCGGATAATAGTGGTAATTTTCATAGGTTACCCCCTGTCTCTTTTTGTGATTCTTTTATGGGTGGCTTGCCAGCTTAGATTTTTCCTAAAGGGAATGGAACAAAAAGGGCCAATGGTCGTATTCGGGAGGAATATCTTGATAATAATGTGTCCTCGCTGCACATTATAATTAATGATGATTTCTATGATACGTTGTGAGTCGTGGCGCAAAGCACTGGTTATAAGATTTTTGGGGAAGACGATTGGCTACAAGATCTTAGAGGAAAGAGTTAATCGTCTTTGGTTACCTTCTGGACCTAGGTAGCAATTGTTTTTTTGGTTTGGTTTACATAAGATGAAGATTTACGCCATGTTTTGGAGGAAGGACCCATGGATGATCTATGGTCATTATTTAACTATGATGCCATGGTCACCAGATTTTATAGCTGGTGAACCAAAAATCAAGTCTACCTTTGCAAAGGATCAGTTACTAGGACTCCCTATGCAGTTTTAAAATGAGGATATGTTATTCCTTATTGGCTCTTGTATTGGTAAACACATAAAAGTGGATGGTAATACCTCTTTGGCTACCAAGGGGAGGTTCGCCTAGATTTGTGTGTGGAAGTTGACTTTACTAAGCCTCTAGTGGTTCGGGGTCATTGGTATATTATTGAGTATGAATGCTTGTACTTTATCTATTTTGAATGTGGCTATTTCTGTCATAAAACTGATGATTGCCCTTCCAAATCTATGGGGGCTCAGGTTCGAGGGGATGATGGAGTTACAGAACTAAATGCGACAGGTTCTGTTAAGGTCGTTCTGAAAACAACAGCAAAATTTGGGGAGTGGATGCTAGTTAAAAAAAAGGAAAAAAGCTAATAAGGGCAAGAGATCTGCTCTAATCATTGAGAATGCCACAACTCAAAATAGATTCTCTAGGCTTGCTATCTATGATAACAAGGCAACAGATATAGGAGATATAAGTGAATCTCCCCCTACAGAAGAGAATGTGGTCAATATTGATTCCTCTATACTAGGTATGCATCCGTCCATACACATGGGTCCACCTGGGGAGTCGTTAGGAGATGTGAGAATTATGGATGTTCCTGAAACCCAAAATAATGTTGTTTTAGAGTCCAAGACCATACAACTCCAAAACATGGTTGTTGAGGATGAGGCAACTTATAAGGCTAATGTGAAAAATACAAGCAAGTTCAACTAGCGTAAGATACCTTGGGATATATCTAAAATAGACAGAGCTTCATAAAATGAACACAATAGCCGGTGATGTGAAAAGAGATGGTTTTAGCCACCAAGTAGCTTGAAGAAACAATTCATGGAACGTTAGGGGCCAGGTCTTAATCAACAACTCGGTAGAGTAATTTCATGTATCATGAGGAAGGGCTCAAGCTTGCAACTTTGTAGCCTAGTTTACTACTTTTATTTTTTTCAATTATTTTTGTAGATAACATCATTATGTGGAATTGTTGTGGTGCAAGAAACAAAACTATGATTCAAGCACTAAAGGCTATTTTGCATGGTGTGAAACCATTTATGGTTGTTCTATGTGACTCTAAAATAAGTGCTCAAAGATTTGACGTTGTTCGTAGAAGAATTGGATTTTCTAGATGACATCATTTGGAGACTATTAGCTTTCGTGGTGGTATTTGGGTTTTGTGGAATGAGCAAAACACTCAGGTTATTATTATAGAGACTCATTTTTAATAAGTTTAGATTATGATAGAAAGACCAAGTGAGGTGGCATGGGATTTTAGGACGGTGTATACGAGTCCTATCCCGTCTCGTTGAGAGGTCTTTTATGACAAGATGCCACTCTGGAATTCGACAACTAATCATCCATGTCTCCTTTTGGGTGATTTTAATGTCATTAAAAGACCTGTTGAGAAGATGGGAGGGATGAATATTGTCCTTGTTCATAGGTGGCACAGCTTAGCTCAGTGGATTACAGATATGGAGCTGATCGATATGCACTACATCGGGTCACCCTTCACATGGATAAGAGGAAATTCACTGACAACGAAAGTTACTTGTCCTTTAGACCAAAGTCTTTGCAAGGGGGTTTTTAGACATATTTGGCCTGAAGCAATTGTCAAACATTTGCCTAGTTACGGATAGGACCATGCTCCTTTATTGATACAACTTTGATGTGATTTCTGTTTTGATCTAAGTCAACATCCTTTTCAATTTCAGGCTACATGGATACCTCATCCTTCCTTCCCGGTGCTCATGGCTAATAAATGGAATAATTATGTTGTTGCCAATGTTGCTCTTCTTGAGCTAGCGTGTGAGTTGGGAACATGGAATAAAATAGTGTTTAGGAATATACTGATTAGGAAGCGGAAGTTATATGCAAGGCTTGCAGGAATTCAAAGATATGTAGACTTTTGACCTTCTCGAGACCTTTTTTGGTTGGAGTGAAAGGTTATCCAAGAGCTTGACACTAGATCAGGAGGAAACATTATGGTTCCAAAAGTATCATGTTTAGTAGATGACATAAGGGGATAGAAACATGAAAATTTTTCATACATTTATGGCAATCTGGCGTAAACATAAAAGAATTAAAGCTTTAAAAAATGAGTAGGATTTTTAGGTTGAGGACCAAGTGGCTTTAAAACAAATAATAATCAGTTTTTTCCAAAAATTGCTATCTAGTGAGGGGCTTGTAGATTTACGGAGGATGCATAAAGGGTGTCTCCTTATATTCACTACAGATCAGCATACTAGGTTGGCCCACCCCTTTGCTCCCTGCGAGGTTTTCAATGCTTTATTCAAGATGGCGCCTTTCAAAGCATCGAGGAAGGGTGAGTACCAAGCTATCTTTTTCTAAAAGAATTGGAGGTTAGTAGGCCCATCAGTGCCACAGTTTATGCTTGAATGTTTTTGTGTTGGTTGCATCCCTCAGGATTTAAATGAAACTCTTCTTGTGTTAATCTCAAAAGTAGGGAGCCCAGAGACTCTAAAGTATTTTAGAACAATAAACCTTTGTCAAGTCCTCTATAAGATTGTCACTAAAATGATTGTGGAAAGACTATAATTGGCTTTACCACATCTCATTGGACCTATTCAATCTAGTTTTGTCCCCAGTCGACAAATCTATAATAATATGGTTATTTTCCAGGAAGTGGTGCATTCTATAATAAAAAAACAAAATGGAAAATATATGATGGCCATAAAGTTGGATCTAGAAAAGGCTTAATTATAAGCTTGAATGGGCTTTTGTTGATGATACTTTCTAAGAAGCTAGCCTACCACATACATTGTGTAACATGATTATATAATGTATCATGTCTCCTTCTATGAGTATTCTATAGAATGTGACCAAACTGTATCCTTCAAGCCATCAAAAGGAATCCAATAGGGTAACCCCCTTTCGTCGTACTTATTTGTTCTGTGTGTTGAATGGTTGGCCCACTTAATTAATAAATATGTTGAAGGAAAACAATGGAGATTTGTCAAATTGTCATGACAAAAACCTTTCTTATCTGACCTTTTTTTTTCCAATGACATCGTTCTTTTGGCTTAGGCTTTGGATGTATAGGTTGTAGTGATTCAGGAATGTTTGAGGAAATTTGGTGAAGGGAAGGATAACGTGTCAAAATTTCTAAATCTCAATTATATTTCTTCGAGAATGTCCTTATTATGAAGTGTCGGGTTTTGAGTGGCAAATTGGGTGTTTAGATGACTACTGATTTAGGGTGCTACTTAGGAGTGAATGTTGTACAGGGTAAGTTATGAAGGATTTATATGTAAATGTGATATCTAGGATCCAAAAATAAGCTTTAAGGTGGAAAACTAAAGGCTTAACCTTTGCTGGATAAGCGACATTAGCCAAATCAGTGCTCTCTACAATCCCAGTTTATCAAATGCAAGTTGTTAAGCTATCTATGAGTGTTTGTGTAACATCCCATTACCTTTGGGAGGTTAGAATAGTAAATATGAGTGATTAATGAGAGCTTAGAAATACATTTTTCTTGCTCATGCATAATATGACATACACATGCAAGTGAATAGTGAAATGTTGCACATTTAAAATGACTATACATGCATTCGTTGACATTCCGAGTATAATTATTTATAAATGTGAGTATATTGAGAAATGTGGTTTTTATATGTTGAAAATTGATTTGGGAAGTGTATAAATTGATTTATAATTTTTGGAATTTTTGGAGAAATTTCTAGAAATTGTTGGGCATTTTTGAACTAGGAAAATTTTCCAAGTGGCAAAACAATTGTTAAATGGTAGTAGAAATTACTGTCAAGTGGCAATGGAAATTTTGTTAAATGACTTTAGGATTTATTGACAAGTGCCATTGAAAATTAGGGAACAGTTGGAGTAGGAATTGAAATTAATGGGACTAGTTAAATGAAAGAACCAATCAAATGCTTTAGGAATGGACATGTGGCAAGTGACAAATATCACTTGCTAAACAATGCCTTAAGTCCACTAACCTTTAAAATTAAAAGCCTCCCCCCCCCTCCCTTTTTTGGTTTTGTCTGTTATGAAGCTTCTCTCAAAAAGGGGCTATTGGGGATTGTTTTGGATCTCTCCATCATTTTCGTAACTCCTCCTCTCTTCTTCTTGATTTTTGATTCTTAAAAAATCCATTCGTGTTAAACCCAACCCTCTCATCTTTCATGTTACTCTTTCATCTTGCCTTTTCTTCCATTCTCACCAAAAACCTAAACCTTTCAACCTCAAGATGATGATGATCGTGGGATGTTGATGAATTTAGGGATTTTTGAGTTTCTTCAAGATTTTGAAGAATTGGAAACTAAATTAAGTAAGTATCTTGTTAAATGAAGCATTTGTGATGATAATTAGAGGTTAATCTCCTGAAATGATGTTTTGGGTATATGAGTGTTGTGAATGGTAAAGAGTGTGTCATTTTCTTGCTTTTATTGATGAGCTATAAATTTTGTGGAGGTTGAATGATCATGATAAGGAGTTTTGTATATGCTAGAATGTTGGTGAAGAAATAAACATATATATATGTATGTATATATTGATGTTTGTTTCATGTAAACGCTAAATAATGGGTTAGGAGTTGTTTATGGATGATTGATGTTGTATATGATGAGTAAGAAACAATGAGTTATGCTACACATAATTTAAAGATGAATTGGTTGTGAAATGGATGTTTTAATGAGAATCGGAAGTTGATGAGTATAGAAATGTGTCTATAACCTATTTGTGTTAATGGTTGAGTGTAGAAATGAGTTGAAATGGAGTTGAGAATGAGGAGTAGATGGATT
>JAOSBO010000009.1:39564-50788 GCA_027563915.1 Erythroxylum rotundifolium | reverse complement strand
ATATATTAAAATTAACATCTTGCAAGGTATCATGACTACCCAAATATTATGATAGGCCCCTATCCTATAACAATTAACTGACCTGCCTAGCACTCCACGATAGCTCTCTAGTCGATATCTAACTCGACTGAAAAATTTTCGTAAAGCTAAGCCTATCGCCTTTGTTAAGGAAAAACTTCAATTCACAATAGGAAATGTAAACAGTATAGTTTTGTTTTTCAATTTATTAAAAATTTTGGCAACACAATGGATGTATTTTGACATCCCAAAAAAATTTCAAAGTCTCTACAAAAGTTCAAAACACTTATATTATCACATCAATTTTGGACTTCAAATCCACTCACATCCAGTCTCAAATAATTACATCAATAAAATTTGAAAAGCTAAAATAAATTCTTGCACTCCATTTGAAAACATTTATACACATCCATAATTTATACAAATGTACTTTATAAAACATGTTCAAAGGTATGCAATAGTTCTCAAAAATATGTACAAGGCAAAATAAAAATGCCTACATAGCAGCACTTGACGAAGTTGACTACTCATGAGGTAGAGTCCTTATTATTGAAGCCCTTAAGTGTGCACCTGGGAGGTTTTATTTAAAAACAGAAAATAAAGGGTGAGCTAAACAAGCTAAGTGAGTGTTATTGGTTCCCAATAAAAACATTTATACAAATATTAACCTCCATAAAAGAAAACAATTTCTTTTCTTTTCAAGTAATAACTAATGATGTTACAAAAAACATTCTTTTCTTTTATAAGATCAATGCATATGTAAAACAAAAATTTTTTTTTTAGATCAAGTTCCTCTTTTCTTGTAAAGCAAAAAGTGATGGCAATAAATACTTTCATGAACTTTCTTTTTAAAACATAGTCGATCACTAATTTTCTTTGCTATATGGTACCCTTAGATGTAAGGCTAAGGAGCTAATTCTGTATCGCTTACTTGTGCCTAGTTAACCTCTATATATTAATTGTTATGAAGTTGTTCTACATTATTTACCCATAACGATGCTAGCACTACATATAAATCAGTAGTTACGGAGTTGGATGTACATCATTTACCAGTAACATTGCTAGCATAATATATACTCCACACATGCAGAGGGAGATTCATAGGACATATTGACAGACACAACACCACCGATATTAGTGACAGATGCCCTCTAATCACCGCCATGCACATTAGGACATACTCTGATCGATATAATTGCATGTATAAAGACCTAACGATGCTCTGTAGGCTAAACCACAATGAATACATTAGCGTGCCTCATTTCAATACCAATTAAAAACATATTCGAAATCCATTTCTTTGCCAATTTAAAGCATATGTAAATTTCAATTCAATGATAATTCAAAGCATGTGTACATCTCATTAGTTTCCAAGTGCATGCAGAACTCAATTCAATGATAAATTAAAGCATATGTAAACCTTATGTAGATTAACTTTTAAATTCAGGTAGTAGCACCAATGGAATTATTCGTAAAAATATTTTTCATTGTAAGGTAAAAACCATCTTTACAAAATCAATTTAGAGATGCACTCACTATTTTTTGTTTGTTGTTAACCACCCTCATGTATTCGATGATTTTCCTTTATTAGTCTCGATTCTACAATGACAAGAAAACTTTATTTATAAACATACTTTTCATAGTAAGGTAAAAAATCATCTTTACAAAATCAATTTAGAGATACACTCACTAATTTTTGTTTATCGTTAACTACCCTCAAGTATTCGATGCTTTTCCTTTATTAGTCTCGATTCTCCAATGAAAAGAAAACTTTATAATCTTATTCAGCTACAAGGGAGACCCCTGAAGGGTTCCTAAAACCTACTAAGTACATCAATAACTTACCACAATGTTTTAAAAATTTTATGATAAAGGGCTTAGCCAAAATCTTAGCATTTTGTAAGATTGAAATTTTTTTTCTTTTTCATTCAACCATTAAACAACCATTGAACAACTTCCATGATTTATACATGTTGTCTTCTTTCCAGTTAAATAACGTAGATAGTATATACATTCTGTTTTCCTTACATTAAATCATTGGACTATGTACAACATACATGATGCCATTGAATAACCATTAAGCCAATATATAGCATCTACATGCTGCCAATTAATACCTATTGAATATCATACATAAGACATAGATATACATGATGTTTTCCTCTCCATATACCATGTTGTTTTTCTCTTCATTTAACCATGCTATCAACTCAAACATTCACGTAATTCACAAGGGAATTTATGTTCTTAACTTAAGCATTCATGTGACCAACTAAATAGGATGGACAAGAGTGGTTTAACATGCCTAATATAATATGGAAGAGTGGTCCTTTTTTTCTGCACATAGTTGACGTTGATGAAGAAGTCCACCGTTTCTAGCTTAAACACCATACTGAATTTATTTCCGAAAGGTAATAACTTGGAAGACCTATATGTAAAAGGAGTAACTGCACCTAATATCATCAATTCTAGTCCAAAGATAAACAAAAGTTTGATGGAATGAAGGTGGAGCATCTCCTTCATCATTCTTGTTTAAGTTACACGTTGTTGGAAGTTGTCTAACACGTTGCAAGCTTAACTTCCAACAACTATCCATTGTTTTAACTCTCACCATCTTTGTTTAATTAAACCATTAACTTCTTGTATCAATCATGAAAATTCTTGTCTCCCACATATAACAAGTTGTTTTCATTTTTGTATCACCAAAATTACACATGTCCATACCATATATTAGCCTTAGTTGTAACAAATTTTATGTCCCTCACTTCTTCTCCTTCATAAACGTGACATCACAAGGTTTTCATGCATTCTTATTCCAAAATAATAACAACTTCTTCATGCATGTGACATCTACAACTTAAGCTTCATTCATATGAACATGTACTATTTCTTATCCACAATAATTAAATGGCTTAAGAAAAATCCGTCTAATTTCGATAGAAATTTCCTGTCCACTTAATAACATGTTACACTTAAACATAGCAACATATAAGTTGGATCGATTTACTTTAAGTATTTGTAACTATGACTAATTCTCTTACGCTTGGTTTACTTGGTTTATGTCCTTATGTTTCAGCCCAAAAATGCTTCAAATTTACTCCATAATAATTTAAAATAAGGTCAATCTTGATCTATCATAAATCCATTCGAACGAATTTATTTTTGGTCCATTTCCATACCAGTCAACTCCAATATTTTTTTATTATCGTTTGACTTTAATACTTTCCATTCAAGATAAGGTTCCTAATTCACATTTTAGCAAAAATAAAATTTACATTCTCCTGAAAACATCATACATATGAAATGAAATTTTATAGACACGTGAAAAAAAAGTTTAAGGATTTACAATCATCCCTCCTTACAAAAATTTCGCCCTCGAAATTTAACCATGCGTACAATGACATGCTCAAAATAAATAGGGATACAACACACACATTTGGTGCTCGTGCTCCCATGTAGCTTCTTTTACTGCATGATTCCTTTACAACACTTTAACTAAAGGAAGAGTCTTATTACGCAGAATTTGAGCTCTACGGTCAATAATTTGCATTAGTTCTTCTTCGAAAGTCAAATCTTTCTTTAAATTCATTGGTTGCTCTATGATTACATGAGATGGATCAACTAGATATTTGTAAAGCATAGACACATGGAAGACATTGTGAATTCTCACAAGCTCACTTGATAACTTCAATCGCTACACCACTGATCCAATCCTTTTCGTAACTTCTTAAAGTCCCATATAACGTGGACTTAATTTACCACTTTTCCCAAATCTCAATATGCCTTTCCTAGGGGGAATCTTAAGCAATACCTTATCTCTAATTTCAAATGCAAGGTCCTTATGGAAATTATCCGTATAACTTTTATTTCTATCTTGAGCTATCTTTAATCTATCCCGAATAATTTGAACTTTATCTGTTGTCACGTGCACAAGTTTGGAACCTATTAGTTTTCATTCACCTACCTCATCCTAAAATATTCGAGTTCTACTTTTTCTTCCATAAAGCACCTTATAAGCGACCATGCCAATGCTAACCTGACAACTTTTATTATAGGCAAACTCTATTAGTGGTAGGTGTGCGTCCCAACTCCCCTTGAACTCTATGACACAAGACCTAAGCATATCCTTAAATGTTTGAATAGTTCTTTCTGACGGACCGTCCGTTTGAGGGTGAAAGGCAGTGCTAAACTTTAAATGTGTACCTAAGGTTTTATATAAGCTGGACCAAAATCTTGATGTAAATCTAAGGTCATGATTTGAGATAATAAAAATCAGCGCACCATGTAGTTTCACTTTCTCATCCACATATAGCTGAGCTAGCTTATTTAAGGGATAATCATTCTTAATTGGAAGGAAATGTGCGAACTTTGTTAACTTGTCCATTATAACCCATATAGCATCTTGCCCCTTTTGACTATATGGATGTCCTACTATGAAATCCATAGTAATCTTCTCCCACTTCCATTCGGGATAGTGAGGGGCTACATTAATTCTGCAGGCTTCTAATGTTCTGCTTTTACTTGCTAACAAGTTAGACACTTAGAAACAAACTCTGCTATTTCCTTTTTCATCCCTCTTCACCAATAGTGCTCTTTGAGGGTGTGGTACATTTTTGTGCTACCTAGATACATAAAGTAAGTTAAGGAGTGAGCTTCCTCTAAGATCTCTTTCTTTAATTCTTCTACATTCGGTACACATAATCGTTGCCCCCTTACCACGTTACCATCTTCCTTGATAGTAAAATCCATTTTCTGCCCAGTCTCAAAATCTGTCATCAATTTCATCAACTGCAGATCTTGTTTCTATCTCTCTCTAATTTGATCCACCAAGATGGGATGAATGTCAAAGATAGCAATTAATGTTGTTGAATCTATCATATCCAATTTCACTCCTAAAGACCTCATTTCCATAAGAAGGGAAAGATATATCATCTTCAATTGTGCTATTGAACTGTTAGGCCTCCTACTTAAAGTATCAACCACTATATTAGCTTTTCTAGAGTGGCACTCTATCATACAATCGTAATCTTTTATTAAATCTAACCACTGCCTCAGCCCCATGTTCAGTTCTTTCTGAGTAAACAAATATTGCATACTCTTGTGATCAGTGAAAATCTTACAGGGAACACCATACAAGTAATGCCTCCATGTTCTCACTACTTCTCACTACAAATACTACAAATTCTAAATCATGGGTGGGATAGTTCTATTCATGCTTCTTCAATTGCTTGAAAGCATAGGCTAAAACCTTATCATTTTGTTTTACAAGCCCTAAGCACTGTCTTGAGAAATCATTATACACTACAAATCCATTAGTCTCCATTGGTAACGTGAGGATAGTGGTTGTTGTCTGCCTTCTTTCAATTCATCAAAACTTCATTGACAATCTAACCACTTAAATTTCTCCTCTTTCATGTCAACTTGGTCAATGGACTTGCTATTATGGACAATCCTTCAATGAATTTCCTATAATAACCTACCAATCCAAGAAAACTCCTAACTTTAGTCACAGTGGTGGGAGTTCTCCAATTAGTAATAACTTCAATCTTTTAGGGATCAACACTAAGTCCTTCAACTAAGATGACATGACCTAAGAAAGTAACCTTATCAAGAGAAAACTAGCACTTATTGAATTTAGTATATAGCTGGTGCTTCGTAGGGTTTGTAGTACAATTCAAAGGTGTTCTACATGATCCTCTTGACTTCTTGAGTACACCAATTTGTCATCAATAAACAAGATCACAAACTTTTCCAAGTACTCTCGAAACACCCTATTCATAAAATCCATAAAAGCAGCTAGTGCATTCGTTAATCCAAAGGGCATAACTAAATATTCATAATGCACGTACCTTATCCTAAAGGCAGTTTTCGGAACATCTTTATTACGAACTTTCAATTAATGATAACCTGATCTTATATCAATCTTTGAATACACCTTGGATCCCTATCAATGATAAAATAAATCATCAATTCTTGGGAGTGGATATTGGTTGCAAACTATCATTTTGTTCAGTTGTCTGTAGTTGATATACAACCTTAAACTCATATCCTTCTTTTTCACGAATAAGAGTGGAGCCACCCATGGAGAAGTGTTGGGTCTCACAAAACCCTTATCTAACAATTCCACCATTTTCGCTTCAATTCCTTTAATTCCAGTGGAGCCATTTTGTATAGAGCAATTGAAATCGGTTAGGTTTTTGGTTGTATATGTATCTCAAACTCTATTACCCCATCTAGGGCTAAACCTAGAAGGTCCTCCAAAAATACATTATGAAACTCCTTGCCCACCGGCATATCTCTAAGTTGAATCTCATTACTATTCTGTTCAATCATATAAACCAGATATCCTTGGCATTCTTTATAGAGCATTCTATTAGCTACCATGACAGTCACGATAATAGTCGAAAGAACTTTCTATAACCCATGAAATATCACCCTTGGTTTCCCTAAACGTGCAACCTAACCTCCTTTTTAAAATAATCCACTACAGCATGATGTGTGGATGACTGATTCATTTCGAGAATAACATCAAAATCTCGAATATCCAATACGATAAGGTTTGCTAGGAATTCTTTACCTCCAATCAGTATTTTACTATCTACTAACACTCTTTCAGTGAAGAGTAGGTTCCTACCTGCAATGAAAACTACTACCCTAACGTCTAATAACTGAGGCTTAATGCTCAATTTTGAAAAAAAATCCACAAACATGAAAGAATGTGTAGCACCAGGATCTGTTAAAGTATATGCATCATGACTAAAAATAGTAATTATAACGATGACTACCTTTGGTGTGGCATTTGCATCCTGCTGAGTGACTACAAAAGCTCAGGTTTGTGTACTAGGTCTACCTAACTATGCTGTAGGGATTGCTCCCCTACACCTGGAATCTCTACCAGATCTAGTAAACTCAACCCTTTGGTCTAAGAACCTCGATCACCCTGTCTATAACCCCCTTTAGCTTATAGAGGTGCTGAAGATCTAGCCACTGACTTCTCTACGGTGACTAACTATGGACAATCTTTGTTGTAATGACCCTTCAGACCATAATAGAAGCAACTCGTCATATTCATCTGACACTCACCTAAATATCTTTTTATATAAGTAACACACTCTGACATTGGGGTCCTACTATCACGGGAGTCTCTAGGCCTAGCGGTGACCCAAAGGATCCCGGGCTGGATGATCCACCTCTACTAAACCTCCTACCACGAGTTCATCTTGACTTATTTTTCATGACTTGAGATGAACTAACTAATGCATTGTGTTTTTGTTCTGATCTTGAACTATGAGTGATTGCTATTCTATTTCTCTCCACTTTTATTACAGCTTCAACTAATTCCCCATAGTGTGTCTATGAAGCCAATGATAGGTGAATCTGTACTCTAGGACTCAAGCATGTAGTAAACATTTTGCATTTCTACTTTTCACTATTAGCAATAAACGGAACACTTATGACAAGTTTTGAAAATCTCTTTTCATATTATGTCACTGATTTTGAACCTTGCTCTAGACGAAAGAATTCCTCTACCCTTGCATCCATATAACACTGTGGGTAGAATCTGTCTGTAAACTCTCTCTAAAATTTTGACTAAGACACCCTATCCAGATGTCGTCTTTCAATGGCATCCCACCAATCTTTAGCCTTGTCCTCAAGAAGGAAAGTGGACAACATAACTCTCTACTCATCTATGCATCTGACAACTTTGTATATCTTTGTAACCCAATCTAACCATATGAGTGTACTTTTGGGATCTCCACTCCCGTCAAAAGTCTTGCTGCCTAATTTATAGACGCGCTCTATTGAACATCCAAAAACTTACACCCTTTCATATGATTGCCACATCGTTACAACAAGAATCTGAGCCATTTGTTCTGCATTAACACTCACTCCAATCGGTTCCGCTAGCCTTGACGATTGGGAATGTGGTTGGTTCATAGAGGCACTTACTAACTCTAGAATGTGGTCATCCTCCTCTGTCGGGGGTGACTCAGGAGCAGGAGTCATTGGAATGGCTCTCCTGGGACATCCACGACCTCATCTATGCATCATGCTGTGTATTCAACAAAATGAAAATGTGTGAAGCTTTCAGTTTATGAAATCATATGTATGTAAATCACGAAATTTTATCGGTCACCTCACTTTTTAAAACAACGTAACAATCTTAAACCACAAAGGAGGCAACCCATATTTAAAAGTCAAGCTCTGATACTAACACTAACAAGCCCCTATCTATAATGACTAGGCAACTTGTCTGGCACTCCACAGTGGCTCTCCAATCGATATCCGAGTCGACTGGAAAGTTCCTATGAAGCTAAGCCTATTGCCCTTATTTTATTGAAAGCTTCAATTCACAATAAGAAATGTAAATAGTGAAGTTTTATTTTTTAGTTTATTAAAAATTTCAGCTACACAAAGACTGTATTTTAACATCCCAAAAAAAGGAAAGTCTTTGTAAAAGTTCAAAACACTTTTATTATCACCTCAATTTCTCAACTCCAAATTGTGGACTTCAAATCCATTCACATGCAATCTCAAATAGTTACATCAATAAACTTTAAAAACTTAAAACAAAGTCATGCATTCCATTTGAAAACCTTTATACACATCCATTCTCTATACAAATGTACTTCCAAAACATGTTCAAAGATATGCAATAGTTCTCAAAAAAATGTGCAAGGAAAAATAAAAATGCCTACACAGTAGCACTTGACGAAGTTGACTACACTCGAGGTGGAGTCCCTGCTACTAAAGCCCTTGAGAGTGCACCTGGGAGGTCTTATTTAAAAACATAAAACAAAGGGTGAGCTAAACGAGCTCAGTGAGTATTATTGGTTTCAATTAAAAACATTTATACAAATATTAAACTCCAAAAAAGAAAACAATTTCTTTTCATTTCAAGTAATAACCAATGTTGTTACAAAACACATTCTTTTCTTTTTAAAAAATCAATGCACATGTAAGACAACATATATTTTTTTAAGATCAAGTTCCTCTTTCTTATGAAGTAAACAGTGATGGCAATCAATACTTTCATGAACTTTGTTTTTAAAACATAGCCTATCACTAATTTTCTTTTTCAAAAGGTACCCTTAGGTTTAAGGATACGGAGTTGGTTCTGCATCGCTTATCTATGCCTGGTTAACCTCAATATACCGATTGTTATGAAGCTAATTCTGAATCCCTTACCCATAACAATGCTAGCACTATACATAAATTAGTGGTTATAGAGCTGGTTCTGTATCGCTAACTTGTAATAGTGTTAGCATAATAAAGGGCGACCCATAAGACATACTGTCAGACACAACACCACCCATTTTAGTGACAGATGCCCCCCCAAACACCATTATGCATGTTAGGACGTTCTCTGATCGATATAATTGTATGTATAAAGACCTAACAACATACTATAGGCTAAACCACAGTTAATACATGAGCGCGGCTCATTTCAATACCACTTAAATCCATTTCTATGCCAGTTTAAGGTATACATAAATTTCAATTCAATGAAAATTCAAAGAATGTGTACATTTCATTAGTTTCCAAGTACATCCAGAACCCAATTTAATGCTAAATCAAAGCATGTGTAAACCTCATAAAGGTTAAATTTTAAATTCAGGTAGTAGCACCAATGGACCTCATAAAGATTAACTTTTAAATTCAGGTAGTAGCACCAATGGAATTATTCACAAGCATACTTTTCATAGTAAGGTAGAAACCATCTTTACAAAATCAATTTAGAGATACGCTCATTATTTGTCGTTTTTTGTTAACCATCCTCATGTATTTGATGCTTTTCCTTTATTACTCTCTAGTTTACGATGACGAGAAAACTTTATAATCTTATTTAGCTATGAGGGAGACCCCTGAAGGGTTCCTAAAACCCACTAAGTACATCCATAACTTACCACATTGTTTTACAAATTTTATGACAAAGAGATTAGCCAAAATCTTAGCGTTTTGTAAGATGAAAATTTTTGTTTTCTTTTCATTCAACCATTAAACAATCATTGAACAACTTCCATGATTTATACATGTTTTCTTTCCATTTAAATAGCGTACATAGTATAACATTATGTTTTATTGAACCATTGGACTATGTACAACATACATGATGCCATTTAATAGTCATTAAGCCACATATATAGCCTCTACATGCTGTCAATTAATACTCATTGAATAGCATACATAAGACATATATATACATGATGTTTTCCTCTTCATTTACCATGTTGATTTTCTCTTCATTTAACCATGCAATCAACTCAAACATTCATACAATTCTCAAGGGAATTTATGTTTCTAGTTTAAGCATTCATGTGACCAGCTAAAGAGGATGGACAAGAGTAGTCTAACATACCTAAAATTATATGGAAGTGTGTTGTCCATTTTTTTCTACACATAGCTGACATTGAAGATGTCCATGGTTTTTAACTTAAACACCATGCTGAATTTATTTCCCAAAGGTAGTAACTTGGAAGACCTATGCATGAAGGGATTAGCTACAACTAATGTCATCAATTCTAATCCAAAGCATAAATAAAACTTTAGTGGAATGAAGGTAGAGCAGCTCCTTCATCATTCTTGTTTAACCTACACATGATTGGAAGCTATCCAACACGTTGTAAGCTTAACTTCCAATAGTTGTCTATTATTTTAACTATCACCATCTTTGATTAATTTCCATTAATTTCTTGTATCAATCACGACAATTCTTGTCTCTCACATTAACTAGTTGTTTTCATTTTTGTCTCACCAAAATTACACACGTCCATACTATATATTGGCCTCACTTGAAGCAAATTTTATATCCCTCACATCTACTCCTTCATAAACGTGACATCACAAGGTTTTCAAGCATTCCTGTTCCAAAATAATAAGAACTTCTTCATGTATGTGACAGCTGCGACTTTAATGTTCATTCATATGTACATGTATTATTTCTTTTTAAAATAACTAAATGGCTTAATAAAAATCTGTCCAATTTCGATAGAAATTTCCTATCCACTGAATAACATATTACACCTAAACATATCAACATATAAGTTGGATCAATTTACTTTAAGTAGTCATAACTATGACTAAGTCTCTCGCGCTTGGTTTACTTGGTTTATGTCCTTATGTTTCAGGCCAAAAAAGCTTCAAATTTACTCCACAGTAATTTAAAATAAGGTCAATCTTGATCTATCATAAATCCATCCGAACG
>JAOSBO010000009.1:1622-15643 GCA_027563915.1 Erythroxylum rotundifolium | reverse complement strand
TAACATTATTCTTTTTTTGTCTAATAAAAAAAGGTTATCTTACACCAATAGCAATGCCACTGCATTTAACGATATGAAAATTGTTGGTTTAATAAAAAGACAACAATAATTGTAGTTATAGTTATGCAATTATCTGTTTCCTAAAGTTCTTTTTGTTGTAATGATCATTTATATAAACTTTGAAGGATCTTTATATCTAACTCATAAATTCTAGTCCCATTTAAATAAAGCTAGCAAAAATGAAGAAGATGAAAAAGATTCATAAATAGGTCACTCACAATAAATTGAACAATTCAATGAAAACAACTCAACACACATTGTGAAAATTTTCAACATAGCTTAATGAAAACAATTTTTTAATAGAAAAAGAAAAAGACTAAGTTTAATTTCCATAACTGAACTAGCAAAAAGAATAAAATTAGTTTATGCGAGCTTTTTGCAGCGATGGAAAGAAAAATAAGAAAGTTTTTGAACAAGATTTGGAGAAGAATTAAAAACCTAGAAAGAACCCATCTTACATTCTACAGAGGTGAAATTTCACAAGGAAAAGAAAATAAGAAAAGGGAAGATAGAGTTAGGGACAAAATTAATTTGTTGCTAGAGAGAGAATAGAGAAGTAAATTTGTACAAAGAGGGAGAGGTTTATTGAAAGTATAACGAGAAGGAGAGGGAGTTAGAGTTTTACAATGCTTTTTTTAGAATTAAAAAAATTCATTAAGTAGAAGATGTTTAGCGTATAGCTAAGAGAGGAAACGCTCCCTCATTCATCACACAATGACATTCAACACTATATAATCAAAAAATTAAATGACAGTGCAAGAAATAAAGATGGGAGGATATCGAGCGACAATCTATCGATAATTAAGGTAAAATCTTCTCTCCTTTCTTGTTTCTTCAAACGATAACTCAATTGGGGTAGGGAGCTATGGGTACTGTGATGCAACAATGGTGATGCAGCTTCTCTCCGATTCGTGTCTAGCTTGAAAGGATTGACATCTCAGGTAAGATGTTTGATACTATTTGTTTTGTTTCCTCATTCTTCAAGTGTAACAGGCTTCGTGTTGAATATTAGGAGTCTTCATTCATTAACCCGTTTGGTAAGCAGTAGATCTTAAGTTGCTTTGGGAACATCTGTGCATCTTTAGTACTATTTGCTTTACTGAAACCCAAATAGAAAGCACCCCTTGAGGACTATGTTCTCTAAGAGAGAACCAGTCCTCTGCTACTTACTGTCCCAACTGATTTATAATCAATTGTTCCCTAATATTTGCCGTAGAGAGTTCTATAAAAGGGATTAGGTTGTTAGAGCACCCTTTAAACCTTCTATTGTTTCTCTCTTTCGAAATAGCCTAGAGACAGGTTGCAAGTGCTACCATTAGTATTTCCTTATCATATTTAGAGATATTCAGTTGGGATATCTCTAATAAGATATCTGTGAGCTGCATTGACTAATTCCAAGGCCATATAGGCTAGAGAATCTAATCCACACTTCTTTGGAGAAACCACACTCAAAGAATAGATGATCTCTAGTCTCCTCCACTAGATTGCACAAAATACATTACTTAGGAGAAGGTAGGAATTTCAGTCTATCCCTAGTACTGAGCCTATTCAACATTGTTAGCTAGAGGAGAAAGCTGGGGTTTGGTTTGAGAGCCTTGCTCCAAGTCAGGGAACACCACCATATTCTAGTTACTACCCCCTCCATCAGTCTTTTAGCTTGCTTGTTAGTGATTTCTAACATAAGAACTTCATCTCATAATTATATATCACTCTCCCCAAGAATTCTTTATTGGGGAATGGGTAAAAGACTTAGTTCTTCTGAGGAAAGCAACGAACTGTCATTTCTAATTATCTCTTGAAGCTTAGCCTTCTTAGAGAACCTTTTTAGCCATGATCTAGCCAACTGATTATTAATTAAAGCCCCTTGACTAGTCCAATATCATACCAGAGAGATATTCTATATCCTGCCCTAATTTGACATGTAACATGCTGTCGGACATCTTCCCTTAACTTGAGAAGTTGGTTGAAAAACCCAGAGTAACTATCTTTAATTCTTAGAGCCCAAAAACTCTCATCCTTTAATGTATAAATATGAATCGATTTGATCCACAGTGAACGTTTTTCACTTAGAATTCTCCTAATTCTCTTCGTCATTAGAAATCAGCTGTTCTTGTTGATTGAATCCAATCCTTACCCACTTGTCTCCATAGGTTGACAAATATGCTCTCAATTCACTTTAGCTATTCCTTTCTCACCTTTTCCTTTACCCCTTAGGAACTGCTTCATAAGTTTTTCCATGGTTTTAACAAGTCCTTTAGAGAGGAAGATGTAAGAGCATCAGTAAACTTGCATTGACATTATTACTGACTTCAAAAGCTGAAGTTTACCTTAATAGGACAAAGTTCTATTAGTCTAAAACCGTAATCTTTTTTGAATTTTTCCCATTAAAGAAAGATATTCACTAAATCTTACTCTCCCAGAGGAAATAGGAATGCTTAAATACAGAAGAGGAGGATCTAGCTTTGTCATACCAGTTGCTTTGTAACAGGGAATGTGTTAGGTGAGTAGCACTTTTAAAGAGTAAAAAGAAGCTTTTGTGGAAATTGATACTCAATCCAAACAGCTCCTTAAAACTGTAGAGAGTATTCATCAGTAGAGAAACCGAAGGAGCATTTGCCTTACATAGAAGTATAAGATCATCTACAAAACATAAGCTAGTTAGGGAAAGTTTCTTACATTTAAAATGGTATCTGAAGTTGGAATCACACGAGGTATTGTGTTTTAGCAAAAGGGTTAGAGTTTTACAATGCTACAAGAAAAAGGAATGGTAATTTAGGTAACCTGCCTACCGAGTGGAATGATATTATTCTCTGGAGCGATAACATCAAGCATAATGAAGAAGGAAATACATGCCTCACTCTCCTATTTAATAGCAAATGTTTGACAATAGAAGAAATAAAAGAGTTTTTCGGGATCAAGCCATAATTGAAGATGCATTTGTCAAAGATCTCATGGCATTGGCAAAGATCAGACCGCACCTGAGCATTCACAAAAGTATTAAGTTTCAATCTCCTTTCAAAACGATGTCTTTTGGAATTAAGTCTAGTGATCACCCCTCATTACTTAATTATGCTTCATTATCTTATGTTGCTTGTATAGTTCACTTACGAAGCTAGTAATTTTATAACTCCGTTTTGAAGCCCTTTGAAGTGTATCGAAAATAATTCATTTTGTTTATGTAATATATTGTGGATTTCTTAATTTTAAAAAATAAAAATAAAAATTATTTATTCCAAATATATTTTATTTATATTTTTTCATAATTAGTAAAATTACTCTTTCTTTATCAGAAGTTTAGAGATTCAAAACACAAAAATATAAAGAGAAAATTAGGTATAATTAATGACTCATCCTTCTACCCTTGTAAAGTGGAGACTGGAGAGTGTTTCGAAATCAAGTTTGCCGTGAAATAAAACCGCTCCGTCTGTTGAACATGTCGATTTCAGAAATAAATACAACCAAACAGCTGTAAAATTGTGTGTGGAATTAATTAAAAAAAAAGACGAGGACATTTTGGTCTATTCCGATCCACTTATGATAGAATCCCTTCTGAAGGAGGCTAAACCTCTTAATTGGAGTACCTGTCCCTTCGTCATCCCTCTCGTTGACTTCATTCACTCTGATCTTTAACCAAAATCTAGAACCACAATCGCCATACTTCCTTCGACGAATTCCTACCATTCCGTGACCAGGCCTTCCTTTCTCCTTCAACCCAAACTATCTTGGATTGTAGGAAACCAGCACACCTTATCTCTATTACTCGATTGTTACCTAGAGTCCATCACCTAGATGTCCTTGCAATCTTAACTGGGCTTAATTTTATAACACCAAAAAAATATCTAAGTTGATCAGGAATCAAGAGAGGTAATGCTATGTTCTTTTCTTCTTTTTCTTCCCTTCTTTTAGTTGCGATCCTCTTACATAAGTCATAAATTGATATTTGTCTTTGATATTTACTAATTCTGATTATGTTTCGTTGACCATTGAAAGACTACCAAATCACACACACAAACACACAAACACATGGACGTTTGATTTCTAAAGTTTTGTTGAGCTATTTCATCTTTTTGCTAGTTTCTTATACTGATTCAAATCCTCTTTTGTCTCGTTGATCTATTCCTTTTTCTTTTTTTTTTGTCTTGACTTATCTTTCGACATGTCATTTTTATCTTTTGTTCCTAGCTTGTGTTCATCCTTATGTTCTTTTTTTGTGGTTCGGTTCCTTTTAACTGCTCATTTCTTGTGAAATTCTTCGGTTGATTTAGAGGTAACTTAATTGTCAAGTCATGTTGTTATTATACTCTTCGTGTCGTGATTTGGCTTTTGATATTTTTCAAACATAACATTTCATTTAGGATAATTTCATATTCCTACGAGGTAGAAGACTTTATGGATATAAGAAGGGATCTTTGGTGATAGGTCTCGGGTATTTTGTTGTTGTTATCTATGAGCAGCTTTCTGGTGACTCTAGTTACCTTCAATTTTTTCACTTTACTACTTGTATTTATCTAGTGCCCTGCAGTCCATAACATGGTACTTGGGTGGACTCATGATTGAGCTTTGGTTTTCTATTGGATGTCACTATAGGAGGTTTTTAGGTTTATTGGCTTGTTAGACTTTATAACAAAGGATGGCAGCCTCTGACAACACATTTACATGGTTTATAACTTATGACCATTCAAAGTCCACATTTATATTGCCACTATTCATCATCTTCCATAACTCATTTTGGGTTGTTTCCTAGATTGATTGGCTTTTAATCCATATTGTAAGATTACGATTAATTTGTAGAATAAAATTTCAGCTGTGTAATACATCGAAAATTTGACAGATTAATTTTGTTTTGCTGAACTGGACTGGAATAGACTTCAATAATTTCAAGGCTTGTGATTTTCAAATTCTATATGGTCCATATCTTTACAAAGGGGTTTTAAAGGCATAAACATCTTATCTTTATCTTGTTGACCTGAATATTGCAATTTTAGGCTAAGAATTTGTTAAGAAGTGAGATTTCCTGTTTCAGCTCAACATTATTGCTCATGTAATTCTTTAATTTGGATCATCTCCATGGGCATCCATAATTTTCCACTAAGACCCTACTTTAGAGAATCAAGTCCTTTGAATCTCCTTTCTGCTGTGGCTGTAAAACTCTGGTCATTTGTCAGTAGATACAGGCCCTTCTGGTCATTTGACAGTAGATATACACCCTTTAGCGTTATCATTGTCTCTTAAACTTGATTGCTTGTAAAAGAACATGTTTCATTGTTTTGACATTGTTGATTTTTTCAAACCTTATTCTTATGCATAAATGTTGTTGTGATGTTGATTGTTATGGAGGGCTAGTGCCTACTTGACTATTAATTATATTGATTATCATTCTAATTTATCCTACTTATGTTTTCTTCTGGTTCATGCGTATCAAATTAGACACATTTTTAGTGATAGCTATTTTCTTAATCAGTTAGTGAGATGTGCCATATATCTTTCATAATTTCCAAGTTCCATCTTCATATGCATTGGTCGATGGATTTGGGTTGTTATTTTTACTCATTTGACGTTCAATTTGTTATCTATTCAAGTTCTATATTTTGGGAACCAATTTCTATGATAGTTTTTTGACTGATTAGTTGTAGAAAATGGTTCCTTGTGTTTTGACATCATGAAACTTAGATTATGCTTATATTTTGTTTTGGATGGGATAAGACACATTTTTAGTAATATCTAGTTTCTTAATCAGTTAGTGAGATGTGCCATATATCTTTCATAAGTTCCAAGTTCCGGCTTCATATGCATCGGTCAATGGATTTGGCTTGTTATTTTTCCTCATTTGATGTCCAATTTATTATAACCATGCTTTACATTGGGAAATGTATCTATTTCTTTGATCATTTTTCAAGTTATAATATTTTGGGAACTAGTTTCTATGATAGTGTTCTAACTGATTAGTTGTAGAAAATGGATCCTTGTTGTGTGAATGTGCGTGACTCTCGGTAATTATGATTAAAAGTAGGTTTTATTATGATCAGCTAACTATTTCCCCTTTCCTTGTTGTGTGAATGTGCATGACTCTTGGTAATTATTATTAAAAGTAGGTTTTATTATGATCAGCTAACTATTTCAAAGTAGGTTTTATTATGATCAGCTAACTATTTCCCCATTCTTTTTTTGTTTTCCCAAAAGTATTTGTTAGGTGTATGCTAACTTTAGGAATTCCATATGCATTTGCTTTGTGCATTTTGTGTTAGTTTTGTTTGTGGTTAATGTATGAGTACATTTCAAGATCTAGATCTCCAGTTTACATGAACCTAACATTCACTTGGTTAATTGTCTTTGTGTTTACTTCTATGTCGTCCAAGTTTAGAGTTAAAGGGGGTGAGTTGCATATGTAATAGAATGATATCCAACTCATTGCATAGGTCCGGAGTTGGTTGGGTGACTTTGTTTCATCCAAATCTAGAGTTAGGTGGATGACTTTATTTTAAGCCGGGTCTTTATTGGATAATCATTATTATATAAGGTAGGTAGAGTTGGGAAATGTGAGGAGACATGAAAATTCCTTCTCCTTTGAGTAAATTAGCAATAATCAACTACGTATGGTTCAATTCAAATCGGTCCATAACGGGTTGGGCCAAGGTAGGCTAGACTCAATAAGTTTGAAATGATCAAAGAATTTGTTTTATTTTTTAGTTTGGCTTGTTATTATTTGTTTTATTTTGTAGTATGGGTCAATATTTTTAGCAACTTTTTGGGTGAAAAATGTGACAATTGTCTTCTATCTTTCAGTCTTAAGAAAAGAGAGCGTAATTGGGTAAGATTGGATCAAAATGAATCAGTTCAGGGTGGGTGAAGTTGGATAACATTAATTAACGTTGGATTCATCATATGTTAGTCATATGCCATTATGGGTATTTATTTGGATTGTGTCTCCCTGGAAATTAGGAAAACCTATGATTTTGTTTGGTGGAAACGAAGAGCAGGAGGGTTTCTGTGAGTTCAAGTGTCACACCAAATGGGTTATTGGAGGTAAAATAAGGAAAATGAAGTATCACGCTAGATGGGTTATCTTTATCTTCACTATCACATCGTTTTCTAGAAGTGATGGTAAAAGAGAGGATGGGAAAAAGTTATATGAACTCAAGTTTTGAAGCAATTGCCTTTGGCATGAATATGATAGAGAAGATAAGAAGGATTCTATGTTGAAGAAACAAAAGGATCAACTTTCAGTGGCTAAGGCTTATTATCTTAAACTTCTAGCACAACTGAAAGTGGGCCCCTACAATCCAATCAAAAACTTGCTCATTCTACCAAATCAAAGATTTTTTGCTTGGCCTTATGTCGTGCAGATCTATTTTCATTCTGTTCATCTTTCATTCTACTTATATTTAGTTTATTTTCTGCATTATTTTAGCGCCTTTTGTCAAACTATTTCCACATGACAAATGTGTATCCTTCTTTTCTCCCTCCAAATGAAGATTATTATCTGTGATTTGTTGATTGAGATCGAGCTCTGAGCATAAATATGGTTATGTGTGTTCACTATTTCCTTTAATTTTATAAATTGTTTCTTTTTAGGTAAAAATTCCCTAGTGGACTGCAGTAAGCAATGATGTTCTTTAAAAGTGTTTCTGTACTTTCAACAACACTTTTTTGTCATGCTGTAAGTTCTTCCTCAATTTGATTTTCGCTCACATAGTGGATCTACTATTTTTGTTTCATCTTTATATTATAATCATGTGGTGGTAATAGAGAACCCTTTCATTCTTTCTTTCACTAAAGGACAAGAAAATAAAGTATTGCATTAGAGGCTAAACAGTCTCACGTCTGCAGTAACTGAAAATCAGTCTTTCTCTTCTCCATTTTATGATTGCCATGTCTATACAAAGCCCCTTCCTCATTTTTCTATAGTTTTTGATGAGTGCTTGCTGATTGGATTCGATTAGGCATTTGACAGTAAGCTGATGTCATAGCCAGCATCCAATATTATGTACATGTGCTCTTATGTGACAAATGCTTCCAATGCATAAACATAAGTACATGGAAATATTGAAGCTGATTAAATATTTCTGACATTCAGGTTACTTTATGTCGAATTTTGCCGATACATGAAGTTTTGTATTTCATTCTTAGTTGAGGAAGTTGAGCTTTGCTTTTGTCTTCTTGGTGTTGGCAATGTTGCTAGCAAATAACTTCTAGCTCAATTTACTTGAAGCTAAAAATGTTAATTTACATGCTTGCAGGTTGATCGTGAACTGGGAAAAAGTTTTGCTTCCAGAACTAGCATATTTAAAGCTTTATTAAATTATCCTTTCAATGGATTTATGTTCAGGACCTTTACAACTTCTCATGGGTCAGAAGATCCACAGAATACTGATCTTGTTCCTGATACGCTGGTTGACTTATTTGGGCGGATGCACTCTTACTTGAGAATTTCTTTGACAGAACGTTGCAATTTACGTTGTCAGTACTGTATGCCAGCTGAGGGTGTAGAGCTTAGTTCTAGCCCTCAATTATTGTCACAGAATGAGATAATTCGTTTAGCCAATATTTTTGTTAGTTCTGGGGTGGATAAAATTCGTTTGACCGGTGGGGAGCCAACAATTAGGAAAGATATAGAAGAGATATGTTTACAGCTGTCTAATTTGAAGGGACTCAAGACTTTGGCCATGACTACCAATGGTATTACTCTGTTTAGAAAACTTCCAAAACTCAAAGAATGTGGGCTTACGGCTGTAAATATCAGCTTGGATACATTGGTTCCAGCCAAGTTTGAACTCATGACCAGGAGGAAAGGCCATGAAAGGGTTATGGAGTCAATCAATGCTGCCATAAGCTGTGGTTTCAATCCTGTGAAGGTATGTTCTTTAAAATTCCTTCGTGAATGGTGATTCTTTTATGTTTTCTTATTTGTTCAATTTTTTGAAGGCTTTTATCGATACTAAACTCAGAGTCTTCTCAATTTGTGCATATGCTGGCTACTATTAGGTCAACTGTGTTGTAATCCGTGGGTTTAATGACGATGAGCTCTGTGATTTCGTAGAGTTGACTCGTGATAGACCAATCAATGTACGGTTTATTGAGTTCATGCCTTTTGATGGAAATGTCTGGAATTCTAGGAAGCTTGTTCCTTTCTCAGAAATGTGGGATAGAGTGGTAAGTTAGAAGTCTGTCTGTTAATCGTTTATAGAAATTCCTAAATGCTTTCTTCTAACTTTTGTTGTCGATTTAACTAGACAAAACAATTTAAAGAGTTTAAGAGGATGCAGGATCATCCAACAGATACAGCGAAGAACTTCATGATTGATGGGCATGTTGGGACTGTTTCTTTTATCACGTCAATGACTCAGCATTTTTGTGCGGGTTGCAATAGATTGCGTCTTTTAGCTGACGGAAACTTTAAAGTCTGCCTCTTTGGTCCTTCAGAGGTAAATCATCTGCATATCTATTATATCGTGACTACTTGTATAAATAGGGTGAAATTCAATGTTAGATGCTAAACTTAGTACCGAATGTAAATTATTATTGCTTCAGTTGCCTTCATCTGTGTTTCGGTATCTCATGAACTTGCATTATCTTTATCCTGACTATTTGCTATTTAACTTTGCAAGAGTCTTTTATAGAATTGGTAATAGAAGAGTAAATCCTCTTATTCTTTGCTCATGATGAAATATAATAATTCCATATGGGGAGGAAGGTTGTTGATTTATAACTGTAGTTCCATGCTTTTTCCTTAATTCCATATGGGGAGGAAGGTTGTTGATTTATAAATGATAGTTCCATGCTTTTTCCTTTTGCATCTTTGAGTGATTGTACAGTCATATTGATGGATATGTTTTATTGTTGAATAATACTAGGATCTTGTTTGAGGAAACAAAAATTCTTTATAGCCTGTTGTCTAAGATTTTCCAAACTTTTCATTCTTTTGAGTCAGTATATCATTTTTCAGCAGGTTTTTATAGTTTGAAGTCACAATTCTCTAAATTACAACAAACCATTATGCCTTGTGGTAAAACAGGATATCTACATAATATTATGTCTCGAATCAGTGGAGTGCTTTTAACTTTTTCCAGTTTATAATTTGTGATTTTTACTTATGTTTTCCTTTTGCAGGTCAGCTTAAGAGATCCACTTCGTCATGGCGCTGATGACAATGAGCTTAGAGAAATAATTGGGGCTGCGGTATGCTATTTTATATTTGCTCAAACTTATTCTGTCCATTCTTGATTGTTATCAAACCCCTTTGTTTTTAAAGACTTCTTTGTGACTCTCTTCATAATGATATCTGCATAATGGAATTTTTGTTTGTTCCATACTCTTCATCTGGGGCATGTTTAGGTTATCCTGTCAAAGAAAAAAATTCATCCCTCATATTTTTCTCTTTGATTTTGATTAGAAGGCTACTTGCATGTTTCTCAAGCAATCAGATGTGTTTAGACAGTCATTGTAAACAATTTGCCTAGAGGAATGCAACACATGTTTACTTTCTGTATCAGGGCTGTGGGTGTCGTGTCATTTGGTGATTCTGTTAATCCATGTTCATGTTTTCATTGGTGGAAGATCACTCACTGCCTTTGGCTCCCATATTTTTGAGCCTTGCAACTTTTGCATATTTGCTACTTGGCTTAATAATCTCTTTATAACTTCAGGTCAAAAGGAAGAAAGCTTCACATGGTGGAATGTTTGAGATAGCAAAAACGGGAAATAGACCTATGATACATATTGGTGGCTAATCATTGGTATGATATATGATACCCTGTTGTGTGATATGTAGAATATGAACAGTATAATGAAACCTTTTGTTTTACATATTTAAATTTGTCAACAGCAGACTCTTTTACTTATGATTATAATGCATTGCTATATTGAGATCAAACATAAAAGGAGATACATTTACTGCGATATTTTTCACTTAAATCAACAGCATGATCCCTAGCAAGTTAGGAGCATGTTTACTTGGCTCAACTTTTACTTGTTTGCTGAAGACTTTTTAAACTCCGTAATCTAAAATTCACTTTTGACTTTTGTCACTAGTTTTTGGTTTTGGTTGACGATGAGAATGGAGTAATGGCAGTCCTTTGTGGTGACTTTTTATATGGTCTCCAGAAATTTCTACCTTTGAATTAACATTATGTTGCTACTTGAATCATCAGTAAAATGTGTTTGTTCTTTTAAGGGCCCACTTTAGTTATTTCCTACCCTTCATTCAGTGGCTTCATGGAAGAGAGTGAATGGTTATGTGGCAGCTGATGTGTCGCCATGAATGTAGGGATGATTCCATGAAATATTGCTGGAAAACCTGAAAGTGGTTCCATGAACGCTTCTTTGTAGGGTGCACTTTTCTGATCTCGAAAATTTGACATCATAACTTTGTGAGATTCATTAGTACGAACTGAAAGCAAAGAGGAAGACAGCTCTATTGCTTGTTGATCATAATAGTTTTACAGTTTAACAAAGTGAAAAGTTGAGGTCATACCACCCATTTTTTAGTATTGAATATTGAATATTGATATGTTCATTGAGAATTGCCAAGGTCCGAGGATAACAGCATGGATACGTAGGTTTTACCGGAAGAAATGTGTTGGTGATTACGCGTTCACATTTCTGATTTTTGGTTTTGGATGCTGGCATAGAGCAACTCCATCTGGTGTTCTTAAGTTGCGTATATACGTCGCTGATTATGAATTGTCTTCGACCCATTTCTTTCTCTATCGAGATGGGAAAAGACGTTCGTTCTATTAATAATTTGATGATTTACTGTCGCCACAGCCAGGAAGAGAGACAGAAAATAAATATATTGTGTCAAAACTTATCAAGATTTTCCTGTTTTGTATATTATTATTGTATAATAAATTGTAAAGGTTCTCTACGCATATTGAAATTACAGTTTACATCCCGAATCCTATTATCCAAGAAAGTTGACTTTGCCCTGATGTGGTGCATTTGTTTGACAATAATATTAAATACGATGGACGTATTTCGACGTATTAGATTCGATTTTATTTTTATCGTAATAAATTTTATTCATTTAAATCATAATTACTCCTAGTAAAATTTTAGTTACAGAATTATTCATGATATGGTTTAATTAGTCTCTATTGATCATAATATGAGTTTTTAGCATATTTTATTTTGGCCAATTAGGGTTAGCTAGGATGTGTTAATTTTGAAAATTGGGGTGAATGTGGAAAAAAGGAAACGACAATAGTTTAATTTGACGCATACATTGTAGGGTTCGATTTTGGAGGAAAAACTTAAAAGAGGAATTTTGTGGAATTAATAAAAAAGAGACCAAAGAAATATTGGTATATACTTAATTGTATAAATTGCTGCTGTGAAACAACGGGAAGGGTGTGAACAATTTTACAGAACTTCTAGAAGAGCAAGCTTTGACGGCATCAGAAATCTCTGACTTAACCATCCATCTCTGTTTTTTTTTTTTTTTTTTGTCCTGCTATCATGTCGATATTTAATACTATATAAACCACAGCAACTCACTCACTCACTTCGTTAGTAATTCCACAAATATTGCCCACTGATAAATCACGAAGATCAACTCGAGTTTAGATTATGGCTTAAAACTTGCAGTGGTGGATAACACTGTTATTTATTTGCTTCCCATTATCCAATAATCGTTGGCTATTATTTGTGCCAACTTGCTGTAACGAGCATGGTAAAGGATGGAGGCCTAAGGGCCAGAAGGTGGCCCAAGAATCCAGTTTGGACTAAAGACAATGTCATGGGGTAAAGAGTCAGCAAAAGTGGGATATTTGAACGTAAAAAGAAAATAAATAAAGAAACATCAAAAAGTTGGTTACGTAGGACAGCGGATGATTGGTTGGTAGGATATGAGAAAACCTTTGTACCGAGATATATATATATGAATGGTGCAATGGAAGGATAAGAAGAAATTTTCTCCTTTCTATATTTTTCTCTCTCCCTCTCTTTCTTCATCTTTTCTCTATTCTTATATGATATTTCTGCAACATTCTTTTATTATGAAATCCCTCTTCTATCATTGGTGCTTTTATTAAGTTCTCACCGTGGCTCCCAAACCACAAAAAGGGTTGGAAGAGGCTATCCACGAACTAACCAAATCATTTACTATATAGTTTCAAAAGTTGCGTGCATCCTTTTAATCCAAGCTAGAGTCCAAATGTTTTGACCTCATCGTTATTATGCACAGCCAAAACTCTTCCATCAATGACCTTCAACTTACAATTGCCTGTATGGAAAAATCATCTGTTTTCTAAACCTCTATTAACCTTCCACCTTTACTAGTCACACCATCCTGACCTTCAGGATCTTCTCTCCTCGATCCCTCGACATCATTCCAATGCAAAACACCCAAGTTCTTTGTTAGTAAGTTTGATGGCTTTATTCCTTATGCTTGGTTGTTTCAAACTGAACAATATTTTACATTTTATTCTATTTCCCCTCAGTAGAGACTCGCCATTGGTGCTTTCTTTATGGTTGATCAAGCACTACTTGGTTTCAATGGATGCACTACAATAGCCAACTTAACGATTGGGAAATCTTTACTAGAGCCTTGGAACTACAATTTGCCCCTCTACGTTTATAAACTGTTAGGCATCACTTTTTAAACTATTCCAAACCTCTTCAGTCACTCAATACCAAATCAAATTTGAGAATCTATCAAATCATATATCTGGATTAACAGATGAGCATCTCCTGAATTGTTTTGTTTCTAGCTTGCACCAAGATATCCAGCGAGAAATAGTTGTTTTGAAACCCAATTCTTTGACCTAAGCTCTAGCTCTCACCAAACTCGTTGAATCCAAGATTGCGGGCTCGTGATCTGTGACCTCCAAATCACCAACATCTACTGTAGCACCCTACTCCTGCAAGACCCGAACCCGACATCGATGGTAATATCCGAGTCCGTACCTCGCAAGGGTGGTGTGCTAGAGCACTAACAATCAAAAGTCGGTATGAGTAATTTTTTT
>JAOSBO010000008.1:41079385-41098597 GCA_027563915.1 Erythroxylum rotundifolium | reverse complement strand
GTGAAAAAAACAGAACCTTGGGGCACCTTTGGTGGCCAAAACAGCCCATCAAAATGATCGCTAGGCGCCTTCAGTGACAAAAACAGATCCTTGGTTCACCTTCAGTGGGAAAAACAGCCCGTCACGGTCGCTAGGCACATCCGTTGGCAAAAACAGTAAGTTGGTGCACCTTCGGTAGGAAAACAACAGGTCGGCACGGTCGCTAGGCACCTTCGGTGAGAAAAACAACACCTTGGTGCACCTTCGGTGGGTAAAATAGCCTGTCAGTATGGTTGCTAAGCACAGTTGGTGGGAAAAATAGCACCTTTGGTGAGATAAACAGCCCGTTGGCACGGTCGCTAGGCACATTCTATGGGAAAACCAGCCCGCTGGGCACCTTTTGTGGGAAAAGCAGCACCTTGGTGTAACTTCGGTGGGAAAAATAGCTCGTCGGTACGGCCGCTAGGCACAGCATCTTGGGGCACCTTCGGTGAGCAAAACAGCCCATCGGCAAAGTCGCTAGGCACCTTTGGTGGAAAAAATAGCCCCTTGGTGCACCTTTGATGAACAAAACTTCTGTTTGGCACATTCACTAGTCACCTTTGGTTTGAAAAACAGCCGTTGGGCACCTTGGGTGGGAAAAATAGCACATTGGTTCACCTTCAGTTGGCAAAATAGCCCATCGGCACGGTTGCTAGGTACCTTTTGTGAGAAAAACAGCACCTTGGTGCACCTTTCGTAGGTAAAACAGGCAGTTGACATGGTCGCTAGGCACCTTCGGTAGGAAAAACAACTCGTTGGGCACCTTTGGTGGGAAAAATAGCACATTTGGTGCACCTTTGATGTGCAAAACGACCAGTCTGCATGGTCACTAGGCATCTTTGGTGAGAAAAAGAACACCTTTGTGCACCTTCGATGGGCAAAACAGCTCATCGGCAAGGTCACTAGGCACCTTCGTTGAGAAAAACAACACATTGGTGCACCTTCGGTGGGTAAAATAGTCCGTCGACACGGTCGCTAGGCACCTTCAGTTGAAAAAACAACACCTTGGTGCACCTTTGGTGGGATAAACAGCCAGTTGGGACCGTCGCTAGGCGCCTTCGGTGATAAAAATAAGACCTTGGTGTACCTTCGGTGGGCAAAAGAGCCCGTTGGCAAGGTCGCTAGGCACCATTGGTAGGAAAAACAGCCCGTTGGGCACATTCGATGATAAAAACGACACATTGGTGAACTTTCGGTGGGTAAAATAGCCTGTCGGCAAGGTTGTTAGGTACCTTCCGTGAGAAAAACAACACGTTGGTGCACTTTGGGTGTGTAAAGCAGCCCGTTGGCATGATCATTAGGCACCTTCGGTGAGAAAAACAGCACCTTGGTGCACCTTTCGTGGGCAAAACAGCCCATATGCAAGGTCGCTAGGCTGCTTCGATAGGAAAAACAACACCTTGGTCCACCTTTGGTTGGCAAAACAGCCCGTTGGCACGGTCGCTAGGCACCTTTGGTATGAAAAACAACACGATGGTGCACCTTCATCGACCAAAACAGCCCATCCCCACTGTCGCTAGGCACCTTTGGTGAGAAAAAGAGCACCTTGGTGCACCTTCGATGGGCAACAAAGCCCATTGGAACGGTTGCTAAGCACCTTCGGTGGGCAAGATAGCCCATCGGCAGGGCCGCTATGCACCTTCAGTGAGAGAAACAGGCCGTTGGGCACCTTTGGTGGGAAAAATAACACGGTGGTGCACCTTCGGTGGGCAAAACAGCCCGTGGACGTGGCCACTAGGCACCTTCGTTGAGAAAAAAAGCAGTTTGGTGTGTGTTTGGTGGGCAAAACAACCAATCAGCACGACCGCTAGCCACCTTCGGCGAGAAAAAGTGTACCTAGGTGCATCTTCAGTGGAAAAAATAGCTTGTTGGCACGGCCGCTAGGCAAGGTCGCTAAGCACGTTCGATGGGAACAATAGCACCTTGGTGCACCTTCAGTGGGTGAAACAGCCCGTTGGCACGGTTTCTAGGCACGTTCGGTGGGAAAAACAGCACACTGGTGCACTTCAGTGGGTAAAACAATCTATCGGCACAGTTGCTGGGCACCTTCGATGAGAAAAATAGCATCTTTGTGCACTTTCGGTGGTCAAAATAGCCAGTCGGCACAATCGCACGGCACCTCTGGTAAGAAAAATATCACGTTGGTGCACCTTCGATGGGCAAAGTAGCCTGTCGGCACGGTCGCTAGGCACCTTCAGTAAGAAAAACAAAACATTGATGAACCTTTGGTGGGCAAAATAGCCACTCGGCAAGGTCCATAGGCATCTTCGGTGGGAAAAATAGCACCTTGGTGCACCTTTGGTGGGATAAAGAACCTATTCGCACGGTCACTAGGTACCTTCGGTGGGAAAAACAGCCCGATGGCACCTTTGGTGGGAAATACAGCATCATGGTGCACCTTTGATGGGTGAAACAGCTGGTTGGCATGGCCGCTAGGCACAGCACCTTGGTGCACCTTCAGTGAGCAAAACAACCCATCAATAAGGTCGCTAGGCACCTTCGGTGGGAAAAATAACACCTTGGTGCACCTTCAGTGGGTAAAACAACCTGTTGGCAAAGTCACTAGGCACCTTCGGTCGAAAAAGCAGCTCCTTGGCACAGTCGCTAGGCACCTTCGCTAGCAAAAACATCCTATTGGGTACCTTCATTTTGAAAAACTGCACGTTGGTGCATCTTTGGTGGGTAAAACAGCCCGTTAGCATGGTCGCAAGGCACCTTCAGTGAGAAAAATAACACCTTGGTGCACCTTTGTTGGGCAAAACAGCCTGTTAGCATGGTCGCTAGGCACCTTTGGTGAGAAAAACAACACATTGATGCACCTTCGGTGGGCAAAATAGCCCGTTGGCACGGTCGCTAGGCATCTTCGGTAGGAAAAACAACACCTTGGTCCAGCTTTGGTGGGATAAACAACCCATTGGCACGGTGGTTAGGCACCTTTGATGGGAAAAACAGATTGTTGGCACGGTCGCTAGGCACCTTCGATGGGAAAAACAGCCTGTTGGGCACCTTCGGAGGGAAAAACAACACGTTGGTGCACCTTTGTTGGGTAAAACAGCCCATTAACACGGTCGCTAGGCACCTCAGGTGAAAATAATAGCACCTTTGTGAACCTTTGGTGGTCAAAACAGCCAGTCGATACGATCGCAAAGCACCTTCGGTGAGAAAAACGACACCTTGGTGCACCTTCATGGGCAAAACAGCCCGTTGGCACAGTCTCTAAGCACCTTCGGTGAGAAAAACAACACATGGGTGCACCTTCGATGGGCAAAATAGCCTGACGACACAATCGCTAGGCATCTTTGGTGGGAAAACCAACACCTTGGTGCACCATTGGTGGGATAGAAAGTCCGTTGGCACGGTTGCTAGGAACCTTCGGTGGTTAAAATACCCCGTTGGTCACCGACGTTGGGAAAAACAACCCATTGGCACGGTCATCAGGCACCTTCGGTGGGAAAAACAACCCATTGGGAACCTTTGATGTGAAAAACAGCACCATTGTGCATCTTTAGTGGGCAAAACAGCCGTCTACATGGTCTTTAGGCACCTTCAGTTAGAAAAATAGCACCTTGTTCCATCTTCGATGGGCGAAACAACCCGTTAGTGCACATTTGGTGGGATAAACAACCCATTGGCACGGTCGCTTGGCACCTTTGGTGGGAAAAATAGCCCGTTAGGCACCTTCGATGGGAAAAACAGCACCATGGTGCCCCTTCGGAGGAAAAAATAGCCCGTCAGCATGGCTGCTAGGCACAGCACCTTGGTGCACCTTTGGTGAGAAAAACAGCCCATCGGCAAGGTAGCTAGGCACCTTCGGTGGGAAAAATAACGCCTTGCTACATCTTTGGTGGGTAAAACAGCCAGTCAGCATGGCTGCTAGGCACAGCACCTTGGTGCGCCTTCGGTGAGCAAAACAACCCATTGGCAAGGTCGCTAGGCACCTTCGGTGGGAAAAACAACACCTTGATGCACCTTCGGTGGGCAAAATAGCCTGTTAACACGATCGCTAGGTACCTTTGTTGGGAAAAACAACCCATTGGGCACCATCGATGCACAAAACAGCACGTTGGCACGATCGCTAGGCACCACACCTTGGTGCACCATCGATGAGCAAAATAGCCTATCGATAAGGTCGCTAGGCGCTCTCAGTGGGAAAAACAATACCTTAGTGCACCTTCGGTGGGCAAAACAACCCGTTGGGCACCTTTGGTGAGAAAAACAACCCGTTGGGCACCTTCGGTGGGAAAAACAGCATGTTGGTTCATCTTCGGTGGGAAGAACAACCTGTTTGAATGGCCGCCAGGCACCTAAGAAAAATAACACCTTGGTGCACCTTTGGTGGGCAAAATAGCCCGTCGACACGGCCGCTAGGCACCTTTGGTGAGAAAAATAACACCTTGGTGCATCTTCGGTGGTCAAAACAACAGGTCGACACGGCTACTAGACACTTTTGGTGGGAAAAATAGCATCGTTGCTGGGATAAAAAGCCCGTTGGCTATATTCGGTAGGAAATACCATACCTTGGTGCACCTTTAGTGGGCAAAACAACTCGTCGGCAAGGCCGCTAGGCACCTTCAGTGAGAAAAACAACCCCTAGGAACACCTTCGGTGGGCAAAACAGTTTGTTGGGACGATCGCTAAGCACCTTCGGTGGGGAAAACAGCCAATTTGGGTATCTTCGGTGGGAAAAATAGCACGTTGGTGCACCTTCGGTGGGCAAAACAGCCTGTCGGCATGGCCGCTAGGGACGTTCTATTAGAAAAACAACAGCTTGGTGCAACTTTGATGGGCAGAACAACCTGTCGGCACGGTCGGTGGGCACCTTCAGTGGGAAAAACAACACCTTGGTGTACCTTCGGTGTGAAAAACAACCCGTTGCAACGATCGCTAGGCACCTTTGATGGGAAAAATAACACCTTGGTGCACCTTTGGTGGGCAAAGCAGCCCTTTGGCAGGGTTGCTAGGCACCTTCAGTGAGAAAATAGCATCTTGATGAACCTTCGGTGGGAAAAACAACCCACTGGCCACCTTTAGTGGGAAAAACAACACGATGGTGCACCTTTGGTGGGCAAAATAGCCCGTTGGCATGGCCGCTGGGCACCTTCGGTGAGAAAAAAAGGAACTTGGTGCACCTTTGAAGGGCAAAACAGCCCATTGGCACGGCCGTTAGGTACCTTTAGTGAGAAAAAGAGCACCTTGGCGCATCTTCAGTGGGCAAAACAGCCTGTCGGAACGGTCGCTATGCACCTTCGGTGGGAAAAACAACACCTTGGTGCACTTTGGGTGGGATAGATAGCTAGTTGGCACAGTTGTTAGGCACCTTCGATGGGAAAAAAAGCACGTTGGTGCACCTTCGATAGGCCAAACAGCCCGTCGATAGGACTGCTAGGCACCTTCGGTGAGAAAAATAGCGCTTTGGTACAGTTTTGGTGGGAAAAATAGCCCCTTGGCACGGTCGCTAGGCACCTTTGGCGAGAAAAACAAAACCTTGGTGCACCTTTGGTGGGCAAAAAAGTCCATTGGAAAGGTCGTTAGGCACCTTCAGTGGGAAAAACAGCACCTTGGTGCACCTTCGGTGGGTAAAGCAGCCCTTTGAAACGGTTGCTAGGCACCTTCGGTGAGAAAAATAGCACCTTGGTGCACCTTTAGTGGGCAAAACAGCTCGTTGGTAGGGCCGCTAGGCACCTTCGGTGAGAAAAACAACATCTTGGTGCACCTTTGGTGGGCAAAATAGCCCATTGACATGGCCGCTAGGCACCTTCAGTGGGAAAAACAGCACCTTGGTGCACCTTAAGGTTTAGGTTTTGAAGTTTAGGACGTAGGATTTAGATATTTGGATGTAGGATTTAAGTTACAGGATATAGGATTTAGGATTTAGCATTTAGCATTTAGGATTAAAGTATAAGGTTTAAGTTTAGGTTGTAATCTGTAGGTTATATGTCTTAGGTATTAGGATTTAGCCTCTAGTTTTTATGATTAAAGTTTAAGGTTTCATTTATGGGTTATAGGTTATAAGTTATAGGACTTAAGCATTAGGATTTATGATTAAGGTTCATGGTTTAGGTTTGGATTTAGGTTTAGGGATAAGGTTTTAGGTTTTAGATTTTAACTTTTAGGTTTTAGGATACCGTAATTAGGACTAAAGTTTAAGGTTTAGGTTTAGGATGTAGGTTGTAAGTTGTCGGCCTTAGGTATTAGGATTTAGGGTAAGTGTTTAGGATTAATGTTCAAGGTTGTAAGTTATAAGTTATTGGTCTTAGGATTTTAACTTTTTGGTTTTAGGATATAGTAATTAGGATCAAAGTTTAAGGTTTAAGTTTAGGATGTAGGTTATAGGTTATCAGTCTTAGGTATTAGGATTTAGGGTAAGTTTTTGGATTAAATTTCAAGGTTACAGGATATAGGGCTTTGGTATTAGGATTTAGGATTTAGTGTCTAAGATTAAATGATGCAAGGATCCTACCTAATATCCTCAACCAATTGTTGATTGAGGGATAGCACATAATGACGTTAGTTTATATGGCATTATTGGCTTTCTTTATGTTGATTATATTAATTTTTGCTACAATAATAGATTTCTTGGACTTCTTCGGTCATGTATTTTTTGGATCCAATTTTGGTAAGTGTAATAATAGTATTTTAGTGCACATAGAATCTTTGCTTCAATATTGTAATTATTTATACCTGTAGTTTGTCATAGAAGACGACCTCATTGATGATGAAAATGGTTTTGATGGAGATGGTATGAGGGCAACCATTTTTTGTCTTGCTTAGTAAAGAAATATTGACTCTTAGATAATTGCATTCCCTAACCCATGTACTTATTGTTGGGATTTATTTTCAATTTTACGGTTAAAGGATTAGAGTTTTAAGGTTTAGGTTTTATAACTTAGGTCTTATGATTTATATACTAGGATTTAGGATTTATGATTAAGGATCTCGCTTTAGGTTTAGGGATTAGGGTTTAGATTTTAGATTTTTCATTTTAGTTTTTAGGTTTTAGGTTTTGAAATATAGTATTTAGGATTAAAGTTTAAGGTTTAGGTTTAGGATGTAGGTTGTAGGTTATTGGTCATAGGTATTAGGATTTAAGGTTTAGTGTTTAGGTTATTGGTTAAAAGGTTGTGTTTTATAGGTTATAGGTATTGGGATTTAGAATTAAGGTTCATGGTTTAAGATTTATGATTTAGGATTTAGGATTAAAGTTTAAGTTTTATGTTTAGGATGTAGGTTATAGGATATAAGTCTTAGGTATTAATTTTAAGGGTTTAGTTTCTAGGATTATAGTTTAAGGTTTAGGATATAGATTATAGGTTATAAGTTATAGTTCTTAGGTATTAGGATTTAGGATTTAGGACCATGGTTTAGGTTTTAGGGTTTAGGGCTTAGAGTTTAAAGTTTAGAATATAGGTTTTAGGTTTTAGGTTTTAGGATTTAATGTTTAAGGTTTAGGATTTGGTTGTGTTTGTTAAGCTCACCTTTATAAAGCATATTGCAAATAATATTTTAGTATGATTATGTGCTTTCTTCACTTATTAATATCTTTTATCTTTTTTTGTCGTAATGCATGCTTGTATCTAGTGTAATCTCTAATTTTTGTCTCTCATAAATTTTGTTGTTTTTTTTATTTGTCAATAACGAGCACAATTAGAGGTGTTGTAGGTACGATTGTAGGAGTTGCAAGCATGATTACGAAAAAAAATCTATCCAAAAGATGAGAGGATCTGGTCTGATACTCTTAACCTGTTGTTGATTGAAGGATAGCACTTAACGAGGTTAGTTTATATTACATTATTGGCCTTTTTTTATATTGATTATATTACTTTTTGATACAAAAATAACTTCTGTGGACTTCTTCACTCATGTATTATTTGGATCCAATTTTGGTAAGTGCAATTATAGTATTTTACTGCACAGAGAACCTTTGCTTCAATAATGTAATTATTTATGCCAACAGTTTGTCACTAAAGATGATTACCTTGATGATGACAATAACTAGATTTGGTGGTTTTGCTAGAGATGGTATGAAGATAACCATTTTAATCTTGCTTGGTAATGAAATATTGATTTTTAGATAATTACATTCCTTAGAGCATCGACATACTCTTGGGATTTTTTTTTAAGTTTAGGGTTAAAGGGCTAGAGTTTTAAGGTTTGGGTTTTATAATTTAGGTCTTAAGATTTAGATATTAGGATTTAGGATATAGGATATAGGATTTAAGATTAAAGTTTTAGGTTTAGGTTTAGGATGTAGCTTGTAGGTTATAGGTCTTAGGTATCAGGATTTAAGGTTTAGCTTTTAGGATTGAAGTTTAAGGTTTAGTTTATTAGTTATAGGTTATAAGTTATAGGTCTTAGCTATTAGGATTTACAATTGAGCAACTTGTTCTTCCTGAATACCCCGGTTAAGAGCCAAAGAATTTCTTATTAAGGTTCATTGTTCATGTTTAGGGATTAGGGTTTAGGTTTTAGATTTTAGGTTTTAGGTTTTGGTATATAGTATTTAGGATTAAAGTTTAAGATTTAGGTTTAGGATGTATGTTGTAGGTCATAGTCTTAGGTATTAGGATTTAGGGTAACTTTTTAGGATTAAAGTTTAAGGTTATAGTTTATAAGTTATAGATCTTAGGTATTAGGATTTAGGATTTCATGTCTAGGATTAAAATTTAACATTTAGGTTATAGGTTATATAGGTATTAGGATTTAAGACGATGTTTCAGGTTTTAGGGTTTATGGATTAGGGAATCAAAGAAACAGTCTCTAGCATCCGCTAACTGCCAGTGGTCTCCGGCAGACAGCTGGACTACCTTCGCTCCAACCGCTGCCAGTCCACCTTCGACAATTGCAACAGTTGCCAGAATTTCATCTAATCATCTCCTTCCATCACAAACCACACCAAACAACTCGCCATCTCCATATCTACATAAGCCTCCACTTTGTTTTCCGATTGGAACAACCCACAACCCATAAAATCCGATCGACAATCTACCCATCGCCGCCATCCCTAAACCGACCACATTCACAGCAAATCCCACCACCACCACACCTAACTTGTAACAAACAGCCCCGAAACCTCTCTCACCCATAAAACCACCACATAGCCTACAGCCGCCACCGGTGAACGAGATGCCATCAGAGATCTACCCACACCACCGCCATATACCCGATGGCTAGACAACGCGTCGCAGAGGGAAGGGGAGCCACGATGTCCATCAGCTACAGTGCTGCTGTCGACTGGTTTGCCCACAGTGACTAGTCCACTGTCGACGGGTCTGCCGCATCTCCACAATGAGGAGTCTGCTAATGGAGATCTAATGAACGGTTTGGAGGAGGCTGTTTCGAAGGCCACCTCAGCACATTACAATTCCAGTTCTGCCCCTTCTGGAGGTAATTTCAAAAATGCCACCTCAACATATGACAATTTCAATTCAGCCCCTGCTGGAGGTAATTTCAAAAATGCCCTCATGCGTAATTCCATAACTGCCCCTAGAACTGTGTTGCATGCAAATCCTAGGCAGAGAATTGTTAACAAACCTATTGTTTTTTCCTGGGCAGAAAAACATAGAATAACAAATTCTACTACTGGATTTTGTTTCCCGGATTTGCCTTATATGCCCTCTGGTGGTTGGGTGACCATGCTAATCAAGTTTAGTGATGAGAGCTTGCATGAATGGACGCAACGCTTAGTAGGTTTTTTCTCGGGGCACAGTATGCCTTTTCCCGCTATGCAAACTCTCGTAATGTGGGCTTGGCAGACCCTAGGCCTAGAGGATGTTCTTTCCACCAGCACCGGGTTCTTTTTATTTTGATTTAAGTCGAAGGAGGCATTATAGCCCATTTTAGAGTGAGGCTCGTGGACTTTTAGGGGGAAATCTATTATCTTACAGCAGTGGCATCCCCATTTTGTTTTCGACAAGTCTCGAGTCTCTAGATTGCTTGTATGGGTTCTACTTCATGGATTACCTTTCCCCATATGGAATGACCGCAGTCTGGCCTTTATAGCCCAACAGATCGGCCGCCCGCTTAACTGTGACAGTTATACCTCCATTTGCACTCACCTTTCCTTCGCCCAGTACTGTGTGGAACTTTCTGTTGATTCAGATCCACTACAAGAGCTTGTGATTGATTCTATCTTGAGCATCGAGCAGATCCGTGTTTGTATTGAGTATGAGTGGACCCCTAAACGGTGTTCTCAATGCGATGTATTTGGCCACTCCTATACTCCTCCGACTGCAGCTACCTCCTATCCTGCTACCAAGTCTCATATTTTTTAGTCTCCTAAAGTTCCCACAGCATCTGTTGGGCCTACAGCTACAGCAACTATTATTGTTGTTTCGTCACCTATTTAAATGATGACTCCAGACCTAACCACCCCTATAGTTACCACAACCCAGTTGAGCCTGCAGTTGCTATAGTACGTGTAGTTGTTTTGCCCTTTCAGACAGTGACTTCGGGTCGGTCCACTAGTCCTTTGAATCAGGACATCACCTGTGTTTCCACATCTAGAGTACTTGCATTTTCTCCCGCACACTACCAGTCTACTCGTTATCGAATGCCTCCTTATGATGCTTCCCTAGATTTGAGGGTTTCTCCCAGTCAGATGGTTTGTGTGCTTAGCATAAAAGCATCTATTCCCAGTAGTAGCCGTGGTCCCAACTTTATTGGCTCTTTTGGCGAGTTTCTTCCATCGGACATTACACTGCCTCCTCATGCTCATCTTTTTTTGGGCATAAGTGCCGATAGTGGGAGCGAGGGGTCTAGCCCCTCTAGTTGATTTCCGTGGCAGTTCTTACTTCTGATTTCTTATGATAGGAAGTTGGAATATTTGGGGCCTCAATGGCTCCAGTACTCAGAGAGCGGTTAGGGATTGGATTTTGCAGTATGACCTTAATTTGATTGGGCTATTGGAGACTAGGGTTACTTCTTTACATATTCCACGTGTAGTTGATGCCACTTGCAAGGGTTGGGATTATTTAAGTAATGAGACGGAGGACATTGCTTGTCATATTTTATTATGTTGGGATCTAGGACTGTTCATGATTTAGAGTCCAGTATTCACTTTACAAGGTATTAGTTCTGAGTTGACTAGTCATATAGAGGGTACTACTTTTGGTTTGATAGTCGTTTATGGTTCCACTGATCCGGGTACTAGACGAGATTTATGGGATGATCTTCGACTGTAATCTCACCGATTCAGTCATATGCCTTGGTTCGTTTTGGGTGATTTTAATGCCATTTTGAGTCACTCTGATAGAGTTGGGGGGGGGAGATACTAGATGGTATAGGCATATGGATGATTTTGGGCAGTGCTTACATGATGCAAAGTTGTTATGGATTCCTTACAGGGGTTTGCGGTACACTTGGCATAATGGCCAGGAGGGCTCGGGTTCTATTCTTCGGCATTTGGATTGGAGTTTTAGTAACTCCATACGGTTCTCATCCTGGCCTAGTACCTTTATAGAGGTTTTATCAAGGGATATATCTGATCATAATGCTATGGTGGTTCAGTTTGGAGTCCAACACTGTCAACCTCCTACTCTTTTCAAGTTTCTAAAATGTTGGGCTAATCATCCTGACTTTTCATAACTTGTTAGGAAGGTTTGGATTACACATGTACGAGGGGGCCCTATGTTTTGCTTGAATCATCGGTTAGGTCTGTTGAAGTAGGAGCAGAAGTCCTTCCACTTTCGAGACTATAATCACATTTCCAGCAGAGTTCGGGAGGCTCAGGCCTAGTGGGCTACAACCCAGGTCATTTTAGATGACTCCCCACTCTCATCTGATTTAGTTATTGCTGAGCATGATAAAAGCCAAGCAGTACTACCTATTGGCACAGGATGAGGAGTCATTCTATCAATAAAGATCTCGAGTTCAGTGGCTTGTTCTGGGTGACCAGAATACTAGATTCTTTCACAAATCCTTGATTCATTGACAGGTCAGAGGTAGGGTGCATGGTTTACAGGATGAGACAGACACTTTATCACTGATCAGGGAGCACTGAGGCAGATGGCAGTGAATCATTTTCAGGGTATCCTCCGAGCCCCCCCTTCTATACCTTTAGCTAATACTGCTAGATTTTTCACTCGACGTATCCTAGAGGATATGATTCAGTCTTTGGAGAGCCCAGTTTCAGATGAGGAGATACGTACTGCCTTATTCTCCATCCCAGAGGATAAGAATCTAGGGCCTGATGGGTATACCTCTTTTTTCTATAAAAGGTGTTGGGATATTATTGAAGTAGATTTTAGGGCAATAGTGTGGTATTTCTTCTCTACCTCAGCTATGCCTCAATGGGTGAACTCCACTAGGATCGCCTTGATCCCTAAGGTGGAGAGCCCACAGACATTAAATGACTTCAGACCGATCTCTTACTACAATGTCCTTTATAAGTGCATCTCAAAGGTCATTGCAAATCGGTTTAAAGTTGTTCAACTAGAGGTGATTGGGAGATCTCAAATGGCTTTTGCTCTAGGGAGGCAGATTGTAGATGCTATTTTTCTTACCTAGGAGTTGATGCATGATTATCACCTTGATAGCTCACCACCACGGTCTGCACTCAAGGTAGATATTCGTAAGGCTTTTGATACAATCAGTTGGGAGTTTATCCTATTAGGATTGAGTACTATTGGTGTTCCTGATTGCATGATCAGTTGGATTGAGGCTTGTCTCAGATCAGCACATTTCTCTATCGTACATAACAGTGCACCTCATAGATATTTTACTGCTACACGGGGGGTACAACAGGGGGATCCCCTCTCTCCTTATTTGTTTGTGCTGGCAATAGAAGGGTTAGATGGGGTATTACGAGAGGTCACTACAGCACCGAGCTACCGTTATCATTGGTGGTGTAGGTAGATTTCTCTCACTCATCTTTGTTTTGCGGATGACTTGATGATTTTTAGTAAGGCAGATTCAGCTTTTATTGCACTCATTCGATAGGCTCTGGCAGATTTTGAGAGAGTTTCTGGATTGGGTATGAACTCAGCCAAGAGCCGGGTTTTCTTTTTAGGGATCTTTGAGGCTGAGTTTTCTTCTCTTCAGAGGGTATTGGGGTTTTAGATTGGTTCGCTCTCGATTCAGTACTTGGGCGTCCCTCTTATCACTCTGAGGTTGTGACACTCAGATTGTCTTCCTCTAGTAGAGAGGATACTTTCTCAGATCTGGTTGTAGACTTTTGCTTCTCTCACATGTGCAGGTTGTTTGTTGTTGATCAGATCTATTCTCTTCTCTATACAGGTTTATTGGTCAAGTATGTTCATTTTGCTAGCTAGCATTACTTGACGCATTGAGAGCATATTGTCAGATTTTCTTTGGAGAGGTACCTCACTGTCCCATACTGGGGCAAAGATGGCATGGGAGTCAGTTTGCTTTCCCAGGCAGGAGGGTGGTTTAGGAGTTAAGCATGTTAGAGATTGGAATAGGGCTGTTATACTTAAGTATGTGTGGCGACTATTCGCAGACAGATCTTCTATATGGGCCACATGGGTACATGTTGTATTGCTGAGGGGCAAATCTTTCTGGCATATCCAGGTCCCATCAAGCTCCTCCTGGGTTTGGAGGAAGATTCTTTTGAGCCGGGAGTGGTGTAGGGGACTTATTGTAGCGTGTATTGAAGATGGACGAGATACCTCTATATGGCAGGATTACTGGTTACCGGATCAGAGACCACTATGTGACCGTTTTCCTTTCTAGGTTCTCTCTTCTACTGGGCTCTCTTAGGATGCCAGGGTCTTGGAGATTATAGATTCCGAAAATTGGGCTTTTCTTGAGGGGGGCAGTGAGTTGCAATACATATGGGACTCTATCAGATTTAGGCCTCGTATCTAATAGTCTGATAGTTGGGTTTGGAAAGGTCATTCATATGGAGTTTTCATTGTTGACTCTGCATGGCACCTTCTCCGAGCTCGATGCCGAGTGGATCCGAACCATCACTTTTTGTGGTTTCCAAAGCATATTCCACAGCACTCTTTTATTCTCTGGTTAGCCTCACAGGGACGCCTCTGGACTATGGATAGGCTTTATATGTTTGGTGTTCTGTCTTCTTCAATTTGTGTTCTTTGTGATTCTTCTCCAGAGACACATGACCACCTTTTCTTTTAGTGCGTATTTTTTTCCCGAGTTTAGGGCTCTCTCTCGACGGAGACCTCCACTATTTGGCCTTCGACTTCTTAGCTATCCTCCTACAGTGGGCTTCCACCTTCCTATGGAAAAGGAAGGATTTCAGAGACATAGTCTCACAATTAGTCCTTTCTGCCATAGTTTACTTTCTATGGAATGAAAGGAATAACCAGATTTTTAGTAGATGACACAGATCAACCACCAACATTCTGCAAGACATCTTAGACCTTATTCGTTCCTAGCTTCTAGGTCTTGAGTCTTGTTTCTAAATACTAGTCCTCTAGCGACATATCTGGAAACTTCCCACATAGATATGACGTTAGTATTGGTTTGTTTGAAGGCCTCCTGTGGTCATTTTTTATGATTGTATTTTTTTGTTGAGGGTCGCCTATGACCCAGTTTGTTTTGCTTGCTTGTACATATTGAACCTTTTCCCTCTTTATTAATATGCATGTTACTTTCTTCAAAAAAAAGTTTAGATTATAGGTTTTAAGTTTTTCAAGTTTTAGGTTTTAGGATTTAATGTTTAGTATTTATGTTTAAGTTTAAGGTTTAAGATTTCGTTGTACTTGTTAACTCCACCTTTGATAAAATATATTGTAAATAATATTTTAGTATGATTATGTGCTTTCTTGACTTTTTAATATCTTTTACATTTTTTGGTTGCAATGTATGTCAATACCTAGTATAATCTCTAATTTTTAAAGCTCATAAATTTTGATTTCTTATTCAATTTGTCAATATCAGGAACAACTAGAGGTTTTGTAAGTATAGTTGTTGGTGTTATAAGCATGATTACAAAAAATCTATCTCAAAGATGCAGGGATCCTGCGCAACATGCTTAACCTATTATTGATCGAATGATAGCACATAACAAGACTAGTTTATATTGTGTTATTGGCTCTTTTATATGTTGATTATATTACTTTTTGCTACAAAAATAGATTCTGTGGACTTCTTTAATCACGTATTGTTTGGATCCAATTTTGGTAAGTATAATTATAGTATTTTACTACACAGAAAACCTTTGCTTTAATATTGTAATTATGTATACCTACAGTATGTTGCAGAAGATGATTCTGTTGATGATGACAACGGCTGGATTTGGTGGTTTGGATAGGGATGATATAAAGGTAATCATTTTTTGTCATGCTTGGTAGAGAAATATTGATGCTTAGACAATTGCTTTCCTTAACACATTAACTTACTCTTGGGATTTATTTTTAAGTTTAGGTTTAAGGAAAAGGTTTTAGATTTTAGATTTTAGGATACAATAATTAGGATTAAAGGTTAAGGTTTAGGTTTAGGATGTAGGTTGTAGGTTATCAATCTTAGGTATTAGGATTTAGGGTCAGTGTTTACGATTAAAGTTCAAGGTTATAGGTTATAGGATATAGGTTATAAGTTATAGGTCTTAGGCATTAGGATTTAAGATTAAGGTTAACGGTTTAGGTTTAGGGATTAGGGTTTAGGTTTTAGGTTTTAAGATATAGTAGTTAGGATCAAAGTTTAAGCTTTAGGTTTGGGATGTAGGTTGTAGGTTATTTATCTTAGGCATTAGGATTTAGGGTAAGTGTTCTGATTAAAGTTCAAGGTTATATGTTATAAGTAAAAGGTTTTTGGTATTAGGATTTAGGATTTAGTGTCTAGGATTAAAAGATGTAGGGATCCTACCTGATATCCTTAACCAGTTGTTGATCAAGGGATAACACATAATGACGTTAGTTTATATGGTGTTATTAGCTTTCTTTACGTTGATTATATTAATTTTTGCGGCAATAATAGATTTCTTGGACTTCTTCAGTCATGTATTATTTGGATCCAATTTTGGTAAGTTTAATAATAGTATTTTAAAGCACACAAAACCTTTACTTCAATATTGTAATTATTTTTACCTGTAGTTTGTCGTAGAAGAGGACCTCGTTGGTGATGAAAATAGTTTTGATAGAGATGGTATGAAGGAAACCATTTTTTGTCTTGCTTAGTAAAGAAATATTGATTCTTAGATAATTGCATTCCCTAACTTATGTACTTACTGTTGGGATTTATTTCCAAGTTTAGGGTTAAAGGATTAGAGTTTTAAGGTTTAGGTTTTTTAGTTTAGGTCCTAGGATTATATACTAGGATTTAGGATTTAGGTTTTAGGAGGTCATAAGTTATAGGTGTTAGGAATTAGGATTTATGATTAAGGATCTTTCTTTAGGTTTAAGGATTAGGGCTTAGATTTAAGGTTTTAGGTTTTAGAATATAGTATTTAGGATTAAAGTTTAAGGTTTAGGTTTACGATGTAGGTTGTAGGTTATCAGTTTTAGGTATTAGGATTTAAGGTAAGTGTTTGGATTAAAATTCAAGGTTATAGGTTATAAGTTATAGGTTTTTGGTATTAGGATTTAGGATATAGTGTTCAGGATTAAAAGATCCAAGGATCCTGCCTGATATCCTTATTCAATTGTTGATCAAGGGATAACATATAATGACGTTAGTTTATATGGCATTATTAGCTTTCTTTATATTGATTATATTAATTTTTGATACAATAATAGATTCCTTGGACTTCTTCAATCATCTATTATTTGGATCTAATTTTAATAAGTGTGATAATAGTATTTTATTGCACACATAATTATTTATACCTACATAGATTGTCGTAAAAAAGGACCTCATTGATGACGAAAATGGCAGGATTTGGTGGTTTTGATAGGGATGGTATGAAGGCAACCATTTTTTGTCTTGCTTAGTAAAGAAATATTGATTCTTTGGTAATTACATTCCTTAACGCATGTACTTACTCTTGGGATTTGTTTTTAAGTTTAGGGTTAAAGGGTTAGAGTTTAAGGTTTTGGTTTTATAGTTTAGGTCGTAGGATTTATATATTAGGATTTAGGATTAAAGTTTATGGTTTAGGTTTAGGACGTAGTTTATAGGTTATAGGTCTTAGGTATTAGCATTAAGGGTTTAGTTTAGGATTAAAGTTTAAGGATTTTGTTATAGGTTATAGGTTATATGTTATAAGTTATAAGTCTTAGGTATTAGGATTTACAATTAAAGATCATGATTGTGTTTTGGGGATTAGGGTTTTGGTTTTAGCAATTTTCCAATTAGGGCCTGATGCTCAGTTTTAATCTGTTGGAATGTTATACGTTTAGAAATGAACTCTGCTACTTGCTTTTTCATTCCAGGTCACCAGAAATGTTGTTTCAGTGTGTTATACATCGTGGTAGTACCAAAATGCATAGCATAAGCGACCATATGAGCTTCTTCTATAATTTTCTTCCTCAAATCATCAACATTAGGCGCATATATTCTTTACTTTAGCCACAATGTATCATCTCTAAATTGAAACTCAGAATCCGTATCCTTCTTTAGTTTCTCGATCAATTTCACCATTTCGGGATCTTTACATTGTACTCTTCTGATCCGACATGCAACATTGGCCTCAATTTCAATGTAGCTGTCAATGCTTCATTATGTTCTAGATTTAACTCTACAGTCAAAACTCTCAACTGAATCAGGCTTGGTAACCTCAATAATTGAATCTGAGCTACATTAGTATTCGACTTTTTGCTCAAAGCATCAGCCACTACATTAGCCTTCCATGCAAGATATTCAATTGTGCAATCATAGTCCTTCAGAAACTCTATCCATCTTCTCTATCTCATATTCAGCTCTTTTTGACATAATAGATACCTCAAACTCATATGATCAGTATATATCTAAAATGTCTCACCATATGTCTCCAAATCTTTAGAGAAAAAACTACTGTTGCAAGTCCTAAATCATGTACTGTGTAATTCAACTCGTAAGACCTTAATTGTCTCGATTCATAGGCTAGTGCCTTATCATGCTGCATCAATACACATCCCAGTCCTTGATACGACGCATCACTGTATACCATATATCTACCAGATCCTGATAGAGTAGCCAACACCGGTGTTGTAGTCAACCGATGTTTCAACTCCTCAACACTTCTCTGGCATTCATCATGCCATACAAATGCCATATTCTTCCTCAGAAGTTTAGTCAGAGGGGTTGAGATTAAAGAAAACCCCTTGACAAACCTCCGGTAATAACCAGCTAATTCGAGGAAACTACAGATCTCTGATACATTCTTCAGTGCCTCCTATCTCATTATTGCTTAAATTTTTATTGGGCCCACTTAAATACCATGCCCCGTTACTGTGTCCAAAATCCCCATTCCCAAATGACATATGCACGTGTGTATATCAGATACATGTGTACATGCCTGTCAGAAATGACATGTTAACTAACTCACCTTCACTGTATATAACATGGCATCATACACTAAACCATCAATCACATATTTTAACCCACAATGTTATCACATTATATGAAACTATGATTTACATTGTTTTATATAGAACAATATCATCCATGTTTATACAACATTGTCCTATGAACATAACCAACTCAGTACACACCATATACTATAAATTCAAAAGAAAACAACTATGTCGTCAATCCCAGCGAACTGACCTTTGAACCAAATCTAACAGTAGCAGCTGCACAAAATATGCTTCTACCAAGTCTTAGAAGCTAGGTCGTCTCACTCTCAAACCTAAAAAGCAACGGTACAATTATAACGAGTTTTGTGAACTCAACAAAGTAATCATCCTCGATGGTTCACTCATATCATAAAACAAGATCAATTATAATAGGTATTCACACAGTTCAAAGCCACTTGACATGTATCAAATGCTATCATAGATAAATCATTTCTCAGTTAAACAGTTCAATCATATAATGACATTCACATAGCTTTGCAAATCATTCAATGAATTCAAATTATATGCAGATGCAATATGTATGAGACTCACATTAATTTTTATATTGTTGTGACTATGTGCTTTTACAGTATCTCAAATTATCGTGCTCAATCAGTCAATCTGTGACTCATTGATCACAGTGAGCCATAGGTTTGAACCACATATGTGGGAGCTTAAAGCTCTTATTAGTAACAGTATCAGTAGCAACACCAGTTACAACTCCTTAATATTACATGCATCGGAATGAAGTGCATGTCACAGTTTAGTCATCAAATTCAATCACTTTCATTAG
>JAOSBO010000008.1:41057115-41067617 GCA_027563915.1 Erythroxylum rotundifolium | reverse complement strand
TTATAAGCAAGACAACACTTCTTCTTCTAATTATGCCCTTAATGATTGAGAATTGTCCCATTTGCCCTTCCATTTATACCTTATGTCTTTTATACTTAAGTGCCTTGCCAAAAACACCCTTAAACATTCTGGCATAACACTTTATTCTAGAAAAATCTTCTTTATTGTCTTACATTTCTAAGGGCACCAAAATCCATCAATTCGGTTTAGAAATCTGAAAGTTAGGACCTAAATATTTTGACTGTTGTTAGACTAAAACAATACACTATACCTAACTTCCATCCAGAAATTGAAAGTCCTAAAGACTGAAATAGATTTCAACTTCTTCATACCCTTTGTAGCTCCATGTCTCTAGTTTATCTTGAAATAAGAACCATCTCATTTGGAATCCTATAGTTCTAGATATATTCAAATACTAAAGCATGTTCAGTAAAATATCCAATTCCCACTCTCCCTACCGATACCCTTACTTTGATTCTATCCATCTTTTTTTTAAATCAGCACTAGAAGCTATAATCTTTCATGGAGACGTAAAAAAGTAGATACAAACGAAACCAAATAAAAAGCAGACTAATGGAAAAAGATAGACAAATGGGGAAAATTCCTATAACTTTTCCTATAGATATCAGATTAAGATGTTCTTCATATGGTTTGAAAGAATACTTCAAGATATACAACTTTCCTGAAGACTCAAAGAGATATTCTATCTTCTGAAGGGTCAAAAATGGAACAGAAGATAGGTACAGATGAAGCCAAATGAAAAAACAGACTAATGGAAAAAGATAGATGAATAGGGAAAATTGCAATAACTTTCCCTAAAGATATCAGATTAAGGTGTTCTTTATATGGTTCGAAAGAAGACTTCAAGATCTACAACTTTTTTAAAGACATCAAAGACAGATTCTATCTTTTGAACGGCCAAAAATGAAATAGAAAATAGGTACAGAAGAAGGCAAATGAAAAAGCAGAGTAATGGAAAAAGACAGACGAACGAGGAAAATTGCTATAACTTTCCCTACAAATATCAGGTTAAGGTGTTCTTTATTTGGCTCGAAAGAGGACTTCAAGATCTACAACTTTCCTGAAGACTTCAAAGAAAGATTCTATCTTTTAAAGGATCAAAAATGGAATAGAATATAGGTACAGAAGAAGCCAAATGAAAAAGCAGACTAATGGAAAAAGACAAACGAATGGGAAATTTTACTATAACTTCCCTACAGATTGTTATTAGACTGAAATAGTACACTATAGCCAACTTCCATCCAAAAATTGAAAGTCCTATAGACTGAAATTGATTTCAAATTTTTCATACTCTTTGTAGCTCCATGTCTCTAGTTTATCTTGAAACAAGAAACATCTGATTTGGAATCCTATGGATTCAAATATATTCAAAATATTGAAGCATGTTCAGTAAAATATCCAATTCTCACTATTTCTACCAATACCCTTACTTTGATTCAATCTAACTTTTTTTTTCAAATCAACACCAAAAGCTATAATCTTTTATGGAGACATAAAAAGAAAAGTGTTAGGAAATCTAAAGGTTCAAGAATCACTTCATTTGGAGGCCGAATAACAAAATTATGGCTGAAAGAATCAAACAAGATTTGGTCCTCAATCATTTTAAACTTGTCTCGGGACAAATGGCATAACTTTCACTAGAGATGCTCGATTAATATCATCTTAGAACAATTTCAAAGAAAACTTCAAGATATACAATGTCAAGAAGATCTTGAGGTCAGATTTTATCATCTGAAAGGTCGAAATGGACCAGCAGTAGATACAAATGAAACCAAATAAAAAGCAGACTAATGGAAAAAGATAGACGAATGGGGAAAATTGCTATAAGTTTCTTAAAGATATCAGAATAAGGTGTTCTTTATATGGTTAAAAAGAGGACTTCAAGATCTACAACTTTTCCGAAGACATCAAAGATAGATCCTATCTTTTTGAGGGTCATAAATGGAATAGAAGATAGGTACAAACAAAGCCAAATGAAAAAGTAGACTAATGGAAAAAGACAGATGAATGGGGACAATTGCTATAACTTTTCCTATAGATATCAGATTAAGGTTTTCTTTATGTGGTTCGAAAGAGGATTTCAAGATCTACAACTTTCCTAAAGATCTAAAAGACATATTCTAGGTAAAAAATGGAATAGAAGATAGATACAGACGAAGCTAAATGAAAAAGTAGACTAATGGAAAAAGACAGATGAATAGGGAAAATTGCTATAACTTTTCCTACAGATATCGGATTAAGGTATTCTTTATATTGCTCGAAAGAGAACTTCAAGATATACAACTTTTTTAGAGACCTCAAAGACAAATTCTATCTTCTGAAGAATAAAAAATGAAACAGAAATCAATAAAGACAAAGCCAAATGAAAAAGCAGACTAATGGAAAAAGACAGATGAATGGGGAAAATTACTATAACTTTCCCTACAGATATCAGATTAAGGTTTTCTTTATATGGTTCAAAATAAGACTTCAAGATCTATAACTTTCACGCAAACCATAAAGAAAGATTTTATCATCTGGAGGGTTGAAAATGGAACAGAAGATAGGCCAGGCGAAAAAGCAGAAGAAGCAAAACATAGAAGAAGATGACGTCATCACAGAAGAAGCAAAAAGGCAGAAGAAGCAAAACGTAGAAAAAGATGATGTCATCATAGAAGAAGCAAAAAGGTAGAAGAAACAAAAGCAGAAGAAGCAAAACAAAGAAGAAGATGACGTCATCACAGAAGAAGCAAAAAGGTAGAAGCAAAAACATAGAAGAAGATGACATCAGCAAAGAAGAAGCAAAAAGAAGAAGAAGCAAAACATAGAAGATGCAAAAAGTAGAAGAAGCAAAACACAGAAGAATGTGACATCATTACAAAAGAAGCAAAAATGTAGAAGAAGCAAAACATAGAAGAAGATGACGTCATCACAGAAGGAGCAAAAACATAGAAGATACAACTTCACTCTTGAACATATTCCCTCATAAGGACCATAACTTTCAGATCCAATGTCCAAAAATTTCATGCTATAGATCGTTGAAAAGATAAAAGAAAGATATAAAACTTTCTCAAAGACACATTTGCCTAAATCAGCCTAGATTAATTCAGATTTTTCCTTGAATACAAAACATGAATTTTTAGATTCATCCAAAGTACTGCACCTAGTTCTCAACTTCATGACAAACTTTGCAATTCTTAAAGATAGAATTTTAATTTGATGTCTTCATAAGAAATGAATCCATATATTTCTAATTTAATCTGAATAAAGAATCGTCTCATTTGGATAACTAGAGAAAAAGTTATGGCTAATAGACCAAAGCACACTCAGTGTAATTTTTCCAGATCAACCACCACTTTTGTTTCCAAATCTTTCCTTATCACAACTCATACCAAGATCACTCTTCCTACTGCCTCTACTTCTCATTTCCAATAAAAAATCACATTTAAAACAATCATATATAGAGGTTGTCAATAAATGCCTGTACATTTATTTTTGTATGTGTAAAGATTCAAGTTCACATGCATTTATGCTGACATGTTGCTGGGCATGAAATGCAAATTTTTCTAGCTCTCACATTGCTATTCTCTCCATTATTGAAATCTGGGATCTAACCCTTAATATAGGGACAGGATGTTATAGACTTTGTGAATTTACCTAGGGAAACCTTGAATTAATTTGAAAATTAGGTACCCATACGTTTAGGCTTGCTTATTGGAAATATGGATAACACCTTAATATAGGTACGTTAAGATAACCATATTTCTTTAAAGGTTATAACCCTTTTAATCTTTATTCATAGTATTTTTTTTATAGCATGAGAATATTTCATCTCAAATTCCTTTTCCAGCAAGGTTTTTAGTTTGTTCACTTCATATATACTATTTGGTGTAATTAATATATTATTCATTAAATATAGTAAGAAAAATAGAAGATCTAATATTAAGGCTCCATATACACAATAAACATCTTGTAGCTAATTAAAATCATGAAGGTGTCAAACATTTTTGTACCGTTAATGTGGAGACTACTTCAACCTATAAAGTGACATCTTTAATTTCACACCAGATGCTCCTTTTAAAGTTAACTAAACTCTATAGAAAGCTCTTTGTAAAATTTCTTCTCTAAGTCATAATGAAGAAAAGTTGTATTCATATATATCTTCTATAAATGCATATCCAAACTAGCTATTAATTTCATCAAAATCTGAATGGATAGGTGCCTAACTAGTAGAAAAAGTTTTTTTCTTTTTTAATTATGATCAATGCCCTTTCATGTGTATACCTTTTTTTGCTACTAGTATAAACTTGAATTAATAAGAATCAAGCATCTATTACTTAAGTGTCTAAGGTTATTACAGATGCATTGTAGAACGTTGTAAAACCTATAACATATATTAGCGTGAGGAAAGCCAAATGAGCTCTCAATGTCATAATGGTAGATCTTTATATAAGGAGTGAAACTTTACTTCTTTAAGAGATTGAAGTAATCATATAATGATGATTCAAGTGAAAGAGTAAATTTCACAAATTGGTTATAGAATATAATTGAAGTCCTATGTAAAGAAACTCAATGGTGGTCTAGTACTAACTTTTAAAGGTTGAGAAAAAAAATGTAACTACTATTGGATTCATAATGGCGTAAAGCATCGTTTTTGTACTAATTTTGTAGATATGAGAAATAGAAGCAAATCAGTGATAAATTTAAGCTCATAACCAAAATAAAACTTGTAAGTAAAATTAGCACTAGCATGCTTTCTTGATAGGCATTAGGCATATGTTTTAGTTGTTTATGTTCTTTTTTATTTTATAAAATATTATTTCATTTTGGGCCTCTAGTTTAAGTTTTTAGGCAAATAAGAGACTCTCTTATTATTATAATAGATAACTTATAACACTGTTGATTAACTAAGAACCTTAGAGAGAATTTCTTTAAACTTTTAAAGCAACTCTTATTTTAGGTCCTCTAAAAACTTATGATATTTTCTAGCTTGCTTATGGAGACCAAATCTTAGAATCTTATCATCCCAATCTTTCTTGTTTATAAGTACGGTGATTCATATCATTTTTTCTATTTTCACGTTTTTATTAAACTTTCAATGATATAACAATCTTTGGTCCTATCACGTTGATATTGAATCTCACTAATTCTGTTAGTAAGTGTAATTTTAGAATTTAGAATTAGAGTCAATTTATCTAATTAGGTTTATTTTTGAAATTTATCTTTTGTGATTCAATTTTCTTTTGTCTTCCTACCATATCATTAATTTACTAACAATTTGATCAACATATTTTGTTCCTAGGTTTTTTGTTTTTGATTTTATGAATTTACAATAAAATAAAAAAATGAAAAAAAGAAACAATAATTTCTAACATTGCTAAAGCAATTCTTAAAAATTCCGATTAAAGCATTAAAAAAGGAGGTTGGCAATTGTATTATCCTTTACAATTAAGGAATTATAATTCTTTTCTAATAAGGATAAGGAGTTTGTTTTACATCAAATACATACTATTTTTGTATTATTCATACCTTTCTAGATACTTTAATTAATTTATGTCAATTTCTTCTTCTTCTTTTTTCAATATAATTAGGTTTGATATAGCTCCATTTTTTGTTTATGAGTATTCCTATTCCTTGACCTCTAGTAGGGTTTTATATCTAATTTGCATCTTTAGGAGTTATTTGATAAAGAAGGATATTTAAAACTACCTTTTTTAGAATATATTATTTTGTTTGTGAAGGAGTTTTAGTCAAGAGTTTAGGTTGAAATTTTTTTAGGAAAACACACGAGTGATTGCTTTTCCATTAACATTTTATTATAGGTTATTATGAGTCAAAACTAAAACCAAAAGTTCATAAAAAACATATAAGTAAGTGAGAAGGGAAGAGTGGTGATAGACCTATAGCATATCATAACCATGATGTAGGATCAATATGAGTTACTTATTAGATAATAGGTGAAACGAGGACCAAGTTAGAGAAGTATAAAGATGTTATAGCTATTTTATTAAAAAAATTAACTGTTATATGCTAGGAAGGATGACTATGAGGCCTCTGATGATCTTGCTAGTGGTACTAACTACTTAGGGAAGTTAAAACTAAAGGAAGTTTGAGAAGAGAGAGGTGGAAGAGGTGGTAAAATGGAATGACAAAAAGGGAGTGAATTTGGCGTAGGTTAATAAAGAGGGTGTAACAAAATGGTGGGTAAGCATACAGGTAGCATTTAGATGACAATATTACCTTTTTTGAAAAGATAAACCCAAATGCCTAATTAGAGTGGGTAAAGCATGTTGAGCTAGTTTTTTACTGTTATAATTTTCTAGAAGAGAAAAATATTAAATTGGGACTGTTGTAGAGTTTAGTGGCTATACCGTGAATTGGCATGATTAATAAATATTAACTAGAAGGAGGGACCAAAAGGCATATGTTAAAACTTAGGAGAAGATGAAATTAGTGATGAGGAAGCATTTTCTACTAAGTTCCTACTATAAGGATTTTTATTAAAGAATACAAATATTAACTCAAGGTTTTAATACTGTAGAGGAGTACTATAAGGAGATGAAGATTTCTATGGCTAGGGTGAACATAGAGAAAGATTGAAAAGTGATAACATCTCAATTAAATTATAGATTAAATCTAAAAATTACCAATATTATAGAGCTACACTGTTATGTAAGTTGTAAGATATGGTTCATATGATTGTAAAGGTATATATATAGCTAAAAAAGAAGTTTATTAACTATTTTGGTATTTCTAGTGTATGTTCTTTATCATGAAGGAAACCATAAAGTAAAAAGGAAGAAAAAGCTCTAAACCTAAATATCCAATGACCAAACAATAAGCATGGATTGAAAAGAAAGCTAAGACTAATTCCACTTTAAAAACTAGGAATTGATAAATTAAGTGTTTCAAGTTCCTAGGAAAGGTGCTTGTAGCTTTATGATATATATCCCAACAAGAAGCTGATGATATTGAGGGAATAGTGAGAATATGTGTATAAGTGTGAAAAAGAGGCAGATAAGTATATACCTAGTTTAGAAGATGCTAGTGGTGATGTATGCATTGAGGGAGTTGAAGATAAAAGGATGATGGTTACTAAGACAGCATTGAGCATGTATATGATAAATTACAATGTGAATTAACAACAAAAAAGCCTCTTCTAGATTGGTTTATCATTAAGGATTGAATGTGTAATATATTCATAGATGGAGAGAGTTGTTTCAATGTCAATAATATGAAGTTAGGGAAAAGTTAGGGCTACCAACTACGAAACTACCTAAATGATACAACTTACAATAGTTGAATGAGAGGGGAAAGGTTAAGGTATTAAAATAGATGTTAGTAGTGTTCTCAATTGAGAGGTACAAGGATTAGAGGTTGTATGATATGGTTTCCATACAAAAAGTATATTTTTTTGGGATGTCTTTAATAATTTTTATAAGAGACCTATACATGATGGGTATAAAAACAAATATTCCTTTACTATAGATGGCAAATCAATCACCCTTACTCCATTGTTGTCAAAGCAAGTTTGTAAAGATCAATATAAGATTTACTATAGTTAGCAAAAGAGATTAAAAGAAACGAAATGAGAGCAAACACAAGGAAAACTTCAAAAGCTTTAGGATGAAGAAAAAAATAAGCGATAAACATGAGGAAAAAGTGTGATCTTACTAGAGAAAGTGGGGGGTACAAAAGATACAGTATTAGCTAAGAGCCAAATGTTTTTTTCCTTATTTCTTAAATTTTTTTCTTTCTCATGATTTTGATGATAATTCCACTTTGCCTGATGGTGCTATATATCTTTTATAGAAATTTGTGGATATCTTAAGAGGATATTCTAAGTATAATACCTTTTATGAGAGGGATTAAGTTCCAAATTCAGTTTATTCAAGGGAGCTTCAATTCCAAAATAGCCATCGCATATAAAAATTAGAGAATATAAAAGAGATACAAAAGCAAATGGAGGAACTCTTAAAGAAGTGTTATACAAGAAAGAGCTTAAGCTTATATACTATTCCTATTTTATTAGTATTAGGTGCATTTAATCCTTGTTCTTCCATTAGTTCCCAATTTTCCTCTTCATCAAATAGGTTAGAGTAATTTAATAGCTTGTAAGGCTCATACCTTTGATTTACTAGAAGTAGAAGAAGTATTAATAAAAAGTTATCAAATTGAACATTCAGGTAAAATTTTCTTTGGTTTATTTCATATTGCTTCTTATGTAAACTTGTTAATTTCTTCATTATCTATACCATTTCTTTACATGGGCAGCTAGAATATCTTTATTTCATACATTAAGATTTTTAAAATAAATAAGGAGAAAAAAAGTTACTTCTTTGAGATTTGAACCTATAGCTTATAGTAAAACTAAAGCAGATATTTTCTATTTCACACTTATACGAGCCCATATTCTTGCTTTTTTATCCATTTCTAACTTTAATTTTTAGATAGCGATGAAATATAGAAAGTGTTAATGGCTTATTGCACCATCAACAAAATCACTATAAAGTGTAGACACCTTATCCCCAAGTTAAATGATATTCTTGACGAGTTGTTTAATATATATTTATTCTTTAAGATTGATTTAAACTTTGGGTACTATCAAATTAGCATTAGAAAAAGACATACATGGAAAATTTACTTTAAAGCTAAATATGGATGATATGAGTGGTTTGTAAAACCTCTTAATTTGACAGATGACCTTAGAAATTTTATAGGTTAATGAATTACATTTTACATGAGTTTTTAAGTAAGTTTGTAGTTGTATACTTTTATAATATTGTTATATGTTGTAAGAGCTTGCGTGAGCATGTTGACATTTAAGAAAGGTTTTACATGTGCTTAGGCAAGGAAAGCTATTAGCAAATTTGAAGTTTGGATTTTTATATAAGGAGTTAAACTTTACTTCTCCAAGATACTAAAGTCAAGCTTATAATGATGATTCGAGTGAAGGAGTGAACATTACCAAAAGGTTACAGAATGTAACAGTTGTCAGATATAAAAGAAAATTGACAATAATTTTGCATTAGTTTTGTAGGTGTTAGAAACAAAAGCACATTAGTATAGGAGTTAAGCTTATTACCTATGTCGGACTAATCTTTATTGTGAACACTAAAAATTTCAAAATAGAATCAATAACAATATGCTTCCTCAGTAAGTACCGCACACATATTCAAATTATATATAGTTTTGTTATTTAAAGATGTTATTTCTTTACAAGACTCCAGTTTTAGGGTTTATACCTATAAAACGTTTTCTTATTATTGTAATATATAACTTATCATTACTATGGATCAATAAAAAACCTTAGCGACAATTTCTTCAAACATTTAGAGAAACTCTTATTTTAGGTTCTCTAAAGATGCACAATCTTAGCTAGCTTACTATTAGTTATCAACCCTAGAATCTAGTATTCAAAATACTTACAAGTGTAATGATTCATATGTTTTTTTTTAATTTTTGTCTTTATTTTCTTAGATCAAAATTGTCATAATAGAATGATCCTTGGTCCTATCAGATTGATATTGGATCTTAATAGTACTATTGGTAAAGGTTTTATCATGACATTTTCATCTTCTTTTTCTACTATTGTTGAATTCCTCTTATATACCCATTTGCATCTTACAGGTCTCTTTTATATAGGAAGCTACACCATTATAGCTCCTATCTATATATCTTTCTTTTAATTATTCATAACTTCTTGAAAAGTATTAAATCCTTATTGATGATGATGAGTGTGAAGGATATCAAGTCTTCTTAACCATATGCCATTGAGCCTTCTCAACCATATGTATTTTTTGGCCTAATGTTGCGACTTATTTTATCTATAAATATATTATGATGTTGCACTTCCTTTGACATCATTTATGAACCAAAATTTTATTTTTAAAGTTTGTATGACCTTTATACTGCCTTCTATTAATCCTCACACATTTTCTTTTCATATTTGTTTAACCTATACTTCTCATCAAACACTACATCTATACTAATCACCATATTCTTTGGTTTTGGATCCCAAAACTTGTATCCTTTCACACTTTTAGGTTAGCTAATGAAGATATAATTCTTCAAATTTGGACCTCTCGTCACTGAAAACATGCATAAAAAATAAATATTTTCAATCCAAAGAAATATACCTTACTTTATTTCCAGAATTTCCATCACTCTCCTAGTTACAAAATCTGTGGTGATTTGTTAATGAGATAAGACACTATATTTACTACTTTTGTCTAAAATATTTTAAGGAGTCATGTACTTAGCCTTAAAAACATAGCCTTTTCAGTTATAGATTTGTTCATCCTCTTTGAAAAGTTATTATATTATTTATTTTTTTAACTTTATAATGTCTTTAAATCCTAAGTCCATATACTCAATATTATTATATGATCTAAGATACTTAATTTTTCTACCTTTTTGATTCTCCATCTTAACCTTATACAAACTTTGTAAAGAACTTGGATTTTAACTTTATCAAGTATACCCAAAATTTTGTAAAAAAA
>JAOSBO010000008.1:41022470-41049237 GCA_027563915.1 Erythroxylum rotundifolium | reverse complement strand
TGTTTGTAGTGATTGGTCGTAGCTCACCCTTATCGTAGGATGTGTATCGAAATGACCTGTGGGCGTTACCCTGTAGTAAGGGGGCGCTACATTCACAGAGGAGAGTGCTTCAAGTTAGATTATGTTTCCGATGTGGAGAGAAGGGACACATGGTCAGGGAATGTCCCCATGCACCAAGGCAAGATGGGACGTACATGCAAGCCCCAAAGAGGGCTGAAATAGTAGGAAATAGGCCAACCACTAAGGTGGGAAGTTCTGGAGCAGAAAAGAAGGTTATTCCTTTTGGAAGGCTAAGAGGTCAGGCATAGGCAATGATGTTTTCCATGACTAGAGATGAGGCTGTAGCAGCACCTGAAGTTTTTACAGGAATGACTCGGTTATTTGATTCAGAAGTATATTTATTGATTGATTCCGGGTCCACACATTCTTTTGTTTCTGCAAGCATGACATTACATGGTGTCAATTTGGTGCCATTGGATAGTCTATTGATTGTTAGTACTCCTATAGGGAAGAAGGTGCTAATTAGTCAAGCATATAGAGATTGTGAACTCTTTATTGATGGTGCTAGACTGGTAGTGGACCTAATGCCTTTAGATTTAAAAGGCCTAGATGTGATACTTGGAATTGATACCTTGGAGAAATATTATGCAAAGTTAGAATATAGTCTCAAAGAAGTAGAATTTGATTTTGGCAATGGTAAGAAGGTGACTTTTAAGGGAAACAAAAAAACACCATCACCAAGAATTATTTCAGCTTTACTAGCTGATAGGATGATGAGAAAAGGGTGTGAAGCCTTCTTGGCACACGTTGTGGACAACAAGGTGAACGAAGGAAAATTATAAGATATTCCAGTTGTAAGGGAGTTTCCAGACGTGTTTCTAGAGGATTTATCTGGGTTGCCACCAGTAACGGAAATTGAATGCGCCACTGATCTAATTCCAAGTGCTATACCTATTTCCATACCACCATATAAAATGGCTCCGGCTGAGCTGAAGGAGCTTAAGGAATAGTTGGGAGAACTGTTAGAGAAGGGATATGTAAGGCCAAGTTCATTGCCATGGGGAGCGCCTGTTCTATTTGTTAAAAAGAAGGATGGAACCTGGCGTATGTGCATTGACTATCGGAGGCTCAATAAGGTGACCATTAAGAACAAGTATCCTCTGCCACGAATCGATGATCTGTTTGAACAGCTGGAAGGAGTAGAGGTCTTCTCCAAAATTGATCTCAGGTCAGACTATCATCAGCTATGAATCAGGGAATCTGATGTACACAAAACAACCTTTCTGACACGTTATGGGCATTATGAGTTCCTAGTCATGCCATTTGGATTGACCAATGTTCCAGCTGCATTCATGGATCTCATGAATAGGGTCTTCAAGGAATATCTGGACCAATTTATCATAGTATTTATAGATGACATTCTGGTTTATTCTAAGATCGAAGAGCGACATAAGGAACATCTCAGGATAGTATTGCAAACACCAAGGGAGAAGGAGTTTTATGCCAAATTTAGCAAGTGTGAATTTTGGCTTCATAAGGTGATATTCCTCGGACATGTAATTTCGAAGGATGGGGTACACATCGATCCGAGGAAAATTGAAGTAGTGGTGAAATGGCATGCACCAGAGACAGTGGCAGAAGTGAGAAGCTTTCAAGGTCTGGCAGGATATTATAGGAGGTTTGTGGAAGGATTCTCTATGATAGCTACTCCAATGATCAAGTTATTAAAGAAAAATTAGAAGTTTATTTAGAGTGATGAATGTCAGAAGAGCTTTGACGAGCTTAAGAACATATTGACAGATGCTTCGACTCTGACCTTTCCCATAGGAGATGAGGGTTATAGAGTTGATAGTGATGCTTTAAGAAAGGGTTTGGGTTATGTATTGATGCAAGGAGACAAGGTAATAGCTTATGCCTCACAGTAGCTAAACTTTATGAATTGAATTACCCGACCCATGATCTAGAATTAGTAGCAATAATTTTTACCTTAAAAATTTGAAGACATTATCTGTATGGAGTTCAGACGAGGATTTTTACAGATAATAAAAGTCTCAAGAACTTATTGAGCCAAAAAATGTTGAATTTGAGATAGAGAAGATGGTTAGAGTTGCTTAAGGATTATGACTTGTTGATTGAATACCACCTAGGCAAGGCTAATGTAGTAGTCGATGCTTTGGGTAGGAAATCCTCTATAGTCCATGTTCAGGTGATTTATCTACCATTGTTGGAAGAGATGACTAAGCTTAGAATAAGCATGAAATAGGAGGAGCCTGATTGTAATATTGCTAATTTCAGAGTGAGACCAATATTCAGAGAGAAAGTTAAAGAGTTACAAGAACAAAATGCAAATTTAAACAAGCTCTAAGAAGAAATTAAAAATGGAAAGCAATCTGAAGTGGAAATGAGGGATGATGGACTTATAGTTGTAGGCAATAGGCTTTGTATTCCGAATGTCATGGAGGTAAAGGATGAGATACTCGACGAGGCACACAATGTGCCTTATGTTATGCACCCAGGTAGCACCAGGATGTAAAGAGATTTGAAAGAGCATTTCTAGTGGAAAGGCATGAAGAAAGATATAGCAGAATATGCAAGCAAGTGTCTAGTGTGTCAGTAAGTCAAGGTTGAACACCAAGCAACTTCAGGCAAGTTAAGGCCATTGTCCATTCCTGGGTGGAAGTGACAAAGGATAACCATGGATTTTTTGATGGGTTTGCTCAAGACCAGTAGGAAGCATGATGTCATATGGGTTATTGTAGACCATTTGACGAAGTCAACCCATTTTCTAGAAATTAAACAAACTGATTCTCTGCATGAGCTAGCAAAGAAGTACAGATAGTGAGACTATACGGGATTCCAGATTCCGTAGTTTCTGACAGAGATCCTTGGTTTACTTCGAGATTTCTGGAAAGCATGCAAGAAGCTTTAGGGACCAAGTTAAGTTTTGCACTACTTTCCATCTCCAAAAAAATGGTCAATCTGAGAGAACCATTCGAACTCTTGAAGGAATGCTCAAGGCATGTGTGATAGATTTCAAAGGTGCTTGGGATGAGCACTTGCCATTGGTCGAATTTGCTTACAATAATTCATACCACTCGAGCATTCAGATGGCTCCTTATGAAGCACTATATGGAAGAAAATGTAGAACTCCTATATGTTGGGATGAAGGAGAAAGGAAATTAATTGGACCAGAGTTACTCCAGATGACTGTTGACAAAGTCAATCTAATTAAGCAAAGGCTCAAAGCAGCTTAAGATAGAAGGAAGAGCTATACTAATGCACACCGAAAGGAAATGGAGTATGAAGTTGGTGAGAAAGTCTTTCTTAAGTCATGAGGTTTGGCAAGAAGGGAAAATTGAGCCCAAGATACGTTCGTCCCTACTAGATTGTTGAGGGGACTGGACCACTAGTTTATATATTGGCATTGCCACCAGAATTGTCACAGATCCATGATGTCTTTCATGTTTCCATGTTAAGGAGGTATAGATCAGATCTCTCCCACATCATTCAGACCACTGAGGTTCAGTTGAGAGATGATTAGACTTACGAGGAGACTCTAGTGGATATTCTGGACACTAAGGAAAAGGTCCTCAGGAACAAGACAGTTCAACTAGTTAAAGTTTTGTGGAAACACCATTCAAAAGAAGAGACCACGTGGGAGTCCTTGGAGACTATGAAAGAGAAGTATCCACACCTCTTCAATGACTCAAGTAAGAACTTCGAGGACAAAATTCTTTTAAGACGGGGAGAAATGTTGACCCTTGAAATTTTTTTCTTTAAATTAAGCATGATATTTTATGGAATAAGTATGGAATTTGAATTTTTTTCCTTAGAATGAATTATGAGGTCATGATAGAATAATTATTGGAGTTTAATTATTTATTTCAATGTTAGTAAGATTTTATTTCACTAGTTAGTGAAATTAATACATTAAGAATGAATTGAGGGCATTTTTTGCATGTCACTTAAGTTTAGAAACCAAGAAGCATTAAAGGAAGGGTAAATTGGACTTTTAGCACTCATTAAGGGTAGAATGGGAGGAGGAAAATGTGGCATTGTAAATTAGAAGCACAAAAACGTGAATGAAGGAAAGAAGGAGTGAAAAACATGAAAAAGAGAGAGAGAAGTGAGGATTTTGGCCATTACAGATAAAAAGGAAGAAGAAAGGTTAGGGTTTCATCTTTTCTTAGCTTTTAAGGTGATTTTGAGGGTATTCAAGAAGAGAAAAAGAAAGAGGAAGAAAAAAGCTTCCATTTGAGCCAAACATCTCTTTGTTTGGTGAAGATTCAAGGTAAGCCCATTTTTAATCTTTTGGATTTTTGGAAGGGTTTTAGTTCATGAAACCTAGGAAATGAATGGTTTTAAGTATTCTAGAATCAATTTTTAGTGAATATGCTTTTTGGGTTCTCAATTTGGATTCCTATTGAATTGGATTTTTTCCAATGTTGAAGGAAATCAAGTAAGGTAAGAGGAGCAAGAGAAAAGGCATCTTAAAGCAAGTTTCTAAGTTAGAAATTCAAGTGGATTGGTTGTTTATAGTTGAGTTAATGAGCCATAAGTATTTTTCCGAATCAAAATATTTAAATGATTTCAAATTCTTTATAAATGTTGCATTTATTGCTTCTTGAATGATTGAAGTGCTTGCTATATGTTTGGTACGTGAATCTTGATGATGATTTATGAAATGATGATGGAAATTGTATTTGAAAAATATCGTGCTTATGAAAATCATGATTCCGAAATGTGCAAGATGTTATAAATATGAAATTCATGTTTATATGGATTTATGGTGGTCCATTCTGTTATGTCACGTGCACGTTGACCATGTTAAAGGCTTCTCCTACCTACCCACTAGTGGCATAGAGCTCCTTCAAAGACTCCCTCATGTTTATGGACTACCCAAAGTGGTCCATTATGTTATTACAAGAGATTCGCAAGAACTCCCTTATGTTTAGTGACTACCCAAACCACTATGATTGCTTATGTTGTCTATGAATTTGTTAAGTTTTAGAATTTGAGAAATACATATCTTATGCTATTTGTGATGTGTTTTAAAAAGCTTAAGAATTTGGGAAATACATGTTTTATGGTTGCAAAGCATTTTATTGCAGAAATGGATATTTTCAATGGTTTTGTTTATTTCTCTGCTATAAACTTGTTACCCACAAGCTTTTAGCTCACCCCCCCCCCCTTCCTTCCCATCTCTAGGTGAAGAGAAAGAGATAGAGTGATAAAGAGTCAAGGCATCACTCCAAGATTTCATATTTTTGTATTTAAGTTAGTATAGGAAAAACTCGAGGCTTTAGCCACATTTCAAGTATCGCTCACATATGTATTTTTGAATTTTTGGATTATGAAATCAATGATGTATTTAGTTCTTGAAATTTCCATTAAATCTTTGTAAAACTCTTCTCTTTTAATGTTAATGAAATACATGTATGTGTTGCTCATGAATTTCCAAGTTTTCGCATTACATTTTTAAGCACTCATAGGGGTAGAAATCTGTATTCTAACTTCAGGGGAAAAACTGTATTAATCTAGACTCTTTTAGACCAAGTTGTCTTCTTGGAAGTTGTAGTATATGCTTTTAACTTTCCAATGATATAAAGTTCATAAATTTTGGAGATTGGACTTGAAATATATGATTATTACAAGTTAGTGACACTACATAGGGTGTATGTAGGACACTTTATAGCTTTTCTATTTTGATCTAATAGAATAAGAGTAATATGGTGTCTTGAAATGGGAAGAAGTAGTGTCATAAGTATTACGGTGTCTTGAAATGGGAACAAGTAGTGTGATAAGCTAGAGATGAAATGAAGATGATAAATGGCATCGAACATGTGCAGAAATTTATGATGAATGTGTATAAGTTAAATGATTGTGTCTTTGGGATGATGAGCAAACATAGATTATGAATTGATTGTAAATGATATTGAGTTGAAATGAAAGTGATAATAAAGGAAAATGACAAGGAAAATGAGTTAGGAATAATAGATATGCATAAGAAGAGTCAAAGGTAACTTGTAGAGTTGGAAATATAGAATTTGACCCGTAAACGTCCGTTGAGCGAACCTTCTCGGATATTTTAGTGTCCCGGCTTAGTTCATGTCCATTTGAAGGGACATATGCCTGCTAAGCGGACATTCTCGTGACAATTTTATAAATGTGCAAATTTTGACCTCTAGATAACAAAATTCTCTCTTTGGGGTCTTTGCAGAAGTTGTAGAACTTGAATTGCTCTTTAAAACCATGCTTGAATGACATTAATTCGACATTCATAGAGAAAGTTATGTCAATTGTCCCAAATCATGTACATATATAAATTATGGACTTATCAATGCTTTTCTTTAATACATTTAGGCTTGAATGGAGCTTGAAATGCATTTATTTTGATATGAAAATAAGGGATAAAAATGAGTGATATGTTAGGGTGATGATTGAGGATATAAATACAAGAATGGATTGTCGTATATCGAGTGTTCAATTATGGAAATTTTGGGATGTTATGAGAATCAAGATGAGCCTTGGCTAATGAGATTCCATGATGTGCTCACGTTTAACTAACGAGTTAGACTCTGGAAACGGGGCCCAACACCCAACCTGGGGTTCATCAATCCTAGACACTAAAAGCATTTAGTTACTGATCATAGATAATAAAATCAAAGCTAAAGTAGAAGAAAAACTAATAGAAATCAAAGGAATCATAGTTCTAAATCTCGTTTTTTCTTTTATTAAATCTTTTTTGCAAGTTTAGATTTGATGTTATAATCTAATGGACCTTTTAATGTATACTTTGTGTTTTCTTTTTCCCTTGATCAAAATCGTTGCCTCTCTAGGTGTCTTATGTGTCACAAAAGTTAGCTCTCTTTAATTTGCCTCCGCTTATGTCCTTTTATAGTAAAATCTGGGATTTCTAAAATGTACATGGTCACTTACAAAAGTGTGTGAGAGATTGTGTATAATCAAAAATACCTAAATTTACAATTTCACATAGGCACAAAGACTTACATGGGCAATATACACAGTCATGTATCTCAATGTACATAGGTGAGTAACTCCATATGACCATATGTCAATATCTTCAATCTTCACAGATTTACAAAGACTTTTACTTTCTCTATACACATGTGTGTAGGTCTTTAATTACTTCAATTCTTTGTCTTATGTTATGATTTCATATATGCTTAATTGATTATGCTTTTATTCCACCCCACTTAGTGATTAATGCTATGAAATGCTTAAGACACTCACTTTAGTTTGTATTTGGTTTTAGGTACAATTCAAAAGTGAAAGAGCTAATGTGAGTCAAAAGCATTATCTTTGAGCTGCCTTCTTGAGATTCACACTCACTTGTCTTCATGGAACAAGAAGAAGAAGGATTAGAGCAAGAAGAGACAAGAAAATGCATGAAGATGAAGAGTATACATTGGAGAAAATCAAGTGAAGTCATGAGAATGCAAGTCACAGCCGTGACACAAAGTGTCATAAGCGTGACTCACTTTGCATGGGCATGACTCAATATGTCATAGTCATGACTTTCATACATAGGCTGCCCAAAACCTTATTTTTTAATATAACTAGACATGTGATATAAGAAATTTTATGTGTTTGTTAGGGGGAAATCATATTAAGGGTGTGAGCTCTCGGTTTTTGAAGAAGAGGGTTAAAAATGACAATTTAATGAGGTATGTTTAATCATGTGTAGGTTGAGATTGAACCGATGATCGAATCCCTAATGCATTCATCACTTTTCATCCTTTTTTCAATGTTTTGTTTAATTTGCTTTCGTTAGCTTAGTTTCATTTTATTTTCTTATTTAAAATCGACAAACCAACCCCCTCCCCCAAATCATTATGTCCTCTTAATCAAATTAGCATACAAGGATAATCAAATTATCCTAAAACTAACTTCATTAGTTAATATTAATAATAATCATGTCAATAATCTTATTGAACTCAAAACCATAAATCTTTATAGACTCACCAAAGGTTTACTCAACGCACTTAAGTTTTTAGGATGAAAAGTATCAAACTCTCCAATCAATGCATAGGGAAACTCTTACCATAAGCTTGTCATATTATTACCTCTCCACCACTTGTATGTAAACTAGAAACAAAAACTAAATGGTCTTTACAAGGTTGTCATGGGGCTTAAGGAAGTTATGATTAGGGTAATAAAAAAGTGATAAATTTGAAAAAATTTAAAAAGAAAACATTACAAGAAACTTGTTTACAATTTATAGATCTTTTCATTATAAAACCTTTGGTACTATACTTTTTATTCTTTTTATACTCAAAACTTTTATTTTGAATCTTTTTAGCAATCCTCATTTATCATAATTAAAGAAATATTAGACCTTTAAAATTTTGAAGTTTCAAACATTCAAGTAACTTCAATAACCTTCAGGGTTCAAAATAATAAAAATAATTTAAAGGAAAACAAGACAAAGGTCAATAATTTAGCTTATAATCAATAAAAAAGGCTAAGGATCAACTTGGTTATTCTTAAAGGACTCTGATCTAATCAAATTTGATCTAGCATAGTCAAACATGACCTTTGGTTAGACAAATATATTGTGAGATGCTTGATAAGTGTGCATTAGTACATGTTTTATAGGTAATTGAGATTTTTGTCTCGCAAAATTGTTGTTTATTGTTCTAATTTAGGATTCATTTTGTATGTTTTCATTAAGTTTGATTTCCATTGTTGTTCTTGTGTGTTTGATGTTAATTGAGGGTAAGAATTTATTATTTTTTATGTAAGATGAAAGAGGAAGCAACTTGGAGGGTGAACTAAGGATCAAAGAGGAGAAGATAAAAGAAGTGGAGCTAAGGCCAATTCCCACAATTGTAGGAATCATGCAAATTCCCATAAACGTGGGAATTATAATTGGAGGCTTAATGCGGCGCTTCATTAAACTTAGGATTTTTGGACTATTTAAGCATCATTAAGCCTCCATCCTCATGGGAGATGATACCCATCTGTAGAAACACCATCCTTGAGGGAAGAACACATGATTGGAGCTCTAAGGAAGGATTGAAGACAAGGATCATCAGTAAGATTGGGCAAAATAGCATATCAACCCCAAAATTCTAGATTTTGGCTAAGAAGGTAAGGATTCTTGTATTCAATTTTTTGTCACTTTGATTTCTTTTAGTCTTTGTAAAGATTGTTTATTTGAATGATAATGATGTTATGGAGACCAATGTTAGGCTGATTTAGTTTTAGGGATTGCTTTTGGACCTATTTTGTTGAACTCCTATTTTTTCGAATTAAATGAAGTGTCTTTGCTGATTATTGTTTTTAATTGTCATCTTATAACAAATTGAGAGAGTGAGTAAGGTGAAATCTGTGTAGGATTGTACAACAAGAGTTGGTGACCTATAGACTATCAATCATCAAGTTAATTGAATGGTTAGAAGAGAGATCTTGGCTAATCAATTGATCACCCTTGGGATAGTTTAATAACTAAATGAATTGGTAGAGTCATTGGGTAGGTTGAGAGATCGTCTAATCGGTTCTCGTTAATTCAATCAGGGACAAATAGTTACACCTTGAGCGAGGGTAATTAGTACATTCAAAAATCTAGGGTGAGACACAATTCAATCGATAAAATAAGAGGGATATAAAATAGGGAAAAAAAAGTAATTTCTAGTCTTAAGATTCTTGAATTCTGATTTTTCTGCATTTTGGTATTGTCCATTATTTTGTGTCAGCCTTTTACTTTTAATTTAATTTCCAGATTATTTTCATTAAACAATTTCGTTTATTAAATAAAGTTGTGTCTAAATTAAGCGGTGTCTAGAAATCAATCCCTGTGGGATCAATATCTGCTCCGTTTAACTACAAGTAAATAGTTTTTATTGTCAATAATGCTTAGGTGTCTATTCGACCTCTCAATTCTTCTATTTGACAGTATAGCTCAAACTCTCGTAGTTGTGTTCTGAGAAGATTCATATGGGCTATTCTTTTGATTTATAGGTCTGCTTTAGTTAAGCTCTCATAATTACTTTGGGTCATACACAAACCAAAAGTCTAAATCTACAAAAAGAAAGAAAAATAAACAAATAAAACAAGTAAAATAACTTTTAAAAACTAGAATAAAATAGATTAAAATAAATATGGCTAGAGTAATAAAACTTAGGTTTTCCTAACATTCCAATCCTAAAAATAGTGCCAAAAACTTGGTTGACTCTTATAGGTTAAGGTCAATATTAACTTTATCGCAAGTGCATAACGTAGCTATTGCTAGCAAAGTCAAACACAGGTCGATTCCACGAAGACTGTAAATACTAGTATTTACCTTTTTTCTATTATCTAACCTAAGAATTAGATTTTGATTTTAATTAAAAATAAAGATAGATAATTAAAATAAATTAAAATTAAACAATTATGAGCTCAAAATAGGTAAAATATAAAGAAAATCAATACCAAATAGTAGTGTTTCAGTGATGAATCTCGTTAAGAATCTTTAGCTATTATTAACTTTTTATTATGCAATCATATTGTTGATTATTGGACTGTGGAAACTCCTATCTGGTATTAATATCTCTCTCTAGACTATTATCAACTAATCTATTAGTTGATTAATAGAACTCTTTCAAGTTAAAACCCCTAGTATTGATCTTAATCCAGAAGATTTATGTCAGCTTATCTCTAGGTTTTCATGCAATTCCTTTCAATTATGGTAGATCTATTCATACAAAAGGACTTCGTAATCTCAATCATATGAAAGAAAATCGTGTATTAATATTTTGAATATATTAGAATAAGAATAAAGCTCATAATTGAATTGCAATGAACAATCAATATAATTGTAAAGATTAAAACATATTTTTATCACACCTAGACACTAAAAGTGTTTAGTTACTAATCATAAAACAAAATCAAAGAAAAACTAATAGAAAATAAAGGAATCATAATTTTAAATCTTTATTTTTCTTCAATTGAAACTCTCTTTAATTTTCTTTGGGATATGAGAGACCGTGTATAACAAAAAATACTTGAATTTGAGATTTCACACTAGCATAAAGACTTACACAGGTAATATACATAATCATGTATCTTAGTATACACAAGTGTGTAACTCCACATAACCAAAATTCAATTTCTTTAACCTTCACGTGTTTACAGAGACTTACACTGTCTCCATACACGGACGTGTAGGTCCTTAGTTGCTTCAAATCTTTATCTTATGTCACTGTTTCATTCAAATTCTTCTTCTTTATGTCTATCAAGGTAATTATAATTTATAAATAGAGTTGGAGTGAATTAGGTACTAGACTATTAAATATTAAACAAAACATGTTAAATATGGGTATATAGTTATAGTCAAATATGCATTTATTAGTAAATTTATCATCGTGTCATTTGAAAAAGTCATATCTCCCAACCTAAAAATTTTTATTTCATTATATAAAAATTAAACTCAAGAGTTTTTAAAATGATAACAATTATATTCTTACTCAGGGCATCTATAGAATCTTCGATCAAGATTCTGATCACTTCATTAAGTTTTTAGTGGGGCATTTAAAATGTAATAGCAAACCACATTATCTAGAGTTGAACTTATTGTTGTATTAGTAGATGATGGGGATGCTATAGGTTTAGGAGTTGCTACTGTAATAATCATACTAATGATACATATAACACTCACCACCAATGAAATATGCCTCGAGTTGTTCAAATGGAAAGTTGGCAATACAAGTGCTATGGATGGAAGCTTTAGAAACATCAATTCATAAAATTATATTGAGCATTATTTCTATTCCAAGTTCTGAATAAGTTAATTATCACAATGCATATAACTATCTCTATGCGCACACTTTTTTATGAGAATAGTTATCTATTATATTCTAATAACATAATTGGCTTTATGGTTTAGCTATTCTCAGTTGGCAATAGGAAACTTATCCATTTTCTTATAAGGCAGTGAATATTTCATTTTCACTTATAAGGGTATATAACCAACTTAAACAAGTAAATCATACGTCACATATAAGTTTGTTTGAGATTTTTTTAAAAAAATTAGTTTGCTTGAGACTTTTAAACCATAAAAGTCAACAATTTTAGTATACATAGTAACCGAGTATGATCGACTAACTATTACCCAACATGTAAATGTTCAAAGAATTCTAGATTGAAATTTGATTCTACCTTCCAATCTATGGAAATGGAAATACTACATCTCATTACAGATATCTTTTTCCCCTAGTCAGTCATTCACATAGGATAAATGTCTCTCTAATCAGGTTAGGTTCAATATGAAGAAGAAGGAAGTCAAATTAGAGAAATAGAAGCTAGAGTGAAATTAGAGAAATAGAAGCTAATAAAGTTCTTTCTAATGAGCCATAAATAGCTAATCACAAAGCCAAATAGACCAAGAATGTAATATAGAACTAGTTACAAAGGGAGACAGGCCAAGAATCTAAGTGCACTAAGAACACTCCATGAGAACCAAAAGCCTACAAGAAATAAAAATAAATAAAAAGAAAAAACTCAAATATTTTTCTATAAATTCATTTATGGAAAAACGAAAAGTCTATAAGGCATAACAAAAATACCATACAAGAACCCCCGTGTGAAATGAACCATTGTGCAAAATTAAAGATGGGATTAACCTCAAACATAACATAACTAAAGTAATCAATTAGATAGCAAATTTCAAATAAAATGAAAAATCAAAAGAAACAAGGAAAAAAAGCAAAAGAAAACATTTTAAGTAGAAATTAATAGTAAAAGTTTCATATATAATTGGGAAAAGACACCTAATTGGTGTATGATTTAAGACGAAGAGATGAATAGAGAGATTTGTAAGAGAAGCGAGTGTAAGCTTGTGAAAATTAATGGAATGATAGTTGTGCATTAGTGTGTTTTTTTAAAGTATTTTACATGTGTTTCTTGCATAATAAATTATTATTGTCATGTTTTAGGATTCATTTTGTATGCTTTCGTTTAGTTTGATTTACATTGTTGTTCTTTTATGTTTGATGTTGATTTAGGGTAAGAATTGATAATTTTGATGTAGGAATGGAGGTTGGAAACTTTGCGATTGAGTTAAAGACCAAAATAGGAGAAGAGAAGGGGAAGTATTATGATGCAAGAACCCACGATCGTAGGAATCCTGCCAATTCCCACAATCGTAGGATGTTTAACCTGAAGATGTACATAGAGTTCACTTAATTTTTAGGTTTTATGGACTATATCAGATAATAAAACCCTGAGGACGTGAGAGCATCATGTAGAATAAACTCCTTGAGTGAAAAAAACAAGTTTGAAGCCTTAAGAGAAGTGGAGATTCAAGGTTTATCATTCACAATTGGGAAAAGAGCACACCAACACCAGTTTCCAGATTCGGGCAAAGAAGAGAAGGAGTTCTGTCTATTTAATTTTCTGTAGTTTTTTCTCTTCTAGTCCTTGTATGATGGAGTATTTGATTGTTAGGTATGTTATAGACACAATGAGTGGCTGATTTATTTTTACATACTACTTTTAAACAATCTTATTAAACTCCTATTTGATTGATTTGAATCATAGATGTCTTTGATGAATGTTGAATATATATATATACCTTGCATTAGATTGAGGGAGATTGAGTTAGGTAATTTGTGTAGGATTGTACAATGAGAATTGGCATCTTATAGACTTACATTCATCAAGTTAATTGACTAGTTAAAAGAGAGATCTTAGCTAATTTAATTGATCACCTATAGGATAACTTAATAACTAGTTAAATTGGTTTAGTGATTTGGAAAATTGAGAGATTGCTTATTCATCTTTATGTAATTTGGCTAGGGACAATTAATTAAACCTTGAGAGAGGGTAGTTAATACATTTTGACATCTTAGGTTAGACATGATCGTAAGTTTACATATGCTAACTTTTAATGTTTGTAACCTAGATAATACCGCAAGCATAAAGGTTGTTTACGTAATACCTAAGGTATCGATCCCACTAGGAGGGTTAATCTAATCCTAAAATCTAAGGCTGAACTAAATCGCAATAATTCAACAGAAATAACTAAAGTAGAGAATTAATCAATCTCAATTATTAAATTTCATAAATATAAACAAGATAGCAATTTGCACAACCTAATCAAGAATCAACCAAAGACTACAAATTGAGAGAAGACAATCGAGAGAAAGGGGGTTTTATTTGACCTTAATGAAACCTAATTGATTATAAGATATTGAATTATCAGGTCTAGACGGTCAGTAGGTGGATTACTCTCTCTCGAGTTATAATCCTTAACCCTAATTTATAATCCCTAATTTAAATTATGTAATTTTAATATCTCGATTCACAGTTTACCCAAATCCTAAATTAGTTCTAAAATTGTCTAAAAACCTACTGAAAACATATGCATGATCTCTTGCTACACAAATTTAACAGTTTGATTCAATTCTTTATCTATCAAACTACCTAACTCTCGTTAGCCCAATTTGATGATATTCACTCAGTTCAGCCTCTCAGTTTGTCAGAATTTGAATCACAAATAACTCAATGAAAACACAATAAATAGAATTTCATTAATATCAAAGACAAAATCCTGAAGGTGAGTATAGACAAAAACTTAACATTCAACACAACACATTCTCAACATCTATCTCAATTCTATACATCAATAAAATTGAAATAACAGGAAAATATGGTTGGAATGGAATAGCGGAGGCAGTGACTGTAGGAAACCTCCTGTTCCAGGAAATGCTTCACTTCAAGCTTCTTCTCTATGTCTCTCTTCCTTCGTCTCCTTCCTCAATCTCTCGATAAGCTCTCTTTCGGAATTTGGCCTATGATAAAAGCTCCTCTTCTCTATTCTTTATGTTCCTTAAATACCTTGGCAGCCCTAAGGTTTCTTCAAGGTCGAAATGGCCCAAAAAGTTCCTCAAAACTTGAAGTTTTCAACTGTTTTTATGTCTACCTGATGCAAGCCACGATGGTGGCCCTGCCTGTCATGATTGTGGCTAGCATCTACTAACCCACGATCATGGCCTAGGGTGTAGTGGCTCACATCTTTTTGTCATGATTGTGGCCTATGGTATCACTATCGTGGGTCATGGTTTTGGCCCGAAAGTCTCCTAAACTTCTCCGATCTTCGAGATTGTCCCTAAAACACTAACAAACACACCAAGGTGTCTAGAAAACATAACATTTAAGCTCAAAGACTTGTACTAACCCATAAAAAACACTTAAACACATAAATTAACAAAATCCTAACCTAAATACACACTAAACACTCAATTTAACACTTAATACATAACAAATAAATCCTAAAACATGATGCAAATCACACCTATCAATATCCCCACGCTTAAACATTTGCTTGCCCTCAAGCAAACCAAAACAACAAACACACAACACACATTGTGATACTGAGGCAATGGCTTTAACTTCATGAAATAAATTTAATCGTGAACACAATCGTTTAAGTTATATCAAACCATTAGCATGTAAAATTTGTGTCTAGGGGCTTCCAACTAAATATACAACTTAATCAAAATTCAAGCGTTAATTTATTTACCCTTTTCAATTGCACACACACACACATTAATAATTCTTTGATCCTTCGGATTTTGTAACTGTTCCGAAGTATATTTTCACGAAAAGTTAAGCTTATTACAAGTCAGGTAGGTTTATTAAGACAACACACATAATTTTTTTTATTTATTGAACATGGACTTAATCTTTTTACGCCAACGCAAACATTGGTAATGAATGTCGATCTGGTTATTCGACTAATTCATGTTTTTTATTAAATTGCTTGGTTGAAATGTCATTATAGCTTTTTAACACAGAGGCACACATTTATGATGCGTGTCGATTTGGTTACTCGGCTATTATCACGTTTTCAACTAGCTACTAGCTCTATTCATAACCCGAAGGTAAGCGAAATAGTGATTTATTTAACTAAAATAGACTTTTTTTTATATCTACCTTATTGTTTTTGGCTACTCGTTTCTATGAATAATACTATTGTTTTTAGCTACTCGTTTCTATGAAAAATACTAGTTAAGCTAATTAATTTTGAAAGTGTTGGATCGAAAACAAAAACATGCTTGGTTTGGCTAAACGATAGATTTCAAAAACTTTTTCCAAAATCAAAATATAGCGGAAGCGTAAACACCAAAACAACGTGCTTTTAATCCACACATGGTACGGTATAAGGAAAATAAATAAAATAAGAACAAGATCGGAATTTTTATCAACTCCTTGCTACAGCTTTGACTCATCGTTGCTGTGTTCTCAACCAATCCGATCTACCACTTGTTCTTCAGAGACAACTTGATTTTCAAGATCCTTTGGTGGAAAAGGAGAAGAAAATTTGGATAGCAAACTTTTTTCTATATTCGGCTAGTTCAAAGAACAACAAAAATGGGACATTCTCTATTGCTTTAGCAGACTAGTTTTTAGAACAAAAAGAGACCTTCTCTTTTGCTGTGTTCGGCTAGTTTGGAGAGAATGGAGAGAGAGACAAAAATTTTCACACGTTAATTGCATCAAAGCTAAAACGAAAAATCTTACTTTACAAGTCCAACACCTTGGACGTTAATAGGAGAAAGTGAGAGTTTAAAAGCCATGCACATTTATTTCTAGCAAAAATACTAAAAGACATGCATCCATATTGATACAACACCTGAACATGCTTTTTAGAATTCCAAAAGAGAGGTGTACGTGTTCTCTCTTTTAAAACCCACCATTAAACTCATTTTAATGATGAGCAGCACCAAAAATACATGATGAGAGTGGAGAGAGCAAAAGCCAAACCCATACATTCATTTTTTAATGCATTCCAAGAGCTGTGAATTTTATGCCATATTAAAACAAGCCATCAACCTTTTAATGATGAGCATTGCAATAACGCCCAGTCCACTACCAAACTAGGACGTTAGCCATGATAATAACATGATCATTTAATGTCCAAAGTCATTGATGTAGCTATCACCGAAAATGTCTTAATAATAGGCATGATTCGATTTTGCTTATTATTAATTTTAATTCAATTAATCTAATTAATTAAATCAAATCCAGCCCAATATTAAAAATTCTTTTGGGCTTATAATTAACAATTAATTAGTGTAAGCCCAACATTTAATTATAGGCTTAAGACCCAATTTAATTAACTCTTAATTAAATTGTTCTAGTCTTATTGGCCTAAATCTAATTCGTCCATTTCTCTCCAAACTGTCTCATTTTCTTTCCGACAACCTCAATTTATTTTCTTACTTTCCTTGATAACCTTCCTAAAAGCCAAGTGGAGAATCTAATTGGACTTAAATAATTCAAGCTCCAATAAGCCCGGAATTAATTTAATCTCATTAGAATTCGACTTATAACCAAATGTCATTCCACTAAAGACAATTGGTTGCACTATTGAATTACTTAAAATTATGAGAAACAATGTTTCAATTTATTAATATGATTTTCAATCGCAAACTCTATTATGAACCATATTATAGCCATCCACACAATAAAGGTGAAAATTACCGTTTTGCCCTTATGTTGATTTTTCCTTCTAGATCTCTCGTTTCACTCTACATAGTGATTAACACACAAGATCTAATCTTAATGTTAAAACTTAATGGGTAGCTAGTCTATCAAACTACTGGCGCCAGTTTAATCATCAATCTCCATAAAACATCTAGAAGTGATGATATCATTATAAACTCTTTATTTAAGTAAATGTTCCCTTATGCATGTTTCAATTGATAATTTCAACATTTGGACACTGGATTGGACCCTAGCAAAAATCCATTCCGATCATATCAAGAATTATAACAAAACACACATGAGTTCACCACTCATTAAGATTGTGGTTCATAATAAACGAATGCTAAAGTGTATTAAGATTAAAGAAATGACCTACTTTATTCTTTAAAATATACATGATTCCAGATTCATTTAATAATGTCATTACCAATAGTCAACTTCTATCATCATTTGAACCTCATCATTCCCTTAAAGTAAACTCCTTTACTTACACGGAGGTAAATCGTAACACTACAGTCTAAACCATAATCAAGCGACCATCTTAATTCGACTATGAATTAATTAATTTAGATTCTAATAATATACATATTTCCTATACATCTCCATGTATATGTTACAAAAGAACCTTGGTAACTTATGAATAGTTATATTATGCTCATACAAATAAAACAAAACTCTTTTTTATTGATAATAAATATTTTCATTACTATATTGTAACTGAAAGAAAATTAAGTTATAAGTAAATATACTTACTTTCCAGGGCAATATATTTACATAATCCTAACAGAAAGGCCTCAAATTATGAACGAATGTGACAATTGTGAGGTTGCTAAATTTACACCAAATCCTAATTAAGCTATATATTTATCCAAAGACTCCTAATTCACTAATTTTTCATGCTAATGATTATTCACAACCTAATAGACTATGTTCAAAATTAAATAAATTTAAATCTATCTAAGCGATTGACACATTCGAACAATTCACACAATGCAATCTAGTACTATCATAACATATGCAAAATCACATTAAAAAGCAAAACGTATAACCCTTCCCTATACTTGAACGACACATTGTCCTCAATGAGAGAAGGGAATAAACAAGCACATAAAAGACATGAAGAAATATAAAATTACAATAAATAGAAAATAAATAAAATCAAAATTAAAATTAAAACAATAGAACTAAAGGCTAATTTGAAAAAAGAAAAATTGGGTTAGACAAAAATCTCATGGAGATGGAGGTGGTGATGGTGTCGGAGGCAGCAATTGAACGCCCTGAGCCTCGAAGTATCGATGGATCCATCGGATATCCTTTCTCTGGAGTTGTTGTGTCTGTGTCATTTCCCTCATGGTTTTGGTGTTCTCCACAAGTTCCTTGATGGTGTCAGAGATTGCATCTAGAACTTTCTTCTAGCCTTTTTCTTCCTCTTCTTCTTCCTCAGATTCTTCACTAATGGATTCCTCTTCTGCCTGCCTATGTGGTGATGAACTTGATCTTGCCTGACTAGTCCTAATCCAAACATGTGTCTTCTCGCTAATTTCCCTTGGTTCTATATTATGGGAATAAAGGATTTCAGCCCTCCATAAGCAGTGATGAAGTAGGAAGTCAGGAAGGTGGACTGTTATCCCACTACAGTCCACGCTATAATATTCAATTATGGCAGATATTATGTATCCCATTCCTAAATTATTGTGGTCCATGCACGACAACATGTGTGCATGTACACACTGGAATGTTGTGGTCCATGCACCACAACATAAATAGTTCCTTTGTGGAACACTTGTTGGTTTCTATTTTGTCAAAAACTAGCTAACATATGAATTTGTGCAACAACAAGTGTTCGTGGGACCTAATTATATTGATATGAGCATTCTTAGTATGAAATCACTTAATTCCAGTGAGTTCATTCCAATACTGAGAAGGATGAAAATCATCATGCTAATCGATGACAAAGGACTCAGGAAATCCACACATATTGCACATTATTTCTACATTCAGTTCATAAGCTTTGGCTCTCAACCTAAACCACAATTCCTTAGGGTTCCTAAGTTCATAGGTTAGTGAAGTGAAGAATTACAACATGAGCTATAGGAAATTGGAATTGTATAAATTGGGCCCACTGGATTCTTTCAGCTAAATTTTCTACTCTTTCATGTAACTCTAGCCTATCAAGTGTTTCAAAATCAAAGTATCTAGGAATTAATATCTGTCTTGCATTTAGAGATCGAAAAATAGTACCTGTGTAGATTGGGAAGGGCGCTCCAAAATCCCCTGCTCAATTTCTCCCCCCACATCCTACAACTTGATTTTGTCTGGCTTGCTCCCTTCAGACGAATTGTTAATGCATGGTATAATTTTTGGGAATTGGGTGGAATTTGGAAGAATTTTGGAAGTTTGAAATTTTTAGAGAGATATGAGAGCGTTTGTAGTCCTGAAGTCTAAAGAGAAAGTGAGAATGAAGTGCATGTAAAAGTGAAGTTAAAACTTAATATATAGGTGGTTAAAAGGGTAACATGGTAAAAGTTTCTCTTTAAAATGTGTCCTTCCTTGTTCTATCTACAACCCACAGTTGTGGCCTAACCACTTCTTGATTTTTCTTCTTTTGTTCTTTCCCCAATCTTTTCAATTTCACTTCTTAATTCTATTATGGCCTTTTTTTTACCTCCCTTTTACTTTCTTGAGAAATCACCCACTTTATTTCAAAATCCTATTCCTTCTTGATTTTAATTGAAAATAACAATAATCCTAATTACGGAATTCAAACGTTATAATGAAAACAATCAAAGACAATAATTTTCCATAGGTTTCCTCCCATGCAATGCTTCTTTTAATGTCGGTAGCTTGACGCTCTTTCCTTGGAAACTTAGCTAGGATCAATTAAGAACAGCTTGCTTCCACTGTTTTCGTTCAACCTTAGTTTTGTAGCTAGTAGGTATACTACAAATTGCAAAATAATCAAAAGGACAATATGGATAACATTATGGAAACCAATTATGCTCAATAATGTCCTTTTTCGAGTGAACTGTCAATATAACAAGGAATCACAAAACTCCCTAAATCTTTCATTAAATCCAACAGTTTGTCCTGTACAAAGGTGAGTTGCTCTCCTTCTTCCTTAATCACCTTTTTCTTATCTGTTTCTTCCGCTTCACAAACAGAGACTTTCATAACTTCATCAAACTTGATGTTTGTTATTATCTGTTCTTTGTCCTTTTGTTTTTTAGAGGATTTGAACACATCAATTATCCTGAATGAGCTACTATCCTTCAGATTCTTAAATACATCATTCATGTTGCATGTCTCTTCATTATCATCAATCCCAAGGATAGGGTCCTTTGCATAGACATCTACCTAAGGTTTTTCAATGTTCAAGCATGGTGTACTAGGATCTGACAGATAGTATGAGAGATTTCCATCCTTTTCTTCATACTTTTTTTTTAAATTTCTTGGTCTTCTATAAGGTCGAGATTAGATTGATTTCTCGTTGGTTCTTCTAAGTCTACGCCATTCCTAAATGTGATAGCCTAACAGGGGTCTATTGAATTTACTTTCATATTGTACAGATAATTTTCCACACTTTGCTTACAAAATTCCACAGAAAGCTAGCCTATTCAAACCTCTAGATTGTGAATAGAAGATGCATGATCTTTTGCTACTTGTTCAAATTTCTTTTCCAATCTCTTTTGGTTCTCTTCCATATTTATGAGCTTATCCATGATTTTTTCCAGCTTGGAATCCCATGAACTAGATTCATCATATTGAAATTCAACTAGGTGTTGATGCCTTAAATGATTCCCTACATTCTTGGACCAATATAATTCGGGGTGGTTTGTTAACATTAAAACCTACCTACTTGTTTTACGTTCAAAACTTGCAAGTGAACGGGTCATGATTTGGAGTTAAACAGAGCGGATATTGATCCCATAAGGATTGATGCTTAGACACCGCTTAATTTAGACATAACTTTGATTAAGAAACGAAATTGGTAAATGTGAATAATCTAGAAAATTAAATTAAAATTGAAAGATTATCAACAAATGAAGAACAAAACCATAATTGCAGAAAAGTCAGAATTCAAGAATCTAAAGACTAGATATTACTTTTTTTTCCATATTTTGTCTCCCTCCTATTTTACCAATTGAATAGCGTCTCACCTTAGATTTCTAAATGTACTAATTACACTCTCTCAAGGTGTAACTATTTGTCCCTAATTGTATTAATTCGAATCGATTGGACGATCTCTCAACTTACCCAATGACTCTATCGATTCAACTAGTTATTACACTATCCTACGGGTGATTAATTGACTAGCTGAGATCTCTCTTCTAACTATTCAATTAACATGACAATTGTATATCTATAGGTCACCAACTCTCATTGTACAATCCTATATATATTTCATCTTACTTACTCTCTTGATTTGTTGCAAGATGACAATTAAAAACAACAATCATCAAAGACACTTCATTCAACTCAATAAAATAGGAGTTCTACAAAATAGTTTAAAAGCAATCCCTATAATGAAATATGCCTAGCATGGTCTCCAAAACATCATCAACATTCAAATAAACCATCTTTACAAAGACTAGAAGAAATCAAAGTAACATAAAATTGAATATAGGACTCCTCTTATTTACAAAAATCTGGAATTTTGATGTTAATGTGCTATTTGCCCAATCTTGATGATGATCCTTGTCTTCACTCCTTCCTCAAAGCTCCAAACATGTGTTCTTCACTCAATGATGGTGTTTCTATAGATGAGTGTCGTCTATCTTGAAGATGGAGGCTTAATGATGCTTAAATAGTCCAAAAATCCTAAGTTTAATGAAGCCCCACATTAAGCCTCTGATTATAATCCCCACGTCTGTGGGAATTTGCATGTTTCCCATGAGCGTGGGAATGCGACATAGATTCACACTTCTTTTCTTCTTCTCTTTGATCATTTGTTCAACCTCCCTCTTCTTTCCTACATAAAAAATACTCAATTCTTACCCTCAATTAACATCAAACACACAAGAACAACAATGGAAATCAAACTTAATGAAAACGTGCAAACTTAATCCTAAACTAGAAAAATGAAGAACAATTATGCTAGAAAGCACATGTCAATTACCTATAAAAACATGTACTAATGCACACCTATCAATATCCCCACACTTGAATCTTTGCTTGTCTTTAAGCAAAATAAATGCAACCAATCAATTCTATCACTTCATGTTCATAAAGATCAAAACATACAATCCATCAAATTCAAACCAACTCAAATATCAAGGTAATGCACATATCATGACTACTTTTTCATTGGTGTACATAAGCAAACTCGCAATTGACACCATCACTCAAAGACAAGTAAAGATGCACAAATGAATTTTCCTTACAGTTTTCACTCATTTCTCTCAAATGTTTAGGGGTTAGTGTTTTGGTCAAACTTCCTATAGGGAGCTACACTGCCATAGGCTTCCTAATACACCAATTATCCTCTACAAGGATTACATGCATAAATAGATCAAAAGGAATTATTTAAGGTTATAGCATGGTAAGGGTTAAGTTGGGTCAAAAGAGGGGAAAGAAGGTTAAGCACAAGCATAAGTAAAGTGCAAAATGGATACAATGGGATAACACAACATAACTTCGAGATATCCAAACATAACTAATGTAGTACTCTACTCTCATTTATGCTACTAGATTGTTCTTCCTTTTTCTTTTTCTTTCTTTTTTTCATTTTTCTTTCTTTTTCTTCATACGTGGAAGAACTATGAATCAAAACTAGCATTGTATACGATGTAGTCCATAAGCAGGGAGAAGGTAGTAACCTATAGAAGTAACACTCAACAAAGAAATTAAATGACTATAGATGGAGTCATATGGCTCAATCCTCACTTTAACTCAAATGAAAACTCATTATGCATCTCTACACTACCTTATTGTTCAAATGTCAATTTGTGACCAAGCTTATGTAACCAATTATTTTTCATCACTCTATATGGTTCACTTTCTACTCAAGTAGCCTAATTTGAGTTCAAACATGCATTCAATCTAATTCCAACTAACATGACATAATCTTATGGCAATATTTATCAGAGTGACTTAAATGTAGTTCCATTGTTAACGCAAAGCACCATTGCTAACACAAAACACATATAATATGCCTAAACATGCATCCTATTCAACATAAAATTTTAAAAAAAACTGCAATTGAGAAAGTTGATGTCACCTCCCCACACTTAAAGATCACATTGTCCTCAATGTGACAAGTCAACCCCCAAGTGAGTGAAAATGACATTAAACTAAATAAAAATGAAAACAACACAAACAACATAAATTGAAACAAACAAATGATATCAAACTAAACAAAAGAAAATGAATTCAAAGCAAACTTAAAGAAATTAAAACTAAACAAAAGACATAGCACACATAAATAATATGAAGACAAATAAACATGAAATGAAATGAAATCACACAAAAAAAACACAAAATTAAAAGTTAAAGGGTAAGAAAAGCTTATTTAGATGATAGTGGCGACGGTGATGGCGTAAAAGCTTCAAAATTATTCCATAGCCAAAAGTTGAGGAACCTTTTCTTCAACCTTTATTTCTCCTTATGAACTTACCGCATCTAAATGCCGAGTTCATCAAGTTAGGATGTCATCTATTGATGGTTTGCTGCTATTTGGTCAAGAATTGGTTGATATCAGTAAACCATTACCAGTTCCCTCTATTCCTAAATTATTGCTTCATTATCTGGCTCAAGAGCTGCGCTGGATGTGGAGGGTCAATTTATGACTGTACTGCCACCCCTCCCGCTCCTTACTACAGTGCGCATCTGAGGATTGCAAAGTTTCATAGATTGGACCTCCATAATCTCATAGCATCTCAAATAGGCTATTTCTAACATGTTATGGGGAGTGGTATGCAAATTCTCCATATTAAGATTATAAAATGCACCCAAAGCAGAAGCAACATGAGCCATTCCAAAAAACATATTCCTTTTATTAATCACACTCACTAATAATCAAAAAATTCTGTAAGGTGTGTTGATTTTAAGCTTTCGATCCATACACCATAAAAAGAAAAGTTCTTCAGCTAAGCATTTATTAATTTACATTTTATTAAACACAATTAGGCACATAAATTTGTGTAAAAGTAAATGCTCAACCCTTCGAATTAGAGAATTAGGTGCGTTACATGAATCGAAATGTTCTTCACCCGTAAGTGTTTAAATAAGCATCGACATCAAAATCTACGTGACCATCTAGAATTTTTGTATTTGACAAATTAAACAATTCACGCATGAAAGAATAATCAAGTTTAAAAACAATTCCACCTAACCTAAACCAAAACAAATCCATTTTAGGGTTGTACCTAACTATTGCGAAAAACTTTAAGGTTCTGGTGGTATAAATAGGTACATCGCACTGAACAAATCTATTTTACCTTATGTTTGCAGCTAATTGTTCAAGTTGGCATCTCACTCTTATATTTTCTAACACTTCAAAATTAAAATACCGAGGATTGACCATAGCTCTATACCTAAAATCACATAAACGCATACCTTCTTCTTCCTAATAAATCCCAAATAGGGCCCAATAAATTACCACTAAGTTAGTTTTTCCTCATCGGAAACTTTAAGGTAGAGCTCGTCGAACCTACAAACCTTCTTCCAAGCTTATATGTACTCTCCATTATCCTAAAACCTACAAACACATCATGATAATATCATGAACAATTGCTCAATCTACAAATGCTCAATCTATCTTAACTCCATTTATATTGCACAGAATGAAGAAGTCTCCTGAATCTTCTTTCTTTTGTGTTACATGTGGACTTTCTTATAATATATGTGTGACAATCTCTTCCTTTAACGATTCCTTTAACATGAGCTTTATCTAGAGTTGATTTTTTATGTCAGTCATCTTGCTTAACTCCGCTTCCTTAGAATTTCGAGATTTGAAGATGAATTTTGCCGAGAAATTTCCCACGTTTGTGGAAATCTCTGCAATTCCCACAAACGTGGGAATTGGTGATCCTCACAATTTCAAACCTTCTTCCAAGCTTATATGTACTCTCCATTATCCTAAAACCTACAAACACATCATGATAATATCATGAACAATTGCTCAATCTACAAATGCTCAATCTATCTTAACTCCATTTATATTGCACAGAATGAAGAAGTCTCCTGAATCTTCTTTCTTTTGTGTTACATGTGGACTTTCTTATAATATATGTGTGACAATCTCTTCCTTTAACGATTCCTTTAACATGAGCTTTATCTAGAGTTGATTTTTTATGTCAGTCATCTTGCTTAACTCCGCTTCCTTAGAATTTCGAGATTTGAAGATGAATTTTGCCGAGAAAAAATCTGATATGGAAGTCCAAGTTGAAGTTCCCTCATCGGGTTGCTTACTGGTCCACTTAGAAGGAATTCCAATGCTTTTTGTTCTTTTTGCTTAACTCTATCTTTCTCCTCATGTTTGCTTCCAAGTAATGGCCATGATTCTTTCCTTCAGATTTACCTCAGTGTTGCTTAGTAAATTACCTGCATTGCGTGAAGATAAAGTGTTAGCTAGTTGGCCTACCTGAACTTCGAGATTATAGATGGATGATGCATGATTCTCTAAATTTTGATCAAATTTTGCTTCCAACCTTATCTAATTTTCCTCCTAACTTGCATGCATCCTTTTATTATTCTCCTCTTATGCTTCCAGTTTGGGCCCCAAGACTTCCATCATCTTATCCATTTTGCTTTCCAATGCTCCAAGTCGATCTTGCTAAAATCTTGGCGACCCTTGTGGTCTTTGTTGGCTACCTGCATTATTGTTACTCCAAGAAAAGTTTGGGTGGTTTTTCCAACCCGGATTATATGATTATTACCTCACTATAGTTGGCCTAGGTAACTTACCTATTCGGTGCAACCAATTCCCACTAGGAAATATTCTGCTGAGCTGTGGTTGTTTTCCCCACATAACTCACATTGTGCTTACATCACCTTAACTGCTGAAGTGGATGCTCCTTGCATATTGTTTAACTATTTCATAAGTACCGTGATCTGAGCCTATAAGGCAGTAACTGAGTCAATAGGTATGATACTTTTTTTATTCCTTCTAGCTTTGTCTATTCCTCTCGCTCGACCACATGCAGCTGTTGCATGCTAACTCTTCCAACAAATTATGTATTGCTTCATCGTCTTTGTTGGGTCCCGAAAATTTTTTTATTTTATTCGAATTAATTATTTATTGACTTATGGATTTATTCGTTAATTATATTTTTTTATT
>JAOSBO010000008.1:41005165-41022370 GCA_027563915.1 Erythroxylum rotundifolium | reverse complement strand
GGAATGCCAATGAATGCATGTACAATCATAGGAATATGCAAAATAAATGTGTATGTCACAATTGACTTATGCATGACATGTATTTTCCTATTTTCACAGAAATTTCTCATAATTATTTATTCTAGCCTTAACATGGGTATCAGGATGTTACAAAGCAAATGGGTTGATCATGTAGTACCTAAGGTATCGATCCCATGACGAGGGTTAATCCAATCCTAAAATCTAAGGTTGAACTAAATCTTGATAATTCAAAAGAAATAACTAAAGTAGAAAATTAATCAATCATGCAATCAATCTCAATCATTGAATTTCAGAAATATAAACAGGATAGCAATTTGCACAAACCAATCAAAAATGAACCTAAGACTACCAATTAAGAGAAATGAGGTTTTATCCGACCTTAACGAAACCTAATTGATTATGAGATTATTGAATTATTGGGTCTAGATGGTCTTCGGATGGATTACTCTCTCGAGTTATAATCTTTAACTCTAATTTATAATCCCTAATTTAAATTATGGAATTGCAATCCCTAGATTCACAATTTACCTAATGCCTAAATTAATTCTAAAATTGTCTAAAAACCTACCGAAAACCTATGTACAATTTGTCGCTATACAAATTTAACAGTTTGATTCAATTCTTTATCTATCAAACTACCTAACTCTCATTAGCCTAATTTGATGATATTCACTCGATTCATCCTCTCAGTTTGTCACCTAATTATTTAGAACAAAAATTGAACCACAAATAACTCAATAAAAACATAATAAATCGAATTTCATTAATATCAAAGACAAAATCCTGAATGTGAGTGTTGACAAAAACTCAACATTCAACATAACCTATTCTCAATAATTATCTCAATTCTATACATCAATAAAATTGAAATAATATGAAAATATGTTTGGAATGGAATAGTGGAGGTGGTGACAATGGGAAACCTCCCGTTCAAGGAAATACTTCATGTCAAACTTCTTCTCCATGTTTCTTTTCTTCTCCGTGTCTCTCTTCCTTCGTCTCCTTCCTCAATCTCTCGATAAGCTCTCTAGGGTTTTCAAATTTTGGTTGATGCAAAAATCTCCTCTTCTTTGTTCTTTATGTTCCTTAAATACTTTGGCAGCCCTAGGGTTTGTTTGGGGTTGAAAAGGCCAAAAAGTTCCTCGAAACTTGATGTTTTATGTTGCTTTCTTGCTGCCCAACGCAAGCTATGATCGTGGCCCTGCCTGCCACGATTGTGACCAGCAATGACCGTGACTAGCATCTACCCCTATCTATCACAATTGTGGCTCAAGTGCCACGATCAAGGCCTAAGGTGTAACGGCTCACACTTTTTTCTATCACGATCACAGGCTGTGATTTCGGCTCTAAAGTCTCCAAAACTTCTTCGATCCTTGACGTTGACCCTGAAACATTAAAAAACACATGAGGGTATCTAAAAAACATAACATTTAAGCTCAAAGACTTATACTAACCTATAAAAAAACACTTAAAACACATAAATTAATGAAATCCTAACCTAAATATACACTAATCACTCAATTTAACACTTAACACATAACAAATTAAATCATAAAATATGATGCAAATCACACCTATTAAGACATAATTTAATTAATAAAATAGATGGGAGACAAGATAGGGAAAAAGTGATCTCGAGTTGTTAAAATCTTGAATTCCAATTTTTCTCATTTTAGTGTTATCAATTTTTCATTATTAGTCATTTAATTTTAATTTAATTTTCTAATTTTTTCCCATCAATATTTGGTTTTTAAACAAAGATTAATCTGAATTAAGTGGTGCCTAAGCATCAATCCTTTTGGGATCGATATCTACTTATTATGACAAGTGACAACCCGTATACTTGCAATTTTGAGCATAAAACTAGTAGTGTGTTTCACAATCAACAAGTTTTTAGCGTCGTTGTCAGGGATTGTTTGTTTAGCATCTTGTTTGGTATAGATTACTTTGATTTAAAAGTTTTTGATACTTTTCCTTATATATTGACAAGTGCATAAACACAAGCAGCACGCAAAGATTGACAGAATTTAGTGAAGAACAGTTTTCTGATATCACAAGATAGGAATGAGAGTTAAGAAGAGTGAAGCATCGAGACATTACACAAAGGAAATGACTAAAGAAGGAGAGCAAGGAGCATCTAAGAGGACACTGATGGACTTCATGAGGCCAGGATTTAGTCCTTAAGGAGTTGTAAAGGTAGCGATTCAAGCTAACAATTTTGAGATCAAGCTGGCACTCCTCAACATACTTCAAAATAGTGTGCAATTCTATGGGGTTTCCAACAAAGATCTAAATGCCCATATTGCAATTTTTTAGAGATCTGTAATACTCCGATTCAGTGGGATGTCCAACGATGCTGTGAAGTTGAGGCTGTTTTCTTTCACTTTGGGAGATCGGATGAAGGCGTGGTACAATTTATTAAATTCAAAACAGATATTTACTTAAGAGCAGCAAGCCCAAGCATTTCTTGTGAAATACTTTCCATAGACCAAGATCACAAGGATCATAAAGGAGATAACAAATTTTCAACAAAGTAACGGGGAGTATCTATATGAAGTCTGGGAGAGGTTTAAAGAATTACAGAGAAGTTTTCCCTACTACAACCTTTCAAAGGAGTTCCTGTTGCAAAAGTTCTACAATTGTGTGAATTAAAGCATAAAAGGAACCATAAATGCAACTGCTAGAGGCTCTTTGATGAGAAAGACTATTGATGCAACTCATGATCTTTTGGAAGAATTGGCAAGTAATAATTTCATGTGGTCAAGTGAGAGGAGTAGATAGGGGCAAAAGGAACAAAAAGGTATGATCCTGATTGAATCTATTATAACTTTGCAGACACAGATCATAACCCTTACAAAGTAGTTGAGCAACAAGTAAGAAGGATCTTCATCTGCGGCCAAAGCTATGTAAGTATAGTGTGAGTTATGTCAGAAAAACAACAATGACTCAGCTGAATGTTTCTTGTTAGGAGTTAGTGGTACAAAATAGATAAATTACCTAGACCAGCCGCAAAGAGGTAATAACCCTTACTCTAATACTCATAGTCTGGGGTGAAAAAATCACTTGAATTTTTCTTAGAGTAATAACAACACAAGTGGCCAAGCAAGACCACAAGGACCTATTGGATTTTAGCAAATCAAATTGGTAGAGAGCAAAATGGATAAGTTGATGAAGGTTTTGGGGTCTAAATTGGCAGCTCAAGAAGAAAACCAAAAGAGGATGTTTGCTAGCTAGGAGAAAATTCAAAAGAGGATGGAGGCAAAGTTTGATCAAATAGTAAAGAACCAAGTCTCATCCATCTATAATTTGAAGGTTCAGGTAGGTCAACTTGCTAATGCTTTATCTTCTTGAAGTGCAGGTAGTCTACTGAGCAATACTGAGTCTAATTCAAAGGAATGGATCATGGCCATCACTCAAACCTAGGAAAAGGAATTTAAACATGTGAAGGAAGACAGAGACAAGGAAAAAGGACAAGTAATTACAGAATTTCTTCCAAGTGAGCTCATAATTGAGCCAGTCAAGGAACCTCGACCAGCAATTCCATACCCTATTCCAACTTATTGGAAATCAATTTCAAGGAGGGCGATAAGGAATTCTAAGAAGGTTGAATCAAAGAAGGTTAAGGAGCGTATAGCAAAAGGAAACATGAACATAACCCAAAAGAAAGAGGGCCCAGGGGATTTTTACATTCCTTACAGTATCAGTGGAGTCAACATAGACAGGGCATTTGCAGATTTAGGCACAAATACCAATATGATGCCTTATATATTTAGCCAGAAGTTGGGGTTAAGAGAGTTAGAACTTACAAAGGTGTTAGTAAAAATGGTAGACAGGACAGTTCATCATCCGAAGGGGATTATTAAAAACGTGCAAATACAAATTTTAGATTTATCTTTCCCGCAGATTTCTATATATTGGATATTAGAGAAGATGTGAAAACCCATATGGTCCTTGGGCGACCATTCATGGCCACTGCTCATGCAATAATTGACATTGATGGGGGTAAACTAATTTTGAGGGTAGGAAAGAAGCAAATAACCATCAAAGTGTCAAAGAAAGGCAACAATTCTCCTCTACCTCCAACTAGCATCAAGAAAACCAAACCTTAAGGACAATGGGAACATATTGAGAATCCTAAGGAAGGTAGAATCCATAGCATGGTAGCTCATATGTAGATTGTGAGATCAGTGACTACACTGCCGTTGCACCATTCATTTGAAACAATGTGAGCAAAAAGGAGAGTCGAGCTACTGACATTAAAAGAAATGTTGTATAGGAGGCAACCCATGGAATTTTATTTTCTTTTATTTGTCTTTGCTTACTTGTTTGTTTGGTTTATTTGGTTATGATTATGTTTGATTTGAGTTTTTTTGGTGTTTATTTAGATTTTGTTTCAATTTCAACTTATTTTCTCTTCAAATTGTTTGTTGGTTAGACTATTTTGATGTGTTTGTAGGTTACGTAAATGTTAGGAATGCATAAGAAGCTTAGAAGAGTATAAGAAGTGTGAAATTTTGGGATAACCAATGATCGTGGGAAAGTATAATCCTATGACTGTGGAAAGGTTCTCAAGAATGTTTTTGGAGACTTACCCATGATCGTAGGAATTATAGGGATTCTTATGATCATAGGAAGCCCCATCTGGGGAAAATTTTAAATTTCCCCCTTTTTGTTCTTCTTACTTCATTCTTCAACTTTCAACACTCTCTCTCTAAAAATCAAAACCCTCCTCTCCCACTCTCTCCAATCCTTCATCTTTCACTCAAATATTTGTATATTTTTCACCTCTTCGATCAATATTTCATTCCTTTGCACTTATTTCACATTAATCAATCAAAAATCCAAGGATTTGGGTCAGATTTTCTCTCTTTATCTCTGAAAAGGTGCTCACTTCTCTCTTCCTTATTTTTGTAGATTTACATCTTCCAATGGCTCCAAAGAAGATGGCAACCCAGAAATTGAATGATGAACTACGGCTTCAACTCTCCGGAGAAGGTAAATAAGATATGGCGGCAACCTTTCATGCCCTAATCCTGATTTTTTTGCAAGATGAAGGTATGTGATTTTGAGACTTTAGACATGAAGAATTAATTACTCGTAGATATTTTGACTTTGAACTAATAGAAACTATAGGAGTGAGGCGTAAAATTGAGCGATTTTCTGTGAACATTGGTTGGGGTAGGTTCATTCTTCGTGATGTCTCGATTTATCCTATGATGACTATCAAAAATTCACCATTATGCGTCACAATCCTAAAATGGATACTTTTTGGTTTAGAATGCGTGGCAATGCTTATAAACTTAATTATAATGTCATTCGTGCACTTTTTGATTTATTGAACACTAAATTTTTGGATGATCTTGATGACTTTTATGTGAATGACTATTGGAAAATTCTAATAGGTGGCTTTTGAACACTAAAGTTTTGGATGATCTTGATGACTTTTATGTGGATGACTATTGGGAAATTCTAACAGGTGAAGCCAATTTTAACTCTAGGAATGCACTAAATACTTTAATTCGTAGCATCGATCATTTACTTCTTCATAAGTTTATGTGCTTATTGGTTTTTAACAAAATTGAAAGTAATAAGAGCTCAGCTAAGGAACTTTTCTTCCTTTAGTCCTTATCATATTTTTCAATATGTTATGAGTTGTGTTAATAAGAAGAGCTCTTATATTGGCATGTCATAAAATGCTACTGCTTTGGCTCTTTATTATAATCTTGATATGGATAGTGTGCGTACGAATCGATATGATACGTTTACCATATTTTATCTGAGGTGCCCTGAAATTTTAGAGCCCCATTTTATGGAATTCCGAAATCCTCAGACGCACACAGTCGTAAAGAACAAGACGGGCAAGGATACAGCCACTTCCTAACCATCCATATCTTAAGCAGACTCGGAGCAACAAAAAAAAGCAGTGGAAGAGGAACCAACTATACTAAAAAAAGTCAACAGATTCTAGCAAATCTTCGACCAAATGGCTTCTAATCATCAATAAATGGTGCTGCAAATTAACGAGCTCGGCACCCAAATGAGACAAGACAACAAGGAGCAGCGATACTTGAAAAAGAAATTCCTTAAATTCATCTAGAGGAATAACATTGAAGTTCCTTCTCCAACACCTTCACCACCACAATCTCTATGAGCTTTTCTTACCCTAAACTTTTTACATTGTTTTTATTTACTTTGTCAGTAGTTATGTCTTTTGTTTGGTTTGATGTCATTTTACCTTATTTTGCAGTTAACTTGTCACATTGAGGACAATGTGTTCTTTAAGTGTGGGGAGGTGACTATTTGCAAGGTTACACGCGCTAAGTTTTACTATTTATAACCTTAGTAAATTTCACAAACGCACAGGTCGTTCGTGTAATACCTAAGGCATCGATCCCACGAGGAGGGATAACTAGTCCTAAATCTAAGTTCAAAGCTCTAATAATAATTGTTTAACAAATGATAACTTTAAACACAGGAATTAACTAAACACAATAAACCAAATCAATCAACAAAAATAATGATTAACATTAACACTTACTTAAAAAACATTCACGATGACAATAAACAATAAACAATTTAAATACGAAATTGAATAGTAATGGAATTTAGCCAATTAATAATGATCACACACCCGAGCTCCACCAAATGAGTTTACTGAAAGAGAGAAAGGGAAAATTACCTATCCTTAATGACAACCTAACCAATTATGATTTATTGAATTAATGGTTCTAGAATCTCCTAGGGTCAACTACTCTCTCTCAAGTTATAATTATACCCTAAAGAATAAACCTTAATCAAATTATAGGAGGTTGTAATCTCTCAATTACCAACCTATCCAAAACCTAATTAGTTTTTAAGTTCTCTAATAAACAATTGGAAACCTAATATGGATCTCTCTACATAAGATTTACCAACTTGATTTAATTTTAGTTTTATTAATTTGCCTAACTCTCGTTAGCCCAGATTAATTGTTTTCTCTCTATTCTCCCTCTCAATTTATTATCGAGATATTAAGCATAGAATAAATCACAACTAATTCAATGAAAACATAAAATGATCATATTTCATTAAATCAAAAATAATAATCTAAAGGTGAGTATAGAACATTAACCACAACGTAGTCTATAATCATCTATCTATATCAATTATGTAATTGAATAAAATTTAAATACATAGGAACCAAAACTACAACAAAAGGCTGCGACTTCGGAAAGCTTCTTAATCTGGGAACCACGTCATGTCTGCATCTTCTCCCTCTTCTCTCTTCCTTCGTCTCTTTCTCGATCTCTCAAGGTCTTTTTTAGGGTTTTGTTAGATTGCTAATCAAGGTTCTTCCAAGACTCTCTCCAAATTGTTGATTCTAACTTTTCATGTTCTATTTACACTTTGTAGGCTCTAGGTCAAAGTCGAGGTCTAAACGATCCAAAAAATCTTACGAAACTTGAGTTTTTCTGTCACCCCGGAGCAAGACACGATTGTGGCCCTGCCTGCCACGATCGTGGCCAACGCTTTAACCTTTCTGTCACAATCGTGTCTTGACTGGATGCTCTCTGTCACGATCGTGCTCCAAGTGTATAATCGTGGCCTAGCTGCTGCTAGCCCATCCTTCTCTGTTATGATCGTGGCCTGTTTGCCATGATCGTAGGCTATATCCTTGGCTCGAAAAATACTCGAATCTTTTCCATTCTTCACCGTTCACCCTTAAACACTAACAAATGCTTTAAGGTACCTTAAAATTATAACAATTAAGCTCAAAGATTCAAACTAACCTATAAAAACACATAAACTAACATAATTAAACCCTAAATACATACTCAACACTCAAATTCACACTAAATACATAACAAACTAAACCCTAAAGTATCATGCAATTCATAACTATCAGTGATATGTTGAATAACATGCAAAAAGGGTATTCATTGGTTGTGATCTTTTACGATAGATTTTGTTTTACTGTTTGATTTGAAAAGTTTAAAAGAGTTGTTATATAAATTGCTTGATGTCTTACTGGAACCTATTAGTTGATCTAGTTTATGGTATAATCTTTGATAACCTATGAATCGTTTCAGGGTTTGATTGAGGTTGTCAAAGCATTTCAGTTATATAGTGCTAAGAATTGAAAAAAAAAACTCATCTTTACTTTTTAAAGGCTTCCTTGATTGAATATTTTTGGTTTATAGTCTAAATAAGTATTGTTAATGTTAGGTAATGTCTTCGAAACAGCCTAACATAGGTCTTTTTGTGGAATTGAACAACATTGTCACCAAGAAGGAATTGCCTCCATGCCCATCTAAATGCAAAGGACTAAGGACTAAGTTCATTGAGATTTCAATCTCCCATATTTTTATTTACTAATTGTATTGTTTAGATTATGAGTTAGTATGATGAACTAAGAGAGTACATTTTGGATCGCTTTTATAATAAGTTAGGATTCTCCACTTAATTGAATTAATCAAGCATTTGAGTTCCAATTTTTAAGCATCTTCTACCTAGCTTCTTTGTATAAATTTCTCACTGTCTCCTTTGATGACTCTCTTGTAGTGCCAATGGTGGTGCTAAGAAAAAGAAGTGAATTTTCATTCTGAATTTTAAATTTTGCAATGAATTAAATCTTTATTTTACAGTTAGAAGCTAGTCAAAGGTGTTTTTGAAAACTTTGTTTTGTTTTATTGGAATCAAAAGATGATTTTATAATTTTCGATCTCATTATATTGCAAAAGTTATATACATTTCATATATGAATTTGTGATTTGACTAAACCTAAATTCTATACAAATTCGCATTGAGTAAATTCCATACAATTTGAGTCAAGAACAGCAAATCAATATGACTCAAAATCCGATTAAAGACAATTTACATGTCTTTGTTTTTTTTTTATTCAACCAAACAAGTTTTTTGTTTTTAGTTTTTATATTAGAAATCTCAACCAAGCAGATTTTTATTTTTCAACTAAAAAAACATAAAACTTAGACTAAAAACTACAACAAAAAACATAAGTATAACCAAACGAGTTGTAAATTATTATATTAATTGAAGTAATTTTATTTAAGATCAATTAAATTAATAAGAAATATTAATTAATTAATTAATTATAGATATTTTTAAAAAGATGTTTGGGTTCCACAAAGCCATATGATATACTTGTAGCATTGTGGACCAAAAAATTAAAATATTATATCATGTCATCACTGATGTGTTGGCCTCAGAAATTTTTCATTAGTTAAGCATAATACTTTATGGAATAATCATGGAATTAGATTTTTTTTGCCTTATAATAAACAGAATTGTCAAGCATAATTTAAATAAATTATGAGGTCATTATAGAATAATTGTTGGAGTTTAATTATTTATTATAGTGTTAGTAGGATTTTATGTCACTGGTTAGTTAAATTAAAGCAATAAGAATTTATAAAGGGCAATTGTGGCATGTCACTTAAATTTAAAAACTAAGAAGCCTTAAAGGAAGGGTAAAGTTGACATTTCACACTCTTTAAGGATATTAGTAGAAGAGGAAAATGTTGTCTTCTTCATTAAATGAAGAAAATGTGAAATGAAGGGAGAGAAGGAGTGAAACATGTGAAAGAGAAAGAAAAGGTGGAGGGTTTCGGCCATGAGAGAAAAAAAGAAGAAGACAAGCTTAGGTTTCATCTTTTCTTAGTTTTCAAGAGTGACTTTGCGAGTTTGGGTTTGGGTTTGGGTTTGTGGTGTGCACATTGACTATATTAAAGGCTTCTCCCGTCTGCCTGCTAGTGGCATGGAGCTCCATTACAAACTCCCTCATGTTTATTGGAGTTTCGTAAGAACTCCCTCATGTATATTGTTTAGCTTAAGGCTTTTCCATCATGTTTATATAGACTACCCAAACCATTATGATTGCTTATTTTGTTTGTGATTTGTTTGACAAGTTTGAGAATTTGATAAATAAATGTTTTAAGGTTTTAATGCATTTTACTACGACAACGAATATTTTCAATGGTTTTTCTTATTTATCTGCTATAAACTTGTTTCCCACAAGCTTTTAACTCACCTCTTTCCTCTCCATCTCTAGGTGACAAGCAAGAAATTGAGTGATCGAGAGTCAAGGAACTGCTCTAAGTCTGCATATTTTTGTATTTAAGTTAGTATATGAAAACTCAAGGCTTTAGCCGCATTTCAAGTATCATTGATTCATGTATATTTTGTATTATGAGTTCAACAATGTATTTGTGTCTTGAAATGCCAATTAACGAAATATATTTATGTTTTGGTCATGACTTTCCAAGCTTCCGCATTGCATTTTCAAGCATTCATAGGAGTAAAATATGTATTCTGACTTCACATGAAAACCTGTATTAATCTAAGCTGATTTAGACAAAGTTGTCTGTTTGGAAGTTGTAGTTTATCCTCTTACCTTTCCAATGATAGAAAGTTTGTAATTTTTAGATATCAAAATTGAAAGATATAATTTTTACAAGTTAGTGACACTACACAGGGTGCACGCTGAATTTTTTTTTATATCTAGCCCTTTTCTATTTTAATCCAAACAACCCTGCAGAGTAATGCTCTCACGTTTGACTCACGAGTTAAACTCCAGAAATGGGGTCTAACATGATGTGGCTAGAGTTGTGTCTCACTTACGTTCGTTCACCTTAAATGTTTATAGAACAATAGAAATTAATTTGAACAATGTAAAACACTAAGGTCTAACTTGTATTTAATCACAAATTTTAAGTTAAAATTTTTGCTTTTAGCCTCTTATTTTTGCATGAGTCATAGATGGTCCCATGTTGACACGAGTACTTGATAGGTAGCATTTTGGGTTCCTTATATGGAATATGAGTTGGTCATGTAAATTTTGCAATAACGTAGATCATATATTTTACTAATAATATTTAGAAGTTAAGATTCAAGTACAAATGAGTCGAGCTAAAGAAGTTAATTAAGAAATTGATTGTAATATAAGATCAAAATTTTGCAATTCCTAACATAATACTATCTATACTCTTTAATCACTTTGATCTTTAGTTTTTTGATGAAAATAATATTAGAAAATCATGATGTGATTAAAAAAAATTGTTACAATTTTTCGAAAACTAAAATATCTTTCATTCTAGAATATGATTAATCTGTTAATATAATGAATGAATCACATACCATACTTTATTATAAAACTCAATTTTATTATTTACATTTCCTTTCGAATTTGACCTCAAAATATTTTTCATAGCCACGCAAAATATTTGACATCTTATAATATCTCTAAAAACATGTTAAGGCAACATTACAAGTAGTGTAAGAGTAGTATGTCAAGATTGCTAGCTCCTATATAACGTATAAATGTTTAAGAGTAGTATGTCAATATTTAATATTTGTTTCTATTTATTAAATATTTTTTATTTCACCGTGCAATCTCTTAAGCTATACAATCATTTGTAATTTGATTAAATTTTTTTCTAAGTGTTAATTGTGTATGACTTATTAGGTTCCTAAATATGTTAGTAATAGATATAGATTACAATATAAAATCATATTTTAGAAAGATAAACTAATATATTTAATTCATATTTTAATTTTCTAATAAATAATTTATATTCATATATTAAGATTAGCAACTAAAGAATCATTATAACTACTCAAATATTAGAAATGTCAATTTAACAAAAATTTTCGTAAATAATATTTTTATATCATGCAATCCTTACATCATACAATGATCTAATTAAATATAAAATTAACATCTACGATAATTGATACCAATCATATTAATTTTTGAGAATTAATAATTAATTATTTTAATAATATTTCAAAACTAGTTATTTTATCTTAGCCAATAATTTGTCAAACTAATACTAATAAAATAGTAAAATATTCTCAAGTTATGTGCTACAATAATCATTCAATAACATATCCAATAACTGTCAATCAAGCTACTCTTAACCATGATCGGTACAACAATCATAATGAAAATGTTAATAAAAATGCAAGTAAATTTTCATATGATATTCTTGTCTCAATAAACTTGTTCGTCAATAAATTTGTAAACATATTATATAAAATCTAACTATTTCCTTTATAAAGAAAAGAAAAAAGTAGACTAATCTTTTCAATTTATTAATATCCACTACAACAAAACAACGAATAAAAACAATTTAAGAATAATATCTAAAAATAATATGAATTTTATAATTATAATATTGTGATAATTTTTAATATATTTTTATATACTTTATGTTGTAATTTTTTAACTAATTATGTCGTAAGAAAATGCATACGGATGGCTTTAATGGGTTTTTATGTCCACGTAATCTATTTTGAATTACAAACCAACCAGACAAGGGTGTCCATAAAATTGTCAAGCATGTGGACAGACTGACATTCCAATTTTTTTATCATTCTTCTTGGTCTTTAGGTTTGGTTGAAATTGATTCTCTATGAGGCCGGTGCTTTTTCCACTTTTGTTTAGGCAAAGACATGATCCAAGATGGAACATCACAACCCGAAGCCGACATTACATTGGCTACGTTGCGCAGAAATGGAACGTCATCTTCTGTGTACAAGGTGACAGCTTCTCCCACTCGACCAGCTCTGCCAGATCGACCTGCATACAGTCATTTTCAAAAGCAACCGGATTACTCACGGTAATTCACATTCAGTGCGATAAGAAAGACAACCTGAAAACTGGACAACTACAAGAATAGATGCCTTTTCAAGTTAGACCAACTTGCTAGTACATGTAACAAATGCCAGGGGACGACTCAGAAAGAAAAATAATAAACCATCACCTATTGAAGAATATTGACACGAATTCTCATAATAGTAGAAAATGTTATCTGTCATAAGCTTTGAGATACATACCAATCCTGTGGATATATGCAGCAGCAGAATCTGGGAAGTCATAGTTAATAACAGAATTGACACCTTTGAAATCCATACCACGGGCAATGACATCAGTGGCTATCAAAACCCACGTTTTTCCACATCTGAAATTGTTCACAGCTTCTTCCCTCTATATCCAAACAAAGGACATCATTAATAACCACAGCAATGAACTCATTATTTCAAGCAAAATAAAATAGACCCCAGATCTCAGACCTTGTACCAGAAAGCATGGAAACTTTCCTTGATCCTGTCTCCCAACAAAACAATTTCAGTACCAGGATCCAACTTACCTGTGCTTGTGACAAATCAGAATGGATGACATCAGCTCTGATGTCATCAAATTTCAATTCCCCAAAGAGTTCCTTTGCTCTTTCCTTGCTTTGAACAAATATCAAGACAGGTGGACTCAGACTCTATTGCCACATATAAGGAGGTAAAAGAAATGGTCAATAGAATGAAATTTTCTGACGTATAAAAGAGAATGTTGTTATGGCATCTATACGTCATGATATCAACAGAGAAATTTTCTAGTCAGAAGCCATTATCTTTCAAAATGCATTATTCCCATAAAACTTTCTCCAAGGGGTCACCAAAAGAAAGAAAAAGAAAAACATACCTCCACAAAGCTTTGTCGAAGTGCAAGAAGTTTTCCTTCTTCACTGCCCGCGAACACCAATTTTTGCTTGATTGATTCAGAAGCAGTATTCCTGTTGGAATTCCAAATGATGCTTGTCAAGGGAAATGACATCACATTACTTGACAAAGAATAATTCAAACTTACTTCCTTCCAATAATAACTCGAACAGCATCATGCATACTCCTACGTGCCAGGTCCTCAACATAATCAGGTAAAGTAGCACTAAACAGCGAACGAATTATAGAAGGGTTGGAGCATGCTTTCACGACATAATCTATCTGCTTCAATAAGCCAAGCTCAAACAGCTTATCACATTCATCAAGAACAAGATATTCAACTCTGCATAACAACCAATAACAAAATTAAAATATGACTGAATGTCAATTCACTTTGATTATCCTTGACAACACAAAGCTTCACCAGGATCCTAGTTGGCCATTTCCTATTTGGAAGAAGCAAACAGTCAAACTCATTAATGTCAGGAAGCTCTCTGACATAGAAATACAAGTTCTATACACCAAGACCAGAGTTCATCTTTCGGCAAAATATTTAGAACTACGCATGTACACAGGATTTCAAATACAAAAACACCACCATTTCATTAATCATTTATGAGTTTTTGACTCATCACAAGAAAATCACAAATTCTCTTGCAGAACATAACGGACCAAAGACCAACAACAAAAAATGTTTAAGGGTGACATCACCACACTCACTTACTGTACATTTTTTTCCCAAAAGAAAAAAAGGGCTGAGAATTGTATCAACATAGTGGACTTAGTAACATTCTAATGTAAGACAAATAGAAAAAAGTACTAATTAGAAAATATAACTGACATTAAACAGCTAGAATAGTAAGTTTCAAGTCCAGATTTCAGCTTGGAATGCTTAAATTTCAGATTAAATTTATCTGAGTTTTAAAGGTTTGATTGCTAAAATTTTATAATAGCATTTAGGGTTTAATATGGCTGAAATTTGGGTTTGTTTTGGTTTCCAGAACTTTAGGTTAGAATTGTTGGACTGTAGTGAGGAAAACAAACAATGTAGGATACTTCTAAAGTCTAAGAATCACTGTTAGAATAAAACATCACACCTTCTAATTGAAAACTCAAGTTCGTAAAAAAAAACTTAGGATAGCATGTTCTTATTGAAGGGATGAGTATACACATATATATAGATAAGTTCTTAAAACCCTTGTTCTAGTAAAAAGAAGGTTCCTAATAATTTTAAATCCTATAATAATAAAATTCTATAAGTTCAAGCTCTAAACATTTAGGACAACATATCTAAAACTAGAATAACATAGTTATCTTACTTGAACTTCGTATTTAATAAGAAATCCTAACATAATCTAAATTTCAGCCTTTGTTGTCTTTGCTACTAAACTCACATCCTCTATCCCACCAAATTAAGGCTTGTAGTCAATTAATTTTTTCTCTTTTATTTACTCAATAGACCCTTAAGATCTTTTGTAACAATTCTCTCTGGCTTGTCTTTAGACGTCCTCGACGTACAATGTGACAAATACTAATCACATAAATCTAAATTCAACTTATCAAATTCAGCTATTAAAATTAAACCATTGTCAGAAATTGGTCTTATTTTTCACTTAACAAAAAATTGTCAATATCCTCCATCTCTTGTAGCTATAATTTGTTCATCACGAACAACGTTTATCTCCACTTTAAGATGAGGAGTCGCTAGAATTGTTACAGCTTGATATGGATGAGTATTTTATTATAAGTCTATTAGAGGAGTATGAGCGTTTTATTATAAGTCTATTAGAGGAGTCTGAATATTTTATTAGGAGTCTATTAGAGGAGTGTTTTATTTTTAGTAGAAGTCTATTATTTCCCTATTATTTCTGCACTAGTTTCTGTCATAATTATGTTAATAAAAACAACTTGAATAGGAGTCTTTCTAAGAGTCCTAAAACAGCTTGAATAGGAGTCTTTCTAGGAGTCCTAGTTTAAGTGGAACTTTTATGTTTCTTTGCCAATATAAGGCTATTACGTTATGCAATAAAGTAAGGATGAAGTTATCATAAAGAATAGCTAATTAGGAGTAGAGCAATTTAGCCCAATCTCGGCAGACCTTGTCTTTGACAAGTGCTGCCAATTTTTCATCACCAGAAAAAGGTTCTGAAAGGAAGGAAACCAACATAAATAAGGGGAAAGAGATTAACTTTCCTAAGAACAGTCCTTGGACTCGATCCCCAAGGTATAGCAAGGGATTTCATATCATCTTTGATTGCCTAACTCTCCATTTCATCAAGTATTTGAGCACCATCAACATGTAGGCTTGAAGATTCTAATTGATCAATTGAAGGAGAGGTATCAATAAATTCATCACTCATTACAAACACTTCCGCTAGAGTAGTGCCAGTTAGATTCGAAGAATCAAAATCATAATAAGACTTTTCAGCAAATATTTTCCTTTGCACTGTGAGCTGTCAACCAATATCAGTTCCTTCGTCTTGCTTATTACCAACTTCTCTATGTTTAGAGTAAAAGATAGATTGTTGGTTTGCATAATTTTTTCTTGGAGTTTTGCCCTTTACGACCAAATGTCAAGGCTGTCTAGTCTCCAAAATTGTCAGAACATACTTCCTAATAGGAGTTGCTACATGTAAGTTGATTTTTGGAGCTCCTTGTGGTCGAGAATCTTCAATATCCAATTTTTTCATAATTCTAAAAAGCATTCCATCTTGCTCTTGATCACTAAATATTCTTCTAAAAGACCTTTTGCATTGTGTTGCTATTGTGAATCAAAGCTTTGATACGAAACTGATGTAGGACAAATAGAGGAAGTATTAACCAGTAGCAAAAACTCACAAAATTAAGAAATATGGATGATAGTAGACTATTGGAATATCAAGTTTTAGGTTTGCATTTCAGCTCGAAATGCTGAAATTTTAGATTAGGTATTGAGTTTTTAGGGTTTAATTGCTAGAAATTTAGGATAGGATTTTAGAGTTTAATATGGTTGAAATTTGAGTTATGATATGGCTAGAATTTGTATTTTGATTCATAGAACTTATGTTAGAATTCTTGGAATGAAGTGCAGAGCATAACTAATGGAGCTTAGGAACTAGAAATCATAGATAGAGTCTAAAAATCACTCTTAAAAGAAAACATCTAATCTTCTAATTCAAAACTCAAGTTTGTAGGAAAAATTCAGGATAGCTTTTTCTTATTAAAGGATATAGAGAAGTTCTTAAAACTCTTATTCCAGTAAGGAAGGTTCCCAGCAAATTTAAATTGTATTGTAATAAAATTTTATAAGTTTAAGTTCTAAATAATTAGAATAACATAATTATCTAACTACTACTTCCTATTTAATAAGGAATCCTAACATAATCTAAATTTCAGCCTTATTCTTTACGGTCAAGTCAACTCCCATCCTCCATCCCACCAAATTTAGGCTTGTAGTTGACCAATTTTTCCTCTTTTAATTCTTCTATAGACTTTTTTAAATCACTTCATAGTTATTAAAATAAACTATTTCCCTATATTTTATACAAAATTATAACTAGGAATGTATTCAAAAGCAATTTCAAGTCATTTTTGTTCAAAACTTTTTCAGTAGTTTAACTACTCACAAAATGTTAAAAAATTGGTTGTTAACTAATTATCAAACCTCAAGAACTTAAAAGGTAAATTTAAACCACATAACACTTCTAGAAAGGC
>JAOSBO010000008.1:40911310-40936330 GCA_027563915.1 Erythroxylum rotundifolium | reverse complement strand
ACGTAAGCCAGTGCAATAATTGTTCAATTATCCCATTATACATAACTAATAATGCATGAACATGCCACATAAGAATGCAATGAACTGTACCCATCCCATCGGTGACGGGATGTTACAATATCCCTCTTGTTGATAGTAAAGCCTATCTACTTGTTTTATGCTCAAAAACTGAAGTGAATCAATCCCACAGGGATTGATGCCTAGACACCGCTTAATTTAGACATAACATTGTTTAAGAAATGGAATTATTTAATAAAAATAATCTAGAAATTAAATTAAAAATAAAAGACTAACAAAAAATCAATAAACAATATCAAAATGCAAAAAAATCGTAATTTAAGAATCTTAAGACTAGAGATTACTTTTTTCCCTATTTTGTCTCCCTCCTCTTTTATCGATTGAATTGCGTCTCACCCTAGATTTCTGAATGTACTAATTACCCTTTTTGAAGGTGTAATTATTTGTCCCTAATTGAGTTATCAAGAATCAATTGGATGATCTCTCAACCTACCCAATGACTCTACCGGTTCAACTAGTTATTAAACTATCCTACGAGTGATCAATTTACTAGTTAAGGTCTCTTCTAACTATTCAATTAACATGACAATTGTATGTCTATAGATCGCCAACTCTCGTTGTACAATCCTACACATATTTCATCTTACTCACTCTCTCAATTTGTTGCAAGATGACAATAAAAAACAACAATCGTCAAAGACATTGCATTCAATTCAATAAAATAGGAGTTCAACACAATAGGTCTAAAAGCAATCCCAAAAATGAAATCAGCCTAACATGGTCTTCATAACATCATCAACATTCAAATAAACCATCTTTACAAAGACTACAAGGAACAAAAGTGACCGAAAATTGAATATGGGACTCCTTCTCGTCTTTCCCAAAATCTAGCATTTTGTTGTTGATGTGTTATTTTGCCTAATCTTGATGATGATCCTTGTCTTCAATCCTTCCTCAAAGCTCTTAACATGTGTTCTTCACTGAATGATAGTGTTTCTATAGGTGGGTGTCGTCTCCTCCTAAAGATGGAGGCTTAATGATGCTTAAATAATCCAAAAATAATGAAGCCCCGCATATTTTCTTAGACTGTGATTCCCACGTTCATGGGAATTTGCATGATTCCCACAGACATAGGAATTGGTCACAGATTCTCTCTTCTTTTTTTCTCCTCTTTAATCTTTTTTTCAACCTCCAAGTTATTCCCTCTTCTTTCCTACATACAAAATAGTCAAGTCTTACCCTTAATTAATGTCAAACAAACAAGAATAATAATGGAAATCAAACTTAATGAAAGCATGCAAAATGAATCCTAAACTAGAACAATAAACAACAATTATGCTAGAAAACACATGTCAATTCCCTATAAAAATATGCACTAATACATATTTATCACCTCTACAAGAAACCTTTCTAAGCGAGCAATTATTTTTTGTCGATGCAACACCACCATGTTATACAGACATTGTCATTTTTTTAATTATTAATAAATTACCTGTTAATTTGTCAAAGGATAAGAGGGAGGACCCATATATTTGATGGCACTGTGTAGATCAAATTATCAGGATGTGTATCCCAAAAAATGAATCATCATCAATTTTAGCCTTTTGACATTTGTACGCTTGCGGAGGACATTTTGGAGTGAAAAAGACAGCTAATAAAGCTCTAGAAAGCGACTTCTACTAGCCAACATTGTTCAAAGATGCATATACCTTATGCAAATCCTTTGATAGATGTTATTGATTAGGTAACCTATCCCATAAAGATCAGTACAAACTCATTTACTTTTTTGTGAGTTTTTTATGTTTGGGACATTGATTTTATGGGACCTTTCCCTTTGTTTTTTGGCTTTATTTATATATCGCTTGTTGTTGATTATGTTTTTAAATGGGCAGAAGCCAAAGCCACTAGGACTAACGATGCCAAGGTTGTCTCATATTTTGTTAAATCTAACATTCTTTTTAAGTTCGGGATACCGAAAGCCATCGTTAGCACCAGAGGAACCCACTCTACAATAGGGTGATGGAAGCAATGTTCAGAAAATATCACATCATGCACAAAGTTTCTACGGCTTACCATCCCCAAACCAATGGCAAGCTAAAGTTCCAAATCAAGAAATCAAGTCAATCCTAGAGAAAATTGTGTATCCCAATAGTAAGGATTGGAGTGCAAGACTGGAAGATGCATTATGGACCTACAGGATAGCTTATAAAACACTAATCGGAATGTCTCCATATAGGCTAGTGCTTGGGAAGCCATGTCATCTTCTTGTGGAATTACAACATAAGGCATATTGGTCTATCAAAAGATGTAACATTCACTTAGATGATGCAGGAGTGCATATGAAGTTATAGCTTCAAAAGTTAGAAGAGATGAGGAATGAGTCATATCAAAATGCAGTGATATATAAGCAGAGGATAAAAGCTTTTCGTAATAAGATGATTTCAAGGAAAAGCTTGTTGGTAAGCCAAAAAGTGTTACTATATCCTTAGATAAGTTGCATTCTAGTTGGATTGGTCTGGTTGTTACAATGGAGATATGGAGCCTTAAAATTGACTAGACATTTAGAGTGACTGCTCATCACTTGAAGCTAAATTATGAGGGCTTCCAAATGAAGGATTTGGAGGTATTGATGCTAGAGGATGTGACTAGTATCACTTGATGCGCGCAAGCCAATGGCATTAAACAAAGGCACTATTTGGGAGGCAACCTAAGGGGAGTCAATTTCTGTCTTTTACATTTTAACATTTTCTATTTTTGTTAACTACTTTATTTCTTGCATTTGATTTTACATTGAGGACAATGCAAGTTTTAAGTGTGGGGGTAGGGCATATTAGTTTTTATGCAAGTTTTTTAGCTTAATTGTAGCTTATGTGACTTCTTAGGTAGTTTTCAAAATCAAATGACTAAAATCAAAAATTTTCTTTTTTATTGCTTTTAAGATTATTTAGTCATAATTAGTGTGTGAATTGATTAGTAAAATCCATAATAAAATTTGAACCAGTAAGGTTTTGAGTTGTATTAAACTAACACATCTATATCAGTCTCACTCTTTTCTTTGTTATGTGTGACCTTCATAACATATAATCCTTACTTTGAATTGATTTTCTATTTGAAACTACATTTTTATCACATGGATTTTTATGAAAATGATTGGGCATTCTTTGTTTATTACGAGTTACATTAACCAAATAGCCTACCTAATTATGTGAATTTTCCGTTGCTAACCCCCTTGGAACTTTATTATCCTTTTCTTTTTTATAAACCATATTACATGCACATAACCAAATGACCTACCCAAGTTTTAAAGCTAGTGGAGCATTTGTTAATTCTTGATGAATGTGACTATACAAAAGCCTAATTGTGGGGTATGCATACATGTGAGTTGGTTATATTTATTAAAATTCCATGTTATGAAAACTATGTTGACGTAGCTTCTATCACTTCTACTTTTGAAAACTAAAAAAGAAAGGAGGAAAAAGAGAAAGAAAAAAGAAAAAAGTGAGTTTGAATAAAAGTATCAAGGAAAAAATATAATTGATATGAAAAGTTTTTAATTAATAGTTTATCCTCCTTAAGTTGTATTGATTAGGTGTTTGAATATATTGCATGTGAGCTGGACGTTGTTTTAGATGAAGCACTTTTTGTGTTATGCTAATGTGGCTTATGGTTTAAGAGTTAAATTGAGTTATGAAACATAGTTCTTGCATTCTTTATGGCTGACGGTACCTAGTTTTTAATTAATGTTAACTTACATGTTTGATATCTCATTAAGTATTACTTTTTCTTTACTAGCTTGATGGTTTTTATGCTAAATTATACAAACTACATCCCACCTTATCCTTACCCATATTACATCCTTAAAAAAGTCCTTTGATTTATGATTATGCATGTGACTTTTGGTGGTGGAGAAATAAAATGGTATGCAAAGTTATGGATTGTTATGATCATGAATGGTGTTTGAGTGTACCCATGGAAATATCTTGTTTAAACATTTTTTGTTGAAGTCTACCCTTAGATTGCTCATTTTCTAAGGATGGTAAATATTGATTAATCATAAGTATAAGCTTAAATTTTGAGTTTTTGCTATAGGTTTTAAAAGTCATTCATCTTTACTTATGGTTTTCTATTCTTAAGAAATATGGAAAATGAATAAAAGTTTTAGTTTGTGACTTTGCTTTTGACAATTTTCCCAAGGACGGTCAAAAGCTAAGTGTGGGGGAAGTTGATATGTGTTTAAATGTTGATTTATTTGATATACTACACTTAGTGATTAATGCTTTAGAAGTGCTTAGGATAATCACTTTAGCTCATATTTTATCTTAGGTACATTTCGAAAGTGAAGGAATTAAAGCTACTCGAAAGCATGTCCATTGAAGCCATCTTCTCAAAGATTCACATCCACTTGTCTTCATGGAATAACAAAGAAGAAGATTAGAGCAAGAGAAGGCAAGATAAATCATAAAAAAGGGATAAACATAAAATAATGAAGGATCAACACAGCCATGAGTTACCACTCACGGCTATTTATGTTTTTACATGGCTGTGAGGGTTGCTACAAATTATTTAAACATTCAAGGTGTAAAGCAAGCAAAGGTATGCACTTGGATGTAAATTTAATGGATAGCATCATAAAAAATTTATGAAAACCAAAGGAGTTGGACAGCTACATGTGAGTGGAGGGTTGAAGTAAAGAATAGGAAGATGAAGACACCTAACGTGAGTGCATGGGGCACACATTAGCTGTCCATTTTGATACATTAAAGACCCAATTGTCCCATGCAAGATATCTTATGCATAAAACGTGACAAAGCTTGAAGAATAAGACAAAAATTGGACAGTAACATAAGAGTTCCTTTTTAGTTTTGAAATGCCACCTATCTAATTTTATTCTTATTTTGGAAACCTAGCTGCCTTATGAATCTAAAGGAGGGCTATGAAATAAAAGAAAAGAGGGAGGAAGTTTCATTTGGAGAGGGCAGCAGTGGAGAAGAAAAAAACCGAAACTCACATCTTTGTCGGTGAAGAAAACATGAGTGAAGGCTGGTTTTATCATATTCAGGAGGGCTGAAGAACGAACAAAAGAAACAAAGAGTTGTGTGAAAGAGAGGAGAAACCGAGATCTATGGGAGAAGAGTGAAAACATGAACAATAGCTTGCATCAATTAATTTCTTTACAAAAATTAAGCGAACATTCCCTATGGATTCGATCTCAACTCACCATAACTACAAATTTTAGTGTGCAAAGTCAGGTAAATTTTGTAGTGTACTCGACACACGATATCAAATACATGTAAAGTTATATATGAAAATGCACATGTGACTCCACTTTCATTTTTATTTTTTTATGATAGAGCACTTATTTACTATCTCGTATCCATTGTGGATACTAGGCTCATTTAATATTCTTTCACGTACCCATTATGGATACTGAGCTCAAATAACTAAGCCTGTGGCTCTTTGTACTCATTTCTGATCTTTAAGCTCTTTTTCACACTGGTCACTTTGGTCACAACTCCTTTATCTGATCATGTATAACAATGTGATGAATTCCTCAATTCACATAATATATTATCAACACTTTCATTCAATATGCACAGTCATTTTCACATTCATCGGATCTAAGTTCGGCATTCAACGTTTAGTTGAGTACACTTTTTCCATATTCACAAATAATTAGAAAGCACTACCAATATAATCCTGAATATTGAACTCTTCAGACCATCAATGTCTAGAATTATCACAATCATATCAATAACAGTTTAATATCTAAAATTTAATCAAAATAATTCAGTTATAGTGAGAAAACATCTAGGTTAACTCACAGTAAGCTCCAGACAAGCTATTACCTTGATGGCATGGCAATGTCTGGATGTTGACGACCAATTTGTTCTTCTTTAATCATGCAATACACACATATATTTCACACATTAATAAGTTAATCAATCATATGAATATTCAATCATACATATATATATATATATCTATATATATATATATATATATATCTGTGTGGTGTTTATGTGTGTGCGTGTTTGTGTAACACCCCATTACCATAAATTATATACCGGAACACCCAGTAGATATTTTAGTATATAATCTATAATAATGGTGTATTAACTATCACATCTTCACTTTATAACATGGCAATATATCAAACTTAGTCGTCGCATCAACTACTATTCATAAATATCACTAGATTTTAAAATCAAATATCAAACTGTAATCCTCATTTTATTTCATAAAACCAAACGTATTTACATTGTAGCTTTAAAACATCCATACAAGTACAACATTATATCCTAATACAGAATAAGCTACATGAAAGAGGAAATTACACAAAAAGTCTATCTAAAGTCTTGAATCTCAGCTGACCAACCTTTGAGCCATTTCTTCTTCACAAAAGTACAAGAATGAAGCTTCTTGTAATCTCTCAATTACTAATGTCCTCACTCTCAGTCCTGAAATGTCAACGTGCAATTTTAGGTGAGTTTTGCAAACTCAGTGAGGTAACCATCATCGATGGTTCACTCAATTTATGTAACACTTTATAATATGTAACAAATATGTCACATCTTTGTATTTTGCTAGAAATATCACATATCACATTCTCATTCAAACACCAGGTACTCATACCTTTTAATCAATCAAAACATGTATTAAAATGTATATGCAATTCATGTGAGACTCACTTTCACTTATGATTGTTGATGTTTTGATCGAGTGCCTTTTTACTAACTCATATCCCTTAGTGGATACCAAGTTGTACCAGATAATGTCCCACATCCATTAGTAGATACGGAGTACTTTCACAACTGATTCTGAGGCCCTTATTACAGTCTGAGCTTTAAGCTCTTTACACTGGCAAACTCCAATCACAACTAGCTTTATTTTTTATGCATTCATGTAATGGAATGCTTCATATTCAGATATATATAATCAGTCACTTGATTTCACTTTAACTTTCACATTCACATATATCATCGGACCTTGATTCGGCATTCCACAATAATGAAATATCACTTATTCATTCAAATTCACATACAAGGAGCACTTCAATATCACAATCATCAAATCAGAATCATTGGACCATCACGTCCAAAATCCAACAATCAAATCACATTCATTGATAATTCAAATTAAAAATTAAGCAAACAAATAATTAAGTGAGACCGTCTAGGTTACTCACAGTTTGCTCCAAAAGCTATTGCCTCGAAGTCTTGGCAATATCAGGAAGTGGTCAATCTAATTATTCTTCTCTATGCAATCATATGCAAAATTTACACATTCAGATAAATAGTCAATCATAAGTACATTCATGAATGTATCATATATTATGCATGTTCAATGACAATCTTCCAGGTATGTTTCTTTAATATAGTTTACAAACAATTTCAACACCTTCGAAACATTCTTTAATTTCAAAAACTCTTTACTCAAATTCCACCTAGAAATTGAAATTCTTAGAGACAGACTAAAATTTCAATTTCTTCATAAAATTTGTAGCCCAATGTCTTTAGTTTACTCCAAGTAAAAAATCATTCCAATTGGATACATACATATCAAGATGATGTCAAAATATCGAATCATGTTCAGTGAGAATATTCTAGTTACGAAATTCCAGAATTGTTCATCATTTCCGTCCCAGTTTAATCAATCAATCTCTCCTAAATGATTTCATATGGGCATAATTTTTTTTGTAGATGTAAAACAATGTGTTTTGAGTCTAATGATTCAAGTGCTAAGTCATTTGGAAGTCAGGTGAAGAAGTTATGGTCCAAAGATCAAAGGATGTTCAAAACCATTCAAAGTTTCAAAGTGACGATCGTGCACTTTTGTCTTTCAACATCGTGTGAATTCCTCCATTTCTCTCAGCACGATCACGACTTCCTCAGTCTTTTAACAGATACAGTATGATCGCGGCTTTCTGTATTTTCTTCTTTCTTTTCTTCATTTCGTGCCATTTTTGACCTATAACCAGCCATTTTCAGATAATACTTCCTTTTGATAAAATGTTCCTTTGTGCCTTAAGTTTCTAACTCCATCAAATTCACTCATTTTGGTCCAGTACCTTGCATGTTATGATCAAAATACTCCATACTGCTACTTATATCTCCATAAATTTCTACTCTTAAATTCCAGCTAACTTTTAGAGCTCTTATGGACAGAATTTAAACTTGACTTCTTCAAGAAAGTTGTAGAAGAATGTTTCTAGTTTAATTTGAATTAATAATCAACTCATTTAGAAATCTACAGTTCAAGTTATAATCAAAATCCTAAAGCATATTCATGAAAATTCTCTAGTTCATAACATTCCAGCAGACTTCCACACTTTCCTCTTATCAATCACTTTCAAATCAATTCAGATAGCTATAAATTTTTATAGAGAGAAAGAAAAATGTCTTAGGAATCCATTGATCTAAGTTTCAAGTTATTTTAAATTCAGATAAAAAAGTTATAGCCAAAACAATTAGAGTTGTTTAATGAAATATTCTAGTTCATAATTCTTACATACAACCGCCGCCCTTTTCTCTCTCTAAAACTCAAACCTTTATCTTGTTTACTGAACTGCACTTCTCCTCTTCTTCTTTCATTTTCTTCCATTTCCAAATTTACACAATTCTACACATCTAGTATGCATTTCTAATTTCTATACAGTCCCTAAACAAATCAAATTTAAGTTCATACATCAAAAATCACAAATCTGAAACCTTACAAATTCTCTCTCTCTCTTTCTACTGTATTTTCCAGATTTTGATTCTTACTTAAATCTTCTTCAATCCATACAAATAACACTCCAACCAATTCTTCTAACTAAATTTTGGCACATCAGCACAAATCAAATCAAAAATCTGATTCTTATACTTGCCAATTTTTGTCTTTGCATTTTATCAGTATAAAACAGAGCATATTTAATACATCAATTTTCTAGCACTTTTGTATATTCAAAACATAACCTATTTCACAAATCTTTCATTTATCATCTCATGCATTAGCCACCAAAACTGCAGTTCTCTAATGGCTCATGCAAGTATCTATTTAAAAACATTAAACAATCATCATCAGAATCACTTACTTAATCCAGCAATTAATTCCAACAATAAGAGGGAATCAAGTATACAGAAAGCATAACAATTTTCTATTTGGTGCAGAGCGTTTCTTCACAATGAAGAACAATAGCTACAGTAAACTTTCCTTACTCAAAACATCAGAATACGTATATGCTTTGAATGTCTTTCATGTGTCACTGTTCACGTGTGACTTATACAGTCTACGCGTTACAATGTAAATGATCCATTATTTATAGTCCAAAAATACTCCAAATTCCAGAAATTCCTAAAATTCACCAAAAATTCCAAAATAATCATAATATTTTCCAGACAAATTTTCAACACAAACAATCCACAATTTACATTTTAATAAATTAATCATACCTAGAAAATGTCAGTGAATGCATGTACAATTATTTTATGTATCAAAATAAATATTCACATGTGTGTAAATGTACTATAATGCATGAGCACAAAATTATTCTTCTAATTTCTCATAGTACACTCAATTCATTATTTTGGGGTCTAACCCCAAACATGGGATGTCACAGTGTGTGTGTGTTATGTTTAATGCATGCTCAATTGACCTTTCCAAGTATGTAACTATTCATAAATTTTGACCATGCAAACATCATACTTTGTATACTACCATTTTACAATTAGGTTTGTACCCTTAAGTTAGCTTGATTTACTCCAAATTCATCAACCATACTTTATACTTATCCTTGAACATTTTCATGATCAAAAGCCTCTTATAATACACACACAATTGTTACTTTAAATCTGGAATTTCAGCAAGCTAAATCCATACATTTACCAAAATTTTTCTAGCAATATATACTCATACATTTACCCAATTCTCATTCATAATTACCCTATGTTATTCATCGCTAATTCATCCGTACTTTATAAACATTTCTCGTGTCCTTTAAGATTGTGTTTGCATTAAAAGAACTCATTTATTCCTTTAACAAATTAGAATTTCCATATTCGAATTCAATACATAAAATAGTCCATTCTTTAGATAATGACATCAATTAACTACATAAACTTATCAACTCTCAACCAATTAATTAAGTATCAATCTGGGCTCATTCCTAACCTTAATCAAGTCTAAATATACCAATTTAGAGTGAAATTTCCCAGCTAGTTCAATATCTACATAAGGTTTAAACTAAATTGTAACACCCTACTACTATAAAGTATTCATTTGAACATCTAGAGGACATTCAAGTATATATCCTATGACAATAGCATGTTAGAGCAATCATAATCACTTATATGGAATTAAACAAAATAATAGAAGATTTAAAACTTAACTCCTCATTTCATTCATTAACAAAAGTTACATTGTAGCAATACTTCCATTTAAACAAATATTTACATTACCAAAACGTGTGAGAGTTTACAACTCTTTTACAAAAGATCTACATGAAATGAGAAATACATATAAACAAATACAACTCCTTAGAAAGCTATATTTTAATCGAAAATGTTCTTCTAAAGAATCTTAGGAATTAGGTCTCCTCTCTAGTACCTAAAAAGTCATGCTGCAATTTTTGATGAGTCTTGCGAACTCAATAAATGAACCATCATTGATGACTCACTCAAGTCAAATACACAAATATTTGAAATCAAAACATTCCTTTACCTAATAAGACAGAATCAATGTCACACATTTCATATGTATTCTTTCAGAATATGCATATCCCAATCAATCACATTACCAACAGATGCACAGATATGGCATATCATTTATCATCACAATTTCATAAATATATTCATAATCATGTACTAATATAGATTCTTATGCGACCCACTTTCATTATTATTTGTTGTGACTAAATGCCTTTCAAATATAGATACAGATACTGTCCCATATTGGGCTATTCAGATATAGAAACCACAGACCTAGGCTCTACATGTAGAATTTTGAGCTTAAAGCTCTTTCAGATTGGTCACTCTAATCACAACGCATTTATCTGATCATACATTTAATGTAATACATCAAATCACAAAATATGCCATCAATAACATTTGCTTATGATGCACAGATAGAATCTCATATTCATCATACCTAAGTTCAGAATTCAACTTTCATTGAGTATACAAATATCATTCAAAATTTAGATATAAACAAAACACTTCCAATACATTCCCAAATATCAAACTCCTCAGACTATTAATGCTTAAAATTATCACCATCAATTCATTATCAGTTCAATATATAGAAATTAAATAGAAACATAAATAAATCAATCCTAGTGATATCATCTAGGTTGACTCGCAGTATGCTCCTGTATATGTTATTGCCTGGATGGTCCGACAACGTCTTGTTGATGGTGTTCAATTTGAGCATCTAAATACACATACATTGTACACATTACTAAAGTGATCAAACAAATACATATTCAATTATGCATATATATATATATATATGTTTCATGTTCAATGCATGCTTAATGACTTTCCTGGATATCTAACCTTATTCAAATTTCTTAACCATTCAACTTCATACTTTGTATACTACCATTTTGCAATCAGTTTTGTACCTTTAAATTAGCTAGATCAACGTTACTAATGTATGTAACTTTTCTACCTTCAATACCTCACGAATTTAACAAGCTTAAAGACATCAATAACATCTGAAATATTTCAGATTTCATGTCCCTTAAGGTTACTTCACTTCAAGTTAATTAAAATTCCAAATTGGTTACACTAAAGCTTACAAAATTCTGCTCACTTATGTCATTAACATTCATTCTTTTACAACACAACTCAGCTCAAATTTTTGAGATTTGAAAACAACTTAATGACTCCAATATTTAGCATGAATTCCTCATCAATTATACTTCAATTTCAACTTAAATCATTCATACAACATTCTAAAAACTACCATTTTCGTAAATGTAAAAACAGACCAGAAAAGTATCCATTCATTAGTTTTCCATATTTTTCCCAGTTTATACCAAAGTTAAAACATCCTCTTTATAGTTCATCAATTATACCTATATTAAGCCTGAATCATACTCCAAATCCTCATTGATAACCTCTCCAATTCAAGTTCAAAATTATTCACTTAACAGCTCACAAATCCTAGTCTTTCATGCATCAAAAATAAAACCAGAAATGTATTTTACATTATCATGTATATAGGTCTAATTCTTTCTCAATTCAAGAATACTCTTTTAACAACTTTCTTTCGTATAAATCCACCCTCTTTATACATTAAATTCCATTCAAATTCATCCACACAATGCCCTATACTCCACGTTTTTCATATACCAAAAACAAAATAGAAAAACTTCTAAGTTCATGCAACATTTTCCAACACATATCTTCATCAATATTTCATGGATTTCATTCTAATTCAAGCATCATTCTTGTATCATTTGACATACCATAAAACTCATATTGTTACTTACTAGACTTACAATTCAGCACAAAATTCCAGATTAATCAATCCTTCCAAGCAAGAAAAAATCAATGCAATTCCAAGGTAAAAGCAAGCCAGTTTTTCAGACAGTAAGGTGAAGGAAACAAAGGAAAGAAGCAGCAAAACTCGATTGTAGAAACTTACTAAATTACATGCTAGGTGTCACCTTCTAATGTCAACATTTGTCTTAAGGCATGTATTACATTTGCCTAATCAAGATGCTCCCACTAATCCACACATTTAATAGCCATTTGTCTCCTACTAATCAGTCCACATGTCACTCCAAGATTGGTCCACTTGTCACATACTAATTGATCAAATTGTCATTTAATTACTAGTCCATTTGTCACACATTTATCTATGCCAAATGTCACTTAATTTTAAGCTTTGTAATCCTAATTTTTCATGTATCAATTTATCCCACCACTTAGCATTTTTCCTAGTCCAAATTTACATATTAATTCATTAATCTCCCAATCAATAACATTTAATTCCAATTTTCCAATTGAAATATGATCATACAAAAATTCAAGGCATATTAATTCATAATTCACATCATGTTCACTTAACATCTTTCATACCCCCAGACATGTCAATTGAGTGCATATGCTAACTTGTGAAATGTGTACAAATATTAAAATTCTTGTGTGAATGCTAATGTGAAGCATGTATATGCAATGCTTGATCTAGGGTTCTAAGCTTAAGCATATGCCAGAAATCGGATATTACAAAAATTCTAGAATTTTTCATCAACATCACTAATGTGTGTAACTTTACTACCTTCAATACTTCATGAATTTAACAACCTTAAAGACATCATTAACAGCTAAAATTTTCCGGATTTCATGTTCTTTAAGGATAATTATTTTAGTTTAATTTAATTTCCATATTGGTTGCACTAAGGCTTACAAAATTCTACTCACTTATGTCATTAACATTCATTGTTTTCCAACACACATACAGCTCAAATTTTCCATATTTGAAAATACCTTAATAACACCTATCTTTAGCATGAATTCCTCATCAATTATACTTCAATTTGTAACTTAAATCATTATAAAACATTCCATAGACTACCATTTTCGTATATGCAAAAACAAACCAGAAAAGTATCCATTCATTCTCCATTTTTCAGCACATATTCAACATCAATATCATGCACAATCTATCCCAATTCAATCATCATAATCTTTCTATTATAATATGCCATAAAGAACAACACTTTACTTATTATTTAGCTCGAATTCCAGCTCAATTCATTAATTTAACCTAGCCCTCTATCCAGGCAAGATCATCACAAATTCAAGGTAGAAATTAGATGACTTTCGGCTATGATAGAAGATTAAAAAAAAACAGTTGGTTCTTTAGCTATTTTGTGAAGGGTAAAAGTATGTATTTGGTGTGGTAATTTAGCAAAGCTTCAAGAAGAACACATAAATGGGAGATAGAAGCAAGTTTCAGTGGTGAGAGATGAGAAAAGAAGAAGAATGAGCTAGGCTGAAACAATTCCTACAGAAACGTTACACCTAAGGTGCTAGATGTCACCATACTACATTAAAAAATGTCCTTAAGCATGTAAGCCACTTATCCCTTCCATAAGCTACCAAATCACCTAATTACTAGTCCATTTTTCACTCAATCATTGCTGTCATTTTTCAATTAATTACCCATGCCAAATGCCACTCATTTATCTATGCCATTTGTTAATTATTTCATAAGCTTAGTCATCCTAATTTTCCATGTGTCAATTTGTCTTGCCACTTGGAATTTTTCTTAGTCTAAATATACATTTTATTTCATCAATTTCCAATTGTAGCAATTAATTCCAAATTTACTACTTGTAATCCATCAAACCAAAATTCAAGAGCTGAACAATACACAATTCACATTATGATCATTTTAAACCTTTCATACCTCGGAATATGTCAATTGAGTGCATACACTATCTTTGTAATGTATACGAACTCATAATTCATGTGTGTATGCTAATGATATGCATATGAATGAAATGCATTTCATGAATGCTAAAATGATTTGACTCATATGCATTAATCTAAGGATCTAACTCTTAGTATGGAAAATGGACTTACTCTATTACATCCATTCATTTCAAAAGCTATAACAAACATAAGATAGCAACACATTCCCTCAATGATGCATATTTGACAAAAATAGCTGCATTAATGCTCAAGAAAAAGAGATCAACCCATCATAGCACAAACACAGTTCATCATCTCCATACACTTCAATCCCATGTTACTGTTAACAAAGTATTAAAGCAATAAAACAGTGAATACTAAATGAACTATGAAAAGAAAACAAATAACAGTCAGTTAAACTAAAAAGTAATAAGTTCAGTAAATAAATAAGAAACTAAACAACAGATGAAAAATAGAATAAGCAAAAAGGATTAGATGAGGGCGTGTGGTTAGTCTCCTACCCCTCTCAAGCTTCCCACATTAGCTCTCGCCTTCAGCTTTAGCTTGTTCTCACCCAACTGAATGGTTACTTATGTTTAATAGATTTAGCTCCAGCTCTCACTTTTAGCCTCTATCCCGCGCTTCCAGCTCTCTGTTGTGTTTCTCTCTTCTTCACCGACTCATTCTATTTCTCTCTTCTACATCTCTACCTCTCTTTGCCTCCTGACTGAGTGTATCAAAAGCTTTCGATTCCACCTCCTTCACCTCTCATTCCTTATGCATTTATAACATGAGTATAGGTTTAAGGTTGTTACGCCTTCAACCTGCACTTGTAAGAATGAATGCAATGGAATAGTCATAGGCGTGTCAAGTTAAGTCACCCACGTAAGGGCACTTGTCACTGTTACTAACACAGTGGTGACTTGTTATACCACTACTGTGACTAACATTTTGATGAGCAAGTCACCATCATGAGGTGGTGACACTTGTCACCACTTTTCTTCCTTTTTATTTTTCTTTTCATGCAAAATTTTTGTGACTTTCCTTTTAACCTTTATGGAAAATTCACAAAATAATCCAATTAACATTCATACAATATCCATACTAGTTTCACTCAATCTATCTCACATTTGGATCAAAACGCAAGGACTTGTAACCACAATCAAGAGATAAAGGCAATTAAAAGTAATAGAAACTAAACACAGCAATTCCCCCACACTTAAACTATGTTTGTCCTTAAGCATATTAAAGAACACTAGACTATAAAAGAACAAACAATAGAGACAACAATTTTCCCAATTAATAGTCAAATATATCAAAAATCATTTCAATAAACACAACCTAAGAACTTGAAACTCATAATACTCTGTAAATAAGCTATTCTCTATATATTTAGCCAAAATCAACAAGTACTTCAATTCAAAGAACCATCAACAAGTGTGATAGATAACCACTCCACTCTCCATCCTATCAAGCATTCAAAGGTAGGGTATATTCACTCATCATTCATTTCACCATAAGCTTGCTTACTAATCCAATCTTCACCACTCATATCAAACACAAATATCAATCTGAAGGTCTTTATTTTAGTTTTAAAGGGGTTGGGCTAAGGGTAGCAAAGAGGAATATCATAGTTTAAAACCACAAAACAAATTGAGCATTTAAAGTAATATAAACAATGAAGCATAAAAGACTCAATTCTTTCCTTTCATGTAACATGGTCAGCACTCCCTATTTTATCTCTCCTTTTTCCTTTCATTTTTTAATCTTCTTTTCCTTTTCTTTTCTGTTTCTTTTTCTTTTCTTTTCTTTTTCTCTTTTCTCTTTCTCTCTCTATTTTTTTCATTCATTCATTTTTGTAAGTTATTTATTTATGTATGTAAAACAAGGAAATCAAGAGAAGAGAAATATAGATGAGAAATAAAAATTTCTACAACGATACCCATCCCTAATGCAATAGCCAATTATATGCTATGATTCCCCCACAGTTATTCCATAAACCTACCTAATTATACCCATTCAAATGCTCAATTTTCCCTATGGTAAGTACAACAAAGAGGATAAATAATCAAGGAAAAGGCTCATATTTTGGGTTTAAAGAAGGAAAAGGTTTCATGTTAAGCTTGAAGGGGGTTCACTAAAGGTAACATTATGGTGGCTTTTTAAGTAAAGGGGTAAATCCTAATTTCCTTCATCATTTCAACATTTACATAAGATTATGTGATCTCAACTAGTAACTCTCAATAAAGAATACTTGAATTGGGGTTTAATAGTTCAAAAAAGCTCAAATTCTTACCAAATGAAAAGTGTCATTCATCTAACACAATAAGCTAGTGTTCTTTTAACCAAAATCTAAGACAATTAGTCTAAGCATGCAAGTATACTCACTCACTCATATTATGCATTTCTAATCTCGATTTTTTTTCATAACCATGCATGTCTAACTACTAAATGGGAAAACAAACACACAACATGAATAATAACTTTTTTTAACTAGTACTCCCCTACACACTTAAACGTCACATTGTTTCTATTGTTATATAAAAAAAAGTAAAAGAGGGATCTAAGAACAAAATAGCATAAACAAGGACAAAAATTAAAAATAAAAAACATTAAACTATCAAGTAGTTAAACTAATAAAAGAAAAAGGATAGCAATACGATACGAAAGTGTGGGTAGTCGCTGCATCGAAGCGATATGAAGCACGGCATACTACATTGAGGAATGGAGAATAGCTGTAAAAATACAAATTAAAGAGTGTGAAATGTAGGCCTGTGCACACAAAGCAAGCAAATTAAGTTGAGTTTCACTAAATAGAAATAACAAACCATTAAAAAAACAAAGCAGAAATTATATGGGTTGCCTTCCATTTAGCACTTCTTTAATGTCTTTTAGTTGGACACCTCAACCGTTATGCTTAAGGTGGATCACTCAAAGTGATTGATTCCACCATTTTCTCCTTTCCTTGCATAAACTAAGTGAATTCACTACCCAAATTTCTCCTACGTAGCACAAACTAACTACAGAAAGCATTGAATTAATAAAAAAATTACAAAACTTGTTAACAAAATAACATAATAAAACATGAATGCATGAACAAACACAAACAATGAAAACACTTAAGAAAATAAAAACAATCAAATTAATTAAAGTTCAAATGCTAAATATCTCCCTGGCAATGGCGCTAAAAACTTGTTGTGACAAAAAAGTTCTAAAAAGACCTAAATGATCCTACTCGCAAGTATACGAGGTAGTTGTAGTTATTTATCTAAGGTCATCTCCCACAGAGGTGAAATTGGTTCACTTAAATTAATCTTGAACAAAAAATAAGAAACAGATACAATTCTAAACACTTTATCCTGATTTGTTCAGTAAAAGACTTTAAAGTAAACCTCGCTATTGAACAAAAAAGATAAACTGAATCAACCGGAAGCAAAAAGAGTAGAAGTCAAAGTGGAAAACTCTTGAGAATTAAATTCACTAATTAAATCTCCTATGCATCATTAAGGGAAATGACTGGTTAGTTGTCTTACTAAAATTAACAAGTAGGCTCTAAATTAACTCAAATAATAAATTAATCTAACTTTCGTATTCAATAAGTTATTATCCGAATTAATTATGGAAACCTGACAACTAATTACCACTTAAGTTAATATATTTCTAATTCTTAACCTAAGTGTCTATAGTTTCTCGTTCTATATTAAACTTCTCATCTCGGTCTTTCGTTTAATACCAAAATGATACAAATTTTGATCATGTTATTACACCCATTCAGTTCAGAAACTATAATAAACATAAGATAATAATACAATCCCTCAATCATGCATATTAACTAAAATAGCTGCATTAATCCTTAAGAAAAAGAGATCAGTCCATCATACCAACTGAATGAGGAAGTGTGGTTGATCTCTGCCACTCTCAAGCTTCCCACATTAGCTCTCATCCTCTACTTCAGCTTGTTCTCACCCAACCGATTGGTTACTCAAGTTCAATGGATTCAGCTCCATCTTTTGCTTTCGGCCTCTAACCCTAGCTTCCACCTCTCTACTGTGTTTCTCCCTTCATCACTAACTCACTCTTTTCTTTTCTTTGTTTCTCTATTCTTCCTCTCTATCTCTCTGTGCCTCCCGAATGAGTGTGTCAAACCTTTTCGGTTCTACCCTCTTTACCTCTCATTCCTTTTCCACTTATAGCATTAGTCTAGGTTTAGGGTTATAGGTTTGTTACGCCATCAACTTGCATGTGTAAGAATTAAGTGAACGTAATGGAGTGGTAATGGGAGTGACAAGTTAAGTCACCCCTGTAAGGGTAATTGTCACAATGGTGATAACCTAATGACTAACATCATTTTGATGTTAGTCACTGTGTTGACTTGCTAGGTCACCACTGTAAGGTGGTGACACTTATTGCCACTTTTCTTTCCCTTTAATTTCTCTTTTCATACAAAGTTTTCATGACTTTCCATTCAACTGTCATGCATCACAAAATAATTCAATTAAAATTCATGCAATTTCCCCACCAATTTCACTTAATATATCTCACATTTGGATCAAAACACAAGGATTTATATCCAAAATCAAGACATGAAGGCAATTAAAAACGATAGAAACTAGACGTGATAATTAGATTGCAATTGTTATGTAGTTAGGTTTTTTTTAATTCTAGTAATTTGGTTTAATTTTCATGTTCTTATAATTGTTTAGATTGCTAATTTTCTTGTTTTTTAAATTGATTATAAGTCAAGGAAGCAATCTTAAGAGTCAACTAAAGGAATATAAGATGTTGAAAAGGAAAGTTAGGGGAAGGTCTTCACTTTGGTCTTTGATAACAACACCATCACCATCTCAATCATCTTAATGAGTTTCAAGGTCTAATCTTTTTTCTTTTTGTTTCTATTTTTCTTGTCATTTTTGTTTCCTTTATATGTTGTGAGTTTTTTTTTCTCATATTAAGGATAATGTGTTGTCCAAATATAGGGAGGATCATGCATTGACATGTCATATATTTGACTTTTGCATATCATATTGTCTTAGTTTTTATTTGGTTGACATAGTGTAAACATTTTGTTGCATATATGTGAATTGTGTGAATGTGTCAATGGAAAGAGTCAAATGAAATTAATTTAGCTATGAATATGGTCATTTAATTTGTAAAGGCATAGTAACTTATGAATTTTGTGTTTTAAGTATCTTTGGGATTAATAAATTTGTTAATTAGGATATGACACATATTTTTCACTTTATGATCTTGTCAATACACATTTATAATTAGAGTCAATTGAACTAGTTCGGATTACCTGTACAATTTCATGAGAATAACTGACTGCAAAAAGAAATGAGGTAGGCTAAAGTCATATTTATTATAAAAAATAAAAGAGTGTGTTAAATAAATAACTATTCCATTGGCCCTTTTGAAACAAATATTGGGTTAAGAATAGAGTTGGTAGCTAGTTGAGAGCTATAATATAGCTGAGTAATGAGGGACATCCACGACAAAATGTTTGTCTTCACGTCAAAAGGCTATAATGATGCTTCAATGAAGCTAAATAAAAAACGTGACCTAGAGTAACTTAGGGACATTTATGACAAAGTGTTTTCCTTTTCATAAAATGACTAGGTTATCATTCAAGAAAATCTTAAAAATTTTGTTATAATAAATGAACCTACTGATATTTTATAAATAGCAAGAATTTTCATGAAAGGATACTTAATGATAGTTTGCTTTTTAATTGATTAATAATAATAAGTGCATGCATATAAGTTTCATAGGTGTTAATGTTTTGATTGATATGTATATTTAATTCAAAGTGCTTAAACATAAAAGGAATAAGTTAGTGTGTTGTCACATTTTAAATGATTTGTGTTTGCATGGAAGGAATAAGTTAGTGTGCTAACACATTTTAAATGAGTTGTGTTTGAGGTTAAGTTAATTCCATAAGATTTAATGTCATTGTACCATTATTGTAATGTTGCATGAATGTGTTTTTATATGTTTATATGTTTTGTTTTGCTTGAAGACAAGCAAAGGTTTAAGCATGAAGATGGGGTTTTTTTTTTGGATAAGTATGAGGATGTTGATAGGTGTAAATAATACTATGTTTTCGTAGATTTTTAAGTGTGTTTTTAATTTTTTATTATATGATAATCACGTCTATAGGCTTAGAATTGTGTTATTGTTAATGATTTTATGTATTCTAAGTGTTTGATTAGTTTAAAGCAAGAATTGGATCATAATTTTGTATTTTAAGGGGTGTTTGATGTGTTTGTTAGTGATGGAAACTAGGAAATTGAAGAATGAAGAAAGTTGGAACATGCTTGGGTTAAAAGACAGGGCCACGATCATGACATGAGTGTCATGGTCATGATAGAAGGTTTTTATCCTGGTCACAATCGTGATAACGATCGTGACACCCCTATCACGATCGTATCATGATCGTGACTAACACTTTCCAAGCACAGCCTATTTCATATCTTTTGACTTTTTGGGACTATTTTTTGGAACAAAATGACCTTGTTAAGCCCTAAAATTAACCTAAGATAAAAAAAAAAAGAAAAAAAAAGTCCAAAAAGAGCAACCTTCATCTTACCAAATTGAGATTAATCTAAGGAAGATCAAGAGGAACATCAGTTGTCCAGCATTTTCCATATTTCCATATTCAATTCCAAATCAAGTTTTTCTTTCTTTCCTTTCTTTATTCTCATTAAAATTGATGCGTAGACTGGATTGGAAGATGTTATACACGTTGATGATGTTTTAATTTCATATTAGGTCTTGAGAGAGACTAATCAACCCTTCAAAAATTTAAGATTGATACCAAATTGAATCAAAAATGGTTAAGGGAGCAAAATGACAATAGAGCAAATCCTATACATTCATACTTGATCATCTTTGTTTTATTACGACAATTCAATTATTAAGTGGTTTAGTGTTTAATTTAATTTTACTGTTTTAATTTCTTATCATTTAATTTCATTTGAATCATTTTTCACAACCTTAGACAAATTAGGTTCATTTAGTTTTAGCTAATTCCTTCTGGGATCGATACCTCAATTACTAAAAGTTTATGATCCATATACATATGATAATTAAGGTTTTATATTAAGTAAAACTTGCTCAACAAAAACCTTTTATAAAAGTTTATAAAGAGTCTTTATACCTGGAAGATTGATAGGAGATAATGTTCTTCTTGTAAGGAGATAATGCTCTTCTTACATAAGAGTTGCTCAAATGATATGAAAGAAAACACTTTAATAGGAATTATGTCATTAAAGTGGACTTCCAAAAAGTTTTTTAATTAATACATTGGAGTTACATACTTCATCTACTTAAATTTTTTAGGTTCTTTAGTAAAGTTGTTTAGAGGAGGGAAAGGGCTAAGTCAAAGGGAACACCCTATCCCCTTCTCTCTTCATTCTCTGTATGGATCAGTTTCTAAGCTAATCGAGTTATCCATTAAACAACATAAGAGCTTCAATCCATTAAATAAGATAAATGTCTCTAGTGCTCAGATGAAAGATAGTTTGATTTTCAAAAAAGTTTTCAATTTAACGATGTACCATCTATGGTGCGAGAGGAACCAAAGGAACTATAGACAGGAATGCATTAGTCCTTAACAGCTAGTCGACTTCTCTCTAATAAGGTTCGCTGGTTGTTCATTACTAAGGAAGTTAATCACTGCTTATCTAACACCATGAAATCACACTGGCTTTATAATACAATTAATAGGTAGTAGTTGGTCGGATAAAGCTTAAATAGTATTTTGGCTTTGGAAAGAGCTACTTTTGGTCTTCTTTTATGTCAAACATATTGTAATGTTGTATATATTTTCACTATAGTTAATACAATTCCTTTTAATTTACAAAAAGAAAGATAATACCTTCAAGTTTCACTCAAAATGCAAGAAACTGAGCTCTTCAACCTGGTATTTGCAAATGACTTCTTTTATTTTACAAAATTGATGATAAACCATTTAATCTACTAATGTTTATATTAAACTCATTCAAAATCCTATTAGGCCTCTTAATCAACTAAACTAAAAGATATATGCTTATTGGTGTTAGAATAAGAGATATAACTCCTTAGTTATCTTGAATCTCAAACATTCAAATCAAGGTTCCTTCTTTCCTGTATCTAGGCATTCTAATTACCAAAAAATATTAAACTTTAAGGATTGTAATTCACTTTTGAAGAAGAATTAAAAAAGGATCAATAATTGGTGTAACAAATTTTATCCTTTGCTTATTGGGTACAACTAATCAACTCCATATTAAACTCTATCCATACATATTAGTCCTGTCATATTTTCCTCTTAAAGATATTAACTTAGGTCGTTACAAGGATTTTGAGATGCTTCCTTTGGTTTGGAGAATAAAAAAAGAAATACTTTTCAAAGGTTAAATGGTTTGAGTTATATAAGCCTAAAAAAACTGGAGGACAGGGTATTATATCTGTCATTAGCTAACATAACCCTCCTAACTAGCAAAATCTAGAGAATTTTAACTAATAAGGAGACTCTTCAGGTCTAATGGGCTCACATCTATTTCCTCAAAGGAAAAAGCTTAAGCAAAGGCCCACATTCCTAGTTCATAAACCAACTTCTTATGTTAATGGAACTGCTTTGGTTTTAGGATTGTTTATGGAAAAAATGATTCATTTTGGATTGATAGTTGGAGTAAGTTTGGACCTCTATAAGTCTAATATATTCCTTGCACTCAAAAGCTTATTCCCTAAACCTTCTGAAGTTAAAGAACTCATAGATAGGAATAGTTGGGCTCACTATACATCTTTGTTTGGTAACCTGATTCCAGATTACTCACTGCAAACTTTAATGGATGACCATTATGACTGGTTGAAGCATTTCACAACGAAATACTCCAATGCCTAATGCAGAAAATTTTTAACTCCTAAAACTCAAGGAATGGATTGTATGGGATAGTATGATGCAATAAATTATCTACAAAAGCCTTATTTTTATTGTAACTATCTATAGGCAAAGACTAGGGACAGTGAATAAAAAATTTGTTGCCCATGTAAGAAAGAGCATAAGACACTTCAACTCATTTTCTTCTAGTGCGAGTTCTCTGCTAGAATATGGATTATGACAGAAGAGCTTTGCAACATCTATATTAAAAGCCTAAATTATTCAGATACATTCGATAAGCTTGTACAAGTAAATAATATAGCAAAACGAGATAAAATCATTAGCATCATTGCTTATGGTATTGTAATGTATTCCATATAGTCTAAAAGAAATTCCAAACTATAGCAAAATAATATAATATGTCCACATTGGCACAAGAAAACCAAACTGGACAAGTAAGTTTGGTCTTACATGAAAGACAAAGCTAATAAGTAAGTGACTACTTATGATAATGTCTAACCCTTTTTTTATTTCTCTGCATAAGTTGCAAAAAAGAGAATGCATGTAGGAGCTTCTCCCTCCCACCCTTAAGGCTCTCCCAAAAACATTGAGTTCTCCCTTGTGTTCTTATCTCTTTGAGACACCATTCACAAGGCTTGAGATTTGGTGTGTGAATTAGATTGAATAACAATGGTAGCTTCTCACAACATCGAGAAAGGGCAAATTTGAGCTAGTTAGAGCTATTGGAGCATAAGGTGGACTTGTAAAGTAAGCACGAGAGAAACAGACTTGTCAAGTTTAAGAGGTAAGGTCTCATCACACTTTCCAACATAAACAGTGTCCAAGGTAGTGAGAAAACTAACAATCAAGTTACGTATAAAATATTATAATAAATGAAAGAGCAAATCTTTGTAAACCACATTCACACCAGTTATAGCTTTGATTTGGCTTCCAAATGGTCTCTCTCCAATTTCCTAAGCTAACTATAAGGGTGACTAATGGAGGAATGCAGTTTCAAAACATGTGTTTGCACTTCCCAACTAAAAACATCTAAACTTTACTTATATATGCTTAAGCTTTTTGTTAAGTCGATTGTCAATGTTGCTCTATTTCTTTATGTTTTGTCAATGTAATATCCTTTACAAAGGTTGCTCGCACCTATAAATTCTTTTTTAAATAGTTTATTTAATTTTTGTTTGAAAAATGGAAACTAAAATTAGAAAATAAAACAATAAATAATATCAAAAATAGAGGTAAAAACAGACAATTAATGTAAAAAACTACGTGACCATTATTTTTATGGCATTCACGGCTATTAAAGCCAATATGACAAAATAATTAAAAATATACTTATATATATAAATATTTTAAAATAATTAATATGTCTAAAAATTTGTTTAATAGAATTATTAACTTAATTTTTTATTAATTATAATTATAATTATAAAAAATTATTCAAAGCTGAATACAATTATTAAAACCAGTAGGAATAGTAAGATATCCCCAGGCTTATGTACGGGAACAAAACTATGTAGAACAACTCTATGGTTGTCTTTACGCTACAAACCCTTGATTCATTACATATTTCGAAGTAGAACAAACGCCTGTCCTATACTGATTTCATTATTTTTGCATCTATTTATTTTCCATCTGCTCCATCTCCTAGGACTTGGGAGACCAAAAGAAAAAGGGTTATATTTCGAATTGCGTTCATAGAGGATTCTGAAATTCCTGATAAAA
>JAOSBO010000008.1:40889024-40904181 GCA_027563915.1 Erythroxylum rotundifolium | reverse complement strand
GCAGCGCAGTAGGGTAGAGTGAAGTCGCGAGGTTTAGAAGGACAATATTGTAAAGTGTGAATGTTTTACGCACAAAATTTACAACACTAGAGGATATTTGAGTTGCCGGCTGAATTTTAGTAGCTCTGATGATTTTTCCATAGCAAATAATAGAGCAGGTTTTGGTTCATCTAAACACATCCCAGCTACTGATATTTTCCTGATGCTTCCTGTTTCAGTATTCTGTATTCCAGTTTGGTCCAAGCAGGTATGGGAAAATGCATGCGAGAGAGAGTGGTGCTGTTGGCCAATTGGAAGTTTAGCATATCAAGTTTCATGGGTTTGAATAAAATTTTTGCTAGGTAGCAAAGAACAGAAGAAATTAAGGAAGATTCAGAGCAAAATAGAAGATAATCGGTAAGCAAAATGTTAAGAATCTAATTAACATGTGGGAAGCCAAAAGAACTGGATTATAGATTTATTCGAATGCCATGTGAAGTCCACATCAAATTCTTTGCATATTAATAAATTAAAATAAATTTTTTTTTAAAATGTTGCCTTTTTCTTCCATGCCCGACTGATTGACTAGTGATAATTATTCTTATTCTTTTCGAATAATCTTTTTGTTTTTTAAAATCAAGTGTCGGAATTATAATTACTCATAACTCGATGCCAATATTTCCTTTAAATGAGCCGCCACAAGTGTACACCCTGAATGCTTCTTTCAAAGCCCACATTTATGCAAGCAAACCTCTTTAACCTAATGGTTATATAAACAAAATTAAGATTTTGTGCACCACATTACCGAAACTTTCGTTACCATCTGATGAAGATGATTTAATTCTTGAAACCGATGTTTTTGATAATGTCTACTAATAATGTTCTTGTAGATTTTTTTAATGGTTATATAAAGAAAATCCAGAGTTGAGTACAAAAAAAAAAAAAAGAATATGATGATTCTAATATTGAGATTATCAAATTTAATAATAATGTTCTTGTAGATTTTTTTTAATTAGAGATGGTCAATCTCGCAGAAGAGATTTGATTTATTGGAACAAATGTCCGAAGATATCAATAATTATTAAGTGCAATCAAAGATTTAATAGATATCGTGAACTCCAACTCCATACGAAAGGAAGTTGCATAGCTACTTCTTTTATTTTGCCATATATGGCAATCTAAGATTAACCATTATGATTATTCATAACAAAAACTTTATAGCCTAATCAATTAGGCTAAGATAGTTTAAGATGCATCTTCCAAGGGCTTTTCTTCCTCAATAAAGGAATTTATGAATCAACACAAGCCAAAAGAAGTTACTCTTGATAATATTTCTCTAATACCTAATGTCATGAGCAAATTTAGAATACAGAGAACTATCATGATTAATACTCTTCCAAAAGGTCATCTTTCTATTCAAGCGAATTATGAGGTAATGAGAGATTTATACTCTCTACAAAATATTAATACTTGCTATATTGATTTTTTCTAGAGTATATCCTAGGCTGAATTTTTTACAAGGCGCTTAGCCTTAAACTATTCGAGATTGGTATGATTTTGGAATGATAGTTACTATATACTTTGACTAACCCAAAATTTCTTGATATATCATTACTTACCAGATGGATTCAAGAAATGGTTAAGGATTGTTACCTAAATAATCCTATAATGACTCCGAAAGATACCTTGGTATTAAAGATATTATCTGCTAGTCCAAATTTTTATGAAGGTGAATGATATGATGCTTATCATTTCATTACTTTGCAAAATGCAAAACATGCTCTCATTATAAAAGAGAATTTTCTAAATGCATTGAAAGTGATATCCATTACAGAAGAGGAATTAGGATGAGAACTGCAGTTTTCGTCATGGAGGCAACATTTAAAAGTGGATTTCAAACCTATGTGAGAAAAAGAAAATTTTCTTCTTTAATGATAGCCCCAGCTAAGAAAGCCTCATTGACTGCTGAAAATTTTGTAAAAATGAAGATAAGCATGATTGAAAGAAGATAAGATCTAGTCCTGAAGCACAAAAAAGGTTTTGCCATCTTCATAAACTTGCAAAAAATATATGCCCTTGTAAAAGTGGTTGGAAGACATTAAAGGAACAAATAAAAGTAAAGTATATGGCGTCTGTACATACAATGATCATTCTGAATCGAAAAGATAAGTAGATAATATGAAACTCTCTCCAACCACTAAGATAAAAGAGAATTCATAATCGATAACAAAAGAATCTATTTTCTGAAAAAGTTGATAAAATGTAAATTTTGTTAAAGTTTAGAATCAGGACTTTAATTTTATGTGCATAAATAAACCACGTAGGGTAATAACAGGGGCATTAAGCAATCTCTTTAAACCTCGTCTTTTTAATATCTTTACAATGAAATAAAATTTTCTCTTTTCTGCAAATACAATTTACAACTTTTATTTTAATATGGTTGAAAGAAAATGATAGCCAAATACATAAATAAATAATTGTATAAAAATAAAAAATAAAGAACTCAAAATAGAATAAAGATAAAAGTAAGTAATTAAATAAATGGAGAAGAAAAACAAATGAGTAAATAAAACAAGCAAGCAATTGAAAAGAAAAAGAAAAGAAAAAGAAATAAATAAATCAAATAACTAAAGGAACAAGTTTTGCAAATAAAAGTCTTTAGGCTAATTAAAAGATATACAAATCAAAAGAAAAAACTCAAAATTCCTACAAAAAGAGAATAACCTTTATATATAGGGTCCTCTACCTATATTCTAGTTTGCCAAGGTTTCCTATCGAGAGCTAAGTCCTGGATAAGCTCTAGTAGGTTATATCCTTCTTTATCACCTCTCCCCTTTTTCTTTTGGGTTTTCCTCTTCTCTTATAGCCCTAAAGTATAATCTTCTCGCAACTTCTCATTGGGATGTCAGGATGTCTTTTTTTAACATGTTAAAAGTGCATAAGCCTTGTCTCCTTTAATTTACTATTAATGTTAACCACCCCTAACTTATCTCTTGTCACTACATTTCTAACATTATCTCTTCATGTAAGGTTGCACATCTAATAAAGCATCCTCATTTCTGCAATCGTTAACTTTTGACTATGCATATTTGTAACACACCACTCTCATACAGCATATGTCCGAATATATTGACAATTATTCAAGAACATACTCTACAAGGATGCCGTATTAAGATGATCAAAATGATTCAATACAAATTTTTTCAGACATAAACACATGTAAGGTTGCACATCTAATAAAGCATCCTCATCTCTGCCACCGTTAACTTTTGACTATGCATATTTGTAACACACCACTCTCATAGAGCATATGCCTGAATATATTGACAATTATTCAAGAACATACTCTACAAGGATGCCATATTAAGATGATAAAAAATGATTCAATACAAATTTTTTTTCAGACATGAACACATCTTCAGAAAACCAGAAATCATTTTGGCCCGTTTCATTTACAACATATCCTGAAATAAATGTCAGTACAGTTTATAGTTCACGTATACACTTTACAATAGCACCGAAATACAATTCTTAATACAAAACAACTAATGACATTTACAAGTACAAATTGATCATAACCATTAATTCCTGTCCGATTGTAGTGGCTATACTCCAATTAGTCTAACTGGACATCCCCTAAACCTTAAAGACAACATTGCAATTTTGATGAGTTTTACAAAATCAGTGAGTGAACCATCCTCAATGTGCTCACTCATATCAAACATAAGGACAATTCACATTTCATTTCTTAGATAGATCATATCATCAAATATTGCATTTCAAGTCACATTTCATCATGCTTCAACTAATACAATTTGTATACACTATTTCACATTTTCATTTCAAAACAGTCCAAACAATTCATTTCAGTCATTCATATAATTCATATCAAGTTATATGCAAATGCATATATGACTCCACTTTCATTGTTATTTTGTTGTGACCGAGCGTCTTTTTAACTATCCCATATAGGTTGTGGATATCAGGTTTATTAATACTTGTCTCATATCCACTTTGGATATAGTGCTTATTTCAATACTGAGCCTGTGGCTCTTTATATACTTTTCTGAGCTTTAAGCTCTTTTTTACCAGCAACTCCAGTCACAACTTCTTGTATCTAATCATTTCAATGTAATAAGATGCATAAATCACATTATATACAATCAATTACTTTCATTTAGTATACACATTCACTTTCCACATTTTTATCGAACCTAAGTTCAGCATTCAACATATTTGTTGATTACACTTATTTCTTTCATATTCACATACAATCAGAACACTCTCAATACGTTCACAATTATCAAACTCCTTAAACTATTATTGTGCAAAATTATCAATCATATCAATTTCAGTTCAAAAATTCAAATTTAAACAAAATCAAATCAATTCTAGTGAGAAACATCTAGGTTGACTCATGGTAAGCTCCAGATAGCTATCACACACACACACACACACACACACACACACACACACACACACACACACACACACACACATGTGTTATATAAAATTCCTGGCCAATGACATTCCTAGGTTTTTATCCTTAATTCACAAGTCATAATCATTCAAACTTTATCACTTAGATATTTCTAGTTTACTCTCAGGTTTATACCTCAAGAATTCTTGCTTATTCTAATTTCGCTAATCATTCATCAATCCCTTTTCTAACATTATATGATAACATAATATCCAAATTCTCATTTAATCTTACTTAATTCACAATATTTATCTCCTTTGAATCACATTAGCATTCCTAAAAATACTTTATTCATATATCATATCTAAATTTCTAGATTTTATTACATTAATATCAACATATCATTCTTAAGTTACAATCATCAATTAACAACCTAAACATATCATCCACTTTATCAACGAATCCATCATCAAACTAAGTTCATTTCATGCCTCATTCAAGTCTAAATATACCATAGGAAATTACCTTAGCTTTAGTTGTTTCAAACATCACTTAAAAGACACATTTTACTTTTTTATGCCCTTCCTATGATCGTGGTGGACCTTTCCATGATTGTGATAGAAGCTAGATCAACTGGCCATGGTCATGGGATGAGGGCCACGATCATGCTCAACCTTTCTTCTTTCAATTTCTCCAAATTTTTAAACTTTACTTACTATCTCTAATACATCTTATGTATAGTCCATCATTTCGACTTCATTTCCTCTTCATTCTCACCTTCATTTCAACTTAAAAACATCCATCAAACAAATCATACATTATTGTTCATCAATCATACAAAAACAAAGCATCAAACATTTCCATACATTCATCAATGTTCAGCACTCGTTCAACCCCTTCATCATGATCATTTTATCTCTAAACTATCATCATATATGTTTCATTGAAAACAAACCATAAAGAACAATGTTTAACTCAAATCCTTTTTAAATCTTCAAGTAACCCTAGCTTCTCCTTGCTACACAATCACCAAATTTCAAGGAGGAAAAGGTTAGGTCTTTTACTAACAAGGTGATGAAGACAACAAGGGTCTTGGAGTGGTAAAGCGGAGGATGATAGCAGGGCTCAATGTTGAGAGGGTAAGAGTGAGCGAGCTCTGAATGGAGAGAAGCTAATGATGAAGATGAGAGCATTTAGTGAAAATGAAAGACAATGAAGATGGCCTTTCAAATGAATATGTTGTGGGTTAATTGTCATGACACTTACCACATAAATAACCAAGTAAAATCTTCTAATTATGGTACCCAAAGTACCTTAATAACTTGTCTATTTGTCTTCAATTTTCTATGCCATTTAACAAAATCCTTTATTGCCATATATGTAATAACCTGCCTCTTAAAATTGTTAAAAGATTAAACTGTTAGATTGAGTCATATGAGTTATTTCATTTAAGAATTTATGAGGAGCATTCACATGCACAATATTCGAATACACAAATGAATCATGATTTAGAAAATATTGCAAGATAGTATATGCAATCAATTTACATATTCTGGGGTATGGAACGAAAATAAATGTGATATGAATGTGAATTTCCAACGTTTTGCATTTTGATTTACCAATAACATGAATTGATGGATTATAATTAGTGAATTGGGAATTTATCATTACAATCAAGTAGTTGATGAGTTGATTTATGCATCTAGTCTAAGAAAAATGCTAAAGAGCAAGACAAATTGATACATGAGAATTTAGGTTTATTAGGCCTATGAAATGATGACATGTGGCATTAGAAATAAGTGACAAATGGCTCAATTAATTGGATGACATGTGGCTTGAGTATATGAGGGGCAAATGGAACTTTATATTTGTGAAAATGGGACCTTAAAATTTGTGACAAATGGCACTTTAGACTTTTGACATGTGGAGCTTTAGAATGGTGACGTTGTAGATTTACAAATGATGATATACGTAACCTTATAATTGGTGACGTGTAACCTTACAAGTAATGACATATAAAGGCTTAAATGACTTATATGTGAAGCCTAAAAGTAAGTGAAACAACATATGTACCCGACACATGGACCAATAGAAAGATAACATATGTACCAACAGAAGTTTGACATATGGACCATTGGAATGGTAACACATGGATTAATTGAACTTCTTGAATTTTCTAGAGAAAATGGATGAAAAAGGAAATAGAAGTGAGAGTGGAGGTCAGCCATAAGGTCAGGAGAGAGAGAAAGAAGAAAATGAGAAGAGAAGAAAAGAAAAAAAAGGAAGAGCAGAGGAGAAAGAAAGAAGTTATCAAGGTAAGTTAAAATTTTGGTTTCAATTTCATCTTTCTATTTCGATCTGTCTTTCATATCCTTAGAGCACGAATTTAAAGAAACTCAAATAATAAAATTTGTAGATATCGGTCTTAACTTGACCTCTGTAAAAGTGGCTTGAGAAAATAGTGACTAGAGCTCTGGTTAGGTCTGTTTCCCCAATACTTCCTGTGATAGGCCTTGTGCGGGAACCTTATGTTATTTCCTGATTTTTGAGGACCTTAAAGTCTGAATTAGTGGAAGTATAAAGCATAAAAAATGATTAATGGTGTCTTATCATGAATTAATTTAATTTGAATTCTGTCTCTAAGGGTTTCTAAATTTGTCTTGAATTTGAGTACTGGTGCTGTCATTGTTTGAGAATAGTCTTTAGTATTTTGGGCATAACTTGCAGAATACTAAACCAATATGAATAAATTTGTTGTGATTAGAAACTTACGAAACTTACTTGAAAACAGAGCTGGAAAAGCTAGAAAATGTGAATTGGCAAAACATCCCATATGCTTCTTTTATTTGTGGATTGCAACATCAAATGATTAGGCACTTCCCTATGATTATTCTAGGCTTAAATAAAGCTTGAATTGAACTTGTAATGATGCTTAAATAAGTGATTAAATGAGTGACATGTTTAGTGTGATGATTTAGGTTATAATGTAAGAATGGATTGTTAAATATTAAGTGTTCAAATCTAGAATTTTGAGATGTTATGGAAATGAAGGTGAACCTATGATGGCTACTGTGATTTCGTTAAGATGAATGATGAATATTAAGTAAAGATGAATGAGAATTGAGTATTATGAGTAATAAAATGCTAGAATACCATTGCTGGATAATTGAATTATAAGGCTAGATTAAGCAAGTTCTTTCATCTATGAACCTAAGCATAAGCTCGACATACAAAAATGATGCTGTAAATGGTCAAGTGATGTGATAATTGAGCATGCATTGAACATGACACATATGCATATGCATGGGTGAATAATTATGTGATTGCTCAACTTATTAATATGTAAATTGTATATGTATTGCATGACAATAGAAGTAGAAATACATTAACAATATGTATTGCATGACAATAGAAGCAGAAATACGCCAATAACATTCAGACATTGTTCGATTATCAAGGCAATAGCTTACTGGAGCATACTTTGAGTCAACCTAAATGTGTCAACTTAATTATATGTGTTCTTTTTCTGTTTGAGTGATATGTTTAGTGAGATGATTTAGATGTGCCTCACTATGTTTGAATTGCTCTTGTTTAAATTTTTACATAATGAAATATTACTGGTTTTATTAAGATAATTCCAAACATCAATTATCAGAGGATATCATTATTCAGGACTACATTGGAAGTGCTCATTTTATGTTTATTTGATTGAATAAATGATACTTAACATTATTGTTGAATATTAGACCAAAGTTCGATGGTAAATGTGAACATGAATGTGAATGGAATAAGTGATGCTCAACAAAATGTTGAATGCTGAACTCTGATCCGATGATTGTGATAAATGACTGTGCCTATCGAATAACAGTGATTAATAGCACATTATATGAGATGATGCATTTCATGACATTTTTGTGCATGATCAAATAAAGGAGTTGTGATCAGAGTAGCCAGCCTAAAAGGAGCTTAAACCTCAAAATATGCATAAAGAGCTATAGGCTCAGTTATAAATAAGCTCGGTATCCACAAGAGATATGGGTTAGTACCTGAAATAAACTCGTTATCCACAAAGGATGTGGGTCAATACCTGAAATAAGCATGGTATCCACAAGGGATATGGGACAATTAATAAGCACTCTGTCACAACGAAATAAAAATGAAAGTGGAGTCTCATATGCATCGCATATGTATCTTTACATGTACCATGTGAATATTTGCAAAGAATGACTAAATTGCGTGGATACAATGATATCTATGTTTGTGTATATGTGGATGATATAAATGAGATGAAATGAATGATTAGGTTATCCTGAAATGATTATCTGAAATGACGGACTTGTTGAAATATGATGAATACTACGATTAGGTCATAAATTCTAAATGATATGATATGTAGAATTTGATTCTGAATAATGTGAGATACTGATTGAACTATGTTATATACTTAGTGACATTTATATTTGTTTTGAGTGAGCACATCGATGATAGTTCACTCACTAAGTTCGCAAACTCACTAAAACTGCACCATTGTTTTTAGGTTCAGGAGAAATCTAGCTAGTCTAGTTGAAATAACGTCTGCATTTTGATATAGATCAGTGTCAAGATCAATTGTACTTGCAAATGTCTTAGTTATGTTGTATCAAGGATTTTATCTCTCAACTGTTGTATATTGTACATGTGAAATTTTAGAAATGTAATGACATTTGAAATTGTATATGTTTGTGAATAAAAATGAAACAATACGATTATTGGAATGCTTTATGTTATGTGTGATGGGTTAAAAAGAAAAAATGAATTGACTTAACTGTCTTAACATGTCATTTTCATAGAGTATGTTCCCGAATATCCTTCAGTATGTTGGGTCTAGATGCTCTATAGGAGTGGTATGTTACAATATGTCACTTATATTTATTATCATGAGTCAATTTGACTTGCTAGTTGACATTTTTCTAGTCCAAAAATACATATTAATTCATAAATCCGCTAATTGTAACAATCAATTCCAATTTATTAATTATAATCCATAAATTCTTGTCATTGGTAAACCGAAGTACAAGACATTGGAAACACACATTCATATCACATTCATTATGCTTAGTCATTTATCACATTCACCTTAGTTCAAATCCTGGAATATGTCAATTGAGTGCAATTCGTCTCTCACAATTAATTCGTATTTTAATATTATTCATTTGATCATAATTATGAGCTCATGTCATAGATGAACCAATTTTGTTCTACATACTACCACTAATATGAATCATTAGTCTAATTCTTTAAATCTCTCAATAATTTGAGAGACAAAACGCTACAATTCTCCCCCTCTATAATACATTTCGTACTCGAAATTCTTAACTTACTGATTCCATAGACAAGGGTAACTACCTGATTGTAGATGATGACATTAAGCTACCACTGTGCCAGGATTGATTGCTTGTAGTTGCTTCATATATTTGGGTAGTTCAGCAATCGAAGTCAGCCAATCTCCATAAACAGCATCGATAGCATTGCGACGAGCATACCATGCTTTTTTATATGAAATATTGATATCAAATTTATTATTGATCAATGTCCGAACCTCTTTAATTGGGAAAAGAGGTCCATTACGTATGTGCTTGATCAAATGTTTAGATACAATTTGACTTGTCAAATGTCTGTTATTGTTAACCACAGTAGTACGAATACAAGTATAGCATTCGCCCATGCGTCTGATCTCCCACATCTTATGTGTGCTTCGCTTGCAGCCCCTGATCCTTCAGTTATATGGTGGTTTGGCATTGCATACTGCTGCCCAACTTTTCTCTTTACTCTCAGATACCTTCATTTTTCTATTATGGTGTATGTGTCACGATCTAAGAGCCTTACGTAAAAGTTGTTTTATAGGGTATTAGCAATCCCTCAGTAATGTTCAGGTCGCTTTCATTCCAAACACGCATGTAATGGCCATAATACCCTTGCGATGTAGCGTCATATGTTAGAGCATTTCCAATTTCATATGGCCATTCAAATGCTGTCGGAGGATAAATTTCTTGCCACCCAGCATCTACATGGACAAGTTGATAGATGATCTCTGCCTGATCATTTTCTGAACAATCTTCTGAATCATGATCTGAGTCATAGTATGACTCTGACTCTAAGTCTTCCGAATTTGGATTATAATCACTATCGGCAATATCAGAGTCATCAACATTTCCATCATCTCTTTCATGTTGTTGATATGTTGGCATAGGTTCAAAATCTAAAAACTGATGCTCATACGGATTGTGGTATTCAATTTTAGATGTAGTCGCCTCACTAATTTGAAAATGAATTTCCTCCATCTCGATATAAATTTTTGCTTCAAACTTTGGCATCTGCTCTGCAAAGTCAAAAATGAGTTGCAGATCATCATCGTCCATCAGTCGCGTTGCCCAACCAGTTTGTGGATTTCGCATACTTAATTTTAGCGTGTATGCATTCTGTTCAAGCTGCATCAACTTGTATATTTTGGCCACCAACTCAATGAAATAGATCTTTCGCTTAATTACAAGGGTTGTTTATGGATGTTGGGGATTGTAGAACACAAAACCCTAAGGATCATAAAATATTTCTCCCCCCACAATAAAAGCAAAATCGAATTGGTCTTTGTGAAGAAGAGGCCATTGTGTGGAATTGAAGAATTCAAAATAAATTGAAGATTTGAGCTGCCGAGATGTATCGTTCAAACCCTTATTATATAGTTGTTCAGCCCGTCATCAAAGTTGGCAAGGTGATAATTATTGGTCTGATCCCGTGAATATAATACACCCCACCATCAGGGTTGGCGGGGTGATAATTATTGATCTGGAGAGATCTGACATAACATTCACCTCTCTAATAGGGATCCCGTGGTTATGGTACACCCCACCATCAAAGTTGGCGAGGTGATAATTATTGGTCTGCTGAGCTATGACATAATATTCACGTGTCTGACAGGGATCCCGTGATTATGGTACACCCCGCCATCAAGGTTGACGAAGTGATAATTATTGGTCTACTGAGATATGGCATAATATTCACGCGTCTGACAAGGATCCCCTGATTATGGTACACCCCGCCATCAAAGTTGGCGGGGTGATAATTATTGGTCTGCCGAGATATGACATAATATTCACGCGTCTGACAAGGATCCCGTGTTTATGGTACACCCCTCCATCAAAGTTGGCGGGGTGATAATTATTGGTCTGCCGAGATATGACATAATATTCACGCGTCTGACAGGGATCCCATGGTTATGGTACACCCCACCATTAGGGTTAGCGGAGTGATAATTATTGGTCTGCCGAGATATGACATAATATTCATGCGTCTGACAGGGATTTCGTAGTAATGGTACACCCCGACAATCAGGTTGGTGGGGTGATAATTATTGATCTAGAGAGATGTGACATAATATTCATGCGTCTACGTCCTCTATTAGGTGGACACAACAAGTATGTGGACACAACAAGTAGTTCTGGAATAAATTAAGTACAGACTAGCGTACAATTAATTAAGTACAGACTAGTACAATTAATTAAGTACAGACTAGCGTATAATTAATTATGTACAGACTAAAGTCTACATCCTCTGTTATGTACATGAGTGGAATGAGGGGGCAATGTGCACCACAACCAGCTGAGCCTCTTTCTGGTGGATTTTGTTCATTTCTTTCTTGGATTCTAGGTGATCTTCTTGGCTCAATTGGCCAATTGAACCCCATATCATCATCATCATCATCAAACTCTGCATCATATTGAAATCCAGCATCAGGATCATACATGCTCCATATTTGAGAACCAATAAAACTAGAATCAAGATCACATCCTCTAAGCGACACATATGATTCATCATCCTGTGAATGCATAACATGGCTAAAATCTGGACGATATATATTATCTGCTCTGCTGGATGACCCTCTAATATGAAATGATCCACCAATTTGAGAAGAACCACCATGCCAACTAGGGTGGTTGGAGATTACTGGGATTGATATCTGCGGAGTCAATACAATTGGTTGCCACTCACTAGTCGACGATCCGGATGCTCCAAATGGTTGCCACCCACTGATTGACGATTCAGATGCTCCAAATAGTTTCCACCCACTGTTGACAGTTCGGATGCTCCAAATGGTTGCCACCCACTGGTTAATGGTCCAGTGGATACAAATGACTGCCATCCATTAGGTGATAGTCCAATATATACAATAGGTCGTGACCCACTGATTGATGGTCTAGCTCTAGTTTCAAATCTGACTCTAGTTTATGGTCCACCTCTAGTCCTACCCACCATCGTAGCCTCTGGTAAGGGATGGGTATCCTGTCGCACATTTAGATCCCAATGCTCTATCCTTCCCCTTTGCTGCAAATACAACATGCTCCCAACTGCCTCGACATGTTTTGTATCATCCCCTGCAGGCTCCGTTCTTGCTATACGAGCAAGAGAATCAAACTGTACCGCAATATAAAAACAATAAAGGAGAGAAACAAAAATAAATAAAAGGAATAACAATTAGAGAGAATAGACAAGTACCGCATAATCATTGTCACCTGCAACAGTGTCATAACCATAACTGTAGACACGCCTATCATGAGGCGTATCAATGTATAATACAGTCCTACTTCGATACTACTGCATGTATTGGTCTTCCGGAACGATAGGATCCCATTCTTGGCCTTGTGTCGCAGATTGTGCCCTATTGTCCCACAATTGGATCCATTATTGATGCGGAGTTGTCCAAACAGTTCTGGCATTGTTTCTTGTTGATATTTCATGCAATGCAGTAGATGTGTCGATGACCACTAGGATGGGTTGTCTCCACCCAAACTGACATAAAACTCTATGTGAAAGGTGTCACTCCATAACCTCCCACGCAATAAGCAGAACCACTGAGTGCCACACTGCATATCCCTCAGTACAGTAGGTAGGAAGATAAATCAAAAGTTCATCGGGATATAGTGTCCATTCAAATTGTAAAATAAATAAATTGTATTACTAAACCAATCAACATTAAGATCATCTATGTTATTTATATTTAGTTGGTTTTGTTAGCTAACCTGATCCCAAGTAAAAATGGACAACTGATCATGATATATCGATACCATATGTTTCGCGATCCTTGCTTTGTTAAATGCCACATTCCATTACACACCAAGAGGACAATCATCTCCTAATTGTTGCTACAAGGTAGGATCAACTGCTGTGGGACATACGACTTTTATATGCTCGTATGCCCAAAACTGATATTATATAAACAAACACATCGTAATGAAAATAAAAGTTATCAAATAAGTAAAGAATACGAAAATATTCAATATACCTGTAACAATAATGTGGCACCCCCTATATCATTTGCTCTTACTTTACACGCTTTACACAAATTGTGGTAAGGACATGCTAACACTGCGCTGCCTCAACTGTATGTGCCACAAATAGTAAAATCAGCAACAAAATCTAAAAAATACAGTGACATATGTTTCCCACTCCTATCAGCAAACAGCAACCCGCCAAGTAAAACTAATATGTACATCCTTGCACGTTGCTATACTTGCTCATCAGTAGTATCTTCACTCAAGGGATCAGCAAGATACAATTGTAGTACGCGTATTCTCATTTTGTATCTGTCAATATCGCCATTCCCAGGAGTGAAGCCAAGAAGGCGCTCCCACAAACCAACCTAGTCACGTTCAACCCCAAAATAATGCCCAACAACTGCCCTACCTTTAGACCCCATAAAATCTCTATATCCTGTAAAGTGACAGTGGCCTCACCTACAGGTAGATGAAATGTATGAGTTTCGAGTCTCCACTTCTCAACTAATGCTGTAATCAAATGATGATCTACTAAAATTGGTCCGCCAATGCAATATATACCTCAAAATCCTGCCAAGGATATGTAATCTGCTACTCTTCTATCTATTGAATACTGCCAAAAATCTTTATCAGCTCGTCTAATCCTAAGTGCCCTGTTCGGATCAATCTGCCTATTAAATATGAGCAACGCCCTATGCTCCTGCCACAAGTAAAGCAAGTCTAGATATACCGGCCCTGGATGTGGTTCAGGAGTAGGAGTGCTCGAACCTTATGATGTAGTCATCCTTTATAAATTACAATATAAATTAATATCAGATAATGCTACACAAATTAAAATAATAATATCAATAAATTAATATAATTTCTAATGGGCTGTTTGGTTCAATGAATGGAATAGATAATATCATTATTATTATTATTAAAAATTCCTTATCATTATTAATTTTCTACTTATTATTATAGAATTTATTATTGATATTAATATTTATTTCCTTAATTATATTTATTATTATCAATATTAAATTCCTTAATATTATTATTTTTTATTATAATTAAATTTATAGATCCTATTAATATTAATGATTATTATTATTAATTTCTACTAATTACGACTCTTATTTCTATATATATTGTTAATTTTATTAATTTTTATTTCTATTATTAACAGTATTCTAATTATTATTAAATGTATTATTTTTATAATAATAATAATTATTATTATTATTATATGTTATTATTATTATTATTGTTGTTGTTGTTGTTGTTGTTGTTGTTGTTATTTAAAAATCCTTATTATTATTAATTATGTTCTTATTATTATAGAATTTATTATTCTTATAAATATTAATTATTTTTATTATTAATTTTCTATTTATTATTATTCTAATCATTTTTAATTTTATTAATTATTAATATTAAATTCCTTTATTATTATTATTATTGTTGTCAT
>JAOSBO010000008.1:40875785-40888924 GCA_027563915.1 Erythroxylum rotundifolium | reverse complement strand
GCATGCGAGAGAGAGTGGTGCTGTTGGCCAATTGGAAGTTTAGCATATCAAGTTTCATGGGTTTGAATAAAATTTTTTCTAGGTAGCAAAGAACAGAAGAAATCAAGGAAGATTCAGAGCAAAATGGAAGATAATCGGTAAGCAAAACGTTAAGAATCTAATTAACATGTGGGGAGCCAAAAGAACTGGAATATAGATTTATTCGAATGCCATGTGAAGTCCACATCAAATTCTTTGCATATTAATAAATTAAAATCAAATTTTTTTAAAAAGTTGTCTTTTTCTTCCATTCCGGACTGATTGACTAGTGATAATTATTCTTATTCTTTTCGAATAATCTTTTTATTTTTTACAATCAAGTGTCGGAATTATAATCACTCATAACTCGATGCCTATTTTTAATATTTCCTTTAAATGAGCCACCGCAAGTGTACACCCTGAATACTTCTTTCAAAGCCCACATTTATGCAAGCAAACCTCTTTAACTTAATGGTTATATAAGGAAAATTAAGATTTTGTGCACCACATTACCAAAACTTTCGTTACCATCTGATGAAAGATGATTTGATTCTTGAAACCGATGTTTTTGATAATGTCTACTAATAATGTTCTTGTAGATTTTTTTAATGGTTATATAAAGAAAATCTAGAGTGGAGTACAAAAAAAATAGCATATGATGATTATAATATTGAGATTATCAAATTTAATAATAATGTTCTTGTAGATTTTTTTAAACTAGAGATGGTCAATCTCGAAGAAGAGATATTTGATTGATTAGAACAAATGTCCGAAGATATCGATAATTGTTAAGTGCAATCAAAGATTTACTAGATATTGCGAATTTCAACTCCATACGAAAAGAAGTTTCATAACTACTTTTATTTTGCCATATATGGCAATCTAAGATTAACCATTACTATTATTCACAACAAAAACTTTATAGCCTAATCAATTAGGCTAAGATAGTTTAAGATGCATCTTCCAAGGGCTCTTCTTCCCCAATAAAAGAATTTATGAATCAACACAAGCCAAAAGAGGTTACTCTTGATAATATATCTCTAAAACTTGATGTCATGCGCAAATTTAGAATACAGAGAACTATCATGATTAATACTCTTCCAAAAGGTCATCTTGCTATTCAAGCGAATTATGAGGTAACGAGAGATTTATGCTCTCTACAAAATATCAATACTTGCTATATTGATTTTTTCTAGAGTATATCCTAGGATGAATTTTTTACAAGGCGCTTAGCCTTAAACTATTCGAGATTAGTATGATTTTGGAATGATAGTTGCTATATACTTTGACTAACCCAAAATTTCTTGATATATCATTACTTACCAGATGGATTCAAGAAAGAGTTGAGGATTGTTATCTAAATAATCCTACAATGACTCCGAAAGATACCTTGGTATTAAAGATATTATCTGCTAGTCCAAATTTGTATAAAGCTGAATGATATGGTGCTTATCATTTCATTACTTTGCAAAATGCAGAACATGTTCTTATTATAGAAAAGAATTTTCTAAATGCATTGAAAGTGATATCCATTACACAAGAGGAATCAGGATGAGAACTGCAGTTTTCGTCACAGAGGCAACATTTAAAAATGGACTTCAAACCTATGTGAGAAAAAGCAAAATTTCTTCTTTAATGATAGCCCTAGCTAAGAAAGCATCATTGATTGCTGAAAATTTTGTAAAAATGAAGATAAGCATAATTGAAAGAAGTAAGATAAGATATAGTCCTGAAGCACAAAAAAGGTTTTGCCATCTTCATAAACATGTAGAAAATATATGTCCTTGTAAAAGTGGTTGGAAGACATTAAAGGAACAGATAAAGCTAAAGTATATGGTGTCTATACATACAATGATCATTCTAAATCAGAAAGATAAGTAGATAATTTGAGAATCTCTCTAACCACTTAGATAAAAGAGAATTCATAATCGATAACAAAAGAATCTATTTTCTAAAAAAGTTGATAAAATGTAAATTTTGTTAAAGTTTAGAATCCGGACTTTAATTTTGTACATATAAATAAACCACTTAGGGTAATAACGGGGGCATTAAGCAATCTCTATAAACCTTATCTTTTTAATATCCTTTACAATGAAATAAAATTTTCTCTTTTCTACAGATAAAATTTACAACTTTTATTTTAAAATAGTTCAAAGAAAACAATAGCCAAATACATAAATAAATAATTATATAAAAATAAAAAATAAAGAACTCAAAATAGAATAAAGATAAAAGCAAGTAATTAAATAGCTGGAGAAGAAAAACAAATGAGTAAATAAAATAAGCAAGCAATTGAAAAGAAAAAGAAAAGAAAATGAAATAAGTAAATCAAATAACTAAAGGAACAAGTGTTGCAAATAAAAGTCTTTAGGCTAATTAAAAGATATGCAAATCAAAAGAAAATTTTCAAAATTCCTACGAAAAGAGAATGACCTTTCTATTTAGGGTCCTCTACCTATATTCTAGTTTGCCAAGGTTTCCTATCGAGAGCTAAGTCCTTGATAAGCTCTAGTAGGGTTATATCCTTCTTTATCACCTCTCCCTTTTTTTTTTTTTTGAGGTTTTCCTCTTCTTCTCTTATAGCCCTTAAGTATAATCTTCTCGCATCTTCTCATTTGGATGTCAGGATGTCTTCTTTTAACATGTTAAAAGTGCATAAGCCTTGTCTCCTTTAATTTACTATTAATGTTAACCACCCCTAACTTATCTCTTTCCACTACATTTCTAACATTATCTCTTCTTGTAAGGTTGCACATCAAATAAAGCATCCTCATCTCTGCCATCGTTAACTTTGACTATGCATATTTGTAACACACCACTCTTATAGAGCATATGTCCGAATATATTGACAATTATTCAAGAACATACTCTACAAGGGTGCCATATTAAGATGATCAAGATGATTCAATATAAATTTTTTTTAGACATTAAACACATCTTCAGAAAACCAAAAATAAATTTGGCCTATTTCATTTACAACATATCCCGAAATAAATGTTAGTACAGTTTATAGTTCACATATACACTTTACAATAGCACCAAAATACAATTCTTAATACAAAACAACTGAAGACATTTACACGTGCAAATTGATCTTGACCACTAACTCCTATCCGATTATAGTGGCTATACTCCAATTAGTCTAACTAGATATCTCATAAACCTTAAAGACAACATTGCAATTTTGATGAGTTTTACAAACTCATTGAGTGAACCATCCTCAATGTGCTCACTCATATCAAACATAAGGACAATTCACATTTCATTTCTTAGACAGATCATATCATCAGATATTGCATTTCAAGTCACATTTCATCATGCTTCAACTAATACAATTTATATACACTATTTCATATTTTCATTTCAAAATAGTCCAAACAATTCATTTCAGTCATTCGTATAATTCATATCATGTTATATGCAACTGCATATATGACTCCACTTTCATTGTTATTTTGTTGTGACCGAACGTCTTTTTAACTATCCCATATAGGTTATGGATACCGGGTTTATTGATACTTGTCCCGTATCCATTTTGGATATCATACTTATTTCAATACTAGGCCTGTGGCTCTTTATATACTTTTTTTAGCTTTAAGCTCTTTTTCACCAACAACTCCAGTCACAACTTCCTGTATCTAATCATGCATTTCAATGTAATAAGATGCATCAAATCACATTATATACAATCAGTTACTTTCATTTAGTATACACATTCACTTTCCACATTTTTATCGAACCTAAGTTCGACATTCAACATATTTGTTGAGTATGCTTATTTCTTTCATATTCACATACAATCAGAACACTCTCAATACGTTCACAATTATCAAACTCCTTAAACTATTACTGTACAAAATTATCAATCATATCAATTTCAGTTCAAACATTGAAATTTAAATAAAATCAAATCAATTCTAGTGAGAAACATCTAGGTTGACTCACGGTAAGCTCCAGATAGCTATCATACACACACACAAACACATACATATATGTGTGTGTGTGTGTGTGTGTGTGTTATATAAAATTCATGCCCAATGACATTCCCAGGTTTTTATCCTTAATTCACAAGTCATAATCATTCAAACTTTATCACTTAAATATTTCTAATTTACTATTTGGTTTATACCTCAAGAATACTTGCTTATTCTAATTTCATCAATCAATCATTCATCAATCCCTTTTCTAACATTATATGATCACATATCCAAATTCTCCTTTAATCTTACTTAATTCACATTATTCATCTCCTTTGAATCACATTAGCATTCCTAAAAATACTTTATTCATATAACTTATCTAATTTCCATATTTTATTACATTAATATCAACATTTCATTCTTAGGTTAGAATCATGAATTAATAACCTAAACATATCATCCACTTTATCAATGAATCCATCATCAAACTAAGTTCATTTCATGCCTCATTTAAGTCTAAATATACCATAGGAAATTACCTTAGCATTAGTTGTTTCAAAAATCACTTAAAAGACACATTTCACTTTTTTATGCCCTTCCCATGATCGTGGTGGACCTTCCCACGATTGTGATAGAAGCTAGATCAACTGGCCATGATCGTGGGATGAGGGCCACGATCATGGGATGAGGGCCACGATCATGGGATGAGGGCCACGATCATGCTCTACCTTTCTTCTTTCAATTTCTCTAGATTTTTAACCTTTACTTCCTATCTCCAAGACATCTTATGTTTAGTCCATCATTTCTACTTCATTTCCTCTTCATTCTCACCTCCATTTCAACTTTAAAACATCCATCAAACAAATCATACATTATTGTTCATCAATCATACAAAAACAAAGCATCAAACATTTCCATACATTCATCAATGTTCAGCACTCGTTCAACCCCTTCATCACGATCATTTTATCTCTAAACTATCATCATATATGTTTCATTTAAAACAAACCATAAAGAACAATGTTTAACTCAAACCCTTCTCAAATCTTTAAGTAACCCTAGCTTCTCCTTGCTACACAATCACCAACTTTCAAGGAGGAAAATGTTAGGTCTTTTACTAACAAGGTGATGAAGACAACAAGGGTCTTGGAGTGGTAAAGTGGAGGATGATAGTAGGGCTCAATGTTATGAGGGTAAGAGTGAGCGAGCTGTGAATGGAGAGAAGCTAATGATGAAGATGAGACCATTTAGTGAAAATGAAAGACAATGAAGATGGCCTTTCAAATGAATCTGTTGTAGGTTAATTGTCATGACACTTACCACAAACATAACCAAGTAAAATCTTCTAATTATGGTACCCAAAGCACCTTAATAACTAGTCTATTTGTCTTCCAATTTTCTATGCCATTTATCAAAATCCTCTATTTCCATATATGTAATATCCTGCCTCCTAAAATTGTTGAGAGATTAAACTGTTAGAATGAGTCACATAAGTTACTTCATTTATGAATTTACGAGGTTCATTTGTATGCACAATATTCAAATAAACATATGAATCATGATTTAGAAAATGTTGCAAGATAGTATATGCACTCAATTTACATAATTCGGGGTATGGAAGGAAAATGAATGTGATATGAATGTGCATTCCCAACGTTTTGCATTTTAATTTACCAATAACATGAATTGATGGATTATAATTAGTGAATTGGGAATTTATCGTTACAATCGAGTAGTTGATGAGTTGATATATGCATCTAGTCTAAGAAAAATGTTAAAGAGAAAGAAAAATTGATACGTGCGAATTTAGGTTTATTAGGCCTATGAAATGATGACATGTGGCATTAGAAATAAGTAATAAATGGCTCAATTAATTAGATCACAAGTGGCTTAAGTATATGAGGGACAAATGGAACTTTATATTTGTGACAATGGGACCTTAAAATTTGTGACAAATGGCACTTTGGACTTGTGACATGTGGAGCTTTAGAATGGTGACGTTGTAGCTTTACAAATGATGACATACGTAACCTTATAATTGGTGACATGTAACGTTACAAGTAGTGACATATAAAGGCTTAAATGAGTGATATGTGGGGCCTAAAGTAAGTGGAAAAACATATGTACCCATATAAGGATGACACATGGACCAATAGAATAGTGATATATGGACCAATAGAAGGATAACGTATGTACCAACAAAAGTTTGACATATGGACCAATGGAATGGTAACACATGGATTAATTGACCTTCTTGAATTTTCTAGAGAAAATGGATGAAAAAGGCAATAGAAGTGAGAGTGGAGGTCAGCCATAAGGTTAGAAGAGAGAGAAAGACGAAAATGAGAAGAGAAGAAAAGAAAAAAAGGAAGAGCAGAGGAGAAAGAAAGAAATTATCAAGGTAAGTTGAAATTCTGGTTTCAATTTAATCTTTCTCTTTCAATCTATCTTTCATATCCTTAGAGCACTAATTTGAAGAAACTCAAATAATAAAATTTGTAGATATAGGTCTTAACTTGACCTCTGTGAAAGTGGCTTGAGAAAATAGTGACTAGAGCTCTGTTTAGGTCTGTTTCCCCAATACTTCCTGTCATAGACCTTGTGCAGGAACTTTGTGTTATTTCCTGATTTTTAAGGACCTTAGAGTCCGAATTAGTGGAATTATAAACCATAAAAAATGATTACTGATTTCTTATTAATGTTTTTGTGAAACTTTTTGGTTATGAGATGTCTTGATAATGATTTATTTAAGGTTGATGATGAAGTGTGATGGAATATGTAAGATGCAGTGTTTCCACTGAATAGGCATCTATATTTTAGCCATATCTTAATTTACAGCTATCAAAATAGGGTGATTTTTAATTTATATTAAACTAAATACATACGGATACCATTATCATTAATTAATTTAATTTGAATTCTGTCTCTAAGGGTTTCTAAATTTGTCTTGAATTTGAGTACTGGTGTTGTCATTGTTTGAGAATAGTCTTTAGTATTTTAGGCATAACATGCAGAATAATAAACCAATATGAATAAATTTGATGTCATTAGAAACTTAAAAAATATTGAAACATTTTTTTCAGAAGAAGTTTTGGCCTAAATACTTCATTTTCTAGGTCATAATGATCATACAAAACTTACCTGAAAACAGAGTTGGAAAAGCTAGAAAATGGGAATTGGCTAAACTTCCAATATGCTTCTTTTATTTGTGGATTGCAACATCAAATGATTAGGCACTTCCATATGATGATTCTAGGCTTGAAAGAAGCTTGAATTGAACTTATAATGATGCTTGAATAAGTGATTAAATGAGTGACATGTTTAGTGTGATGATTTAGGTTATAATGTAAGAATGGATTGTTAAATATTAAGTGTTCAAATCTGGAATTTTGAGATGTTATGGAAATGAAGGTGAACCTATGATGGCTACTATGATTTCATTAAGATGAATGATGAATATTAAGTAAAGATGAATGAGAATTGAGTATTATGAGCAATAAAATGCTAGAATATCATTGATGGATAATTGAATTATAAGACTAGATTAACCAAGTTCTTTGATCTATGAACCTAAGCATAAGCTCGACATACACAAATGATGTTGTAGATGGTCAAGTGATATGATTTGGAATAAATACTCGGGATAGTAAATTGAGCATGCATTGAACATGACACATATGCATATGCATGGATGAATAATTATGTGATTGTTCAACTTAGTAATATGTAAATTGTATATGTATTGTATGATAATAGAAGCAGAAATACATTGATAATATGTATTGCATGACAATAGAAGCAGAAATACACCAAAAACATCCAGACGTTGTTCGATCATCAAGGCAATAGCTTACTAGAGCATAGTGAGTCAACCTAAATGTGTCAACTCAATTATATGTGTTCTTTTTTTGTTTGAGTTATATGTGTAGTGAGATGATTTAGATGTGCCTCATTATGCTTGAATTGCTCTTGTTTAAATTTTTACATAATGAATTGTTACTAGTTTGATTAAGATAATTTTAGACATCAATTATCCGAGGATATCATTATTCAGGACTACATTGGAAGTTCTCATTGTATGTTTATTTGAATGAATAAATGATACTTAACATTATTATTGAATATCGGACCAAGGTTCGATGGTAAATGTGAACGTGAATTTGAATGGAATAAGTGATGCTCAACAAAATGTTGAATGCCGAACTTTGATCCGATGATTGTGATAAATGACTGTGCGTACCAAATAAAAGTGATTAATAGCACATTATATGAGATGATGCATTTCATGACATTTTTGTGCATGATCAAATAAAGGAGTTGTGACCAGAGTAGCCAGTCTAAAAGGAGCTTAAACCTCAAAATATGCACAAAGAGCCATAGGCTCAGTTATAAATAAGCTCGGTATCCACAAAAGATATGGATCAGTACCTGAAATAAGCTTGTTATCCACAAGGGATGCGGGTCAATACCTGAAATAAGCTTGGTATCCACAAGGGATATGGGACAATTAATAAGCACTATGTCACAACAAAATAAAAATGAAAGTGGAGTCTCATAAAATTTTGTTGTGACAGATCTTAACATGTACCAGGTGAATATTTGCAAAGAATGACTGAATTGCACGGATACAATGATATGCTATGTTTATGTATATGTGGATGATATGAATGAGATGAAATGAATGATTAGATTATCCTGAAATGATTATCTGTAATGAAGAACTTGTTGAAATATGATGAATACTACAATTAGGTCATAAATGCTAAATGATATGATATATAGGATTTGATTATGAATAATGTGAGATACTGATTGAATTATGTTATATACTTGTGATATTTATATCAGTTTTGAGTGAGCACATCGATGATGGTTCATTTACTGAGTTCACAAACTCACTAAAAGTGCACCATTGTTTTTAGGTTCAGGAGAAATCTAGCTAGTCTAATTGAAATAACTTCTGCATTTTGATATGGGTTAGTATCGGGATCAGCTGTTCATGCAAATGTCTTACTTATGTTGTATCAAGGATTGTATCTCTCAACTGTTGTATATTGTACATGTGAAATTTTAGAAATGTAATGACATTTGAGACTGTATATGTTTGTGAATAAAAATGGAATAATATGATTATTCGAATGTTTTATGTTATGTGTGATAGATTAAAAAGAAAAAATGAATTGATTTAACTGTCTTAACGTGCCATTTTCGTAGAGTATGTTCCCGAATATCCTTCAGTATATTGGGTATATGCTCTATGGGAGTGATATGTTACAATATGTCATTTATTTTTATTATCATGAGTCAATTTGTCTTGCCAGTTGATATTTTTTCTAGTCCAAAAATACATATTAATTCATAAATCTACTAATTGTAACAATTAATTCCAATTTACTAATTATAATCCATAAATTCTTGTCATTAGTAAACCAAAGTACAAGACATTGGAAACACACATTCGTATCACATTCATTATGCTTAGTCATTTATCACATTCACCTTAGTTCAAATCCTAGAATATGTTAATTGAGTGCAATTCGTCTCTCACAATTAATGTGTGTATTTTAATATTATTCATTTGAACATAATTACGAGCTCATATCATAGATGAACCAATTTTTTTCTATATACTACCACTGATATGAATCATTAGTCTAATTCTTTAAATCTCTCAATAATTTAAGGGACAGAACGCTACAATTCTCCCCCTCTTTAATACATTTCGTGCTCAAAATTCTTAACTAACCGATTCCATAGACGAGGGTAATGTTGTCTCATGTTTTTCTCAATCTCCCAATTGAATTTTTTTCTCAAATGATTCCCTCAAATCAATTGATTTCCCCAAATTCCTTAATGTTTTATCTAGATATCTGACCATTTTTATTGGTTTCTCCACACATTTCAAATCATTTTCAAATCTTAATTTTCTGAATCGATAACTCATATATCAAATCTAACTTGTACCCCTAAACATATTAGCATAGAATATAGTGTGGACCTAAGTTCTTCTCGCAATAGCAATAGTGCTATCTCAAATACAATAATCCAATAATGTGGTTGGATACTTTACAACAGACAAAACACATGTACTCTCTACAGTATGTCGAGCTTCTCGTGCTTGAGTCTCATATCGATCCAACTCCAATATTCTTTTCTAATTTGTTCAATATTCATTCATTCCTATAAGTGGAACTTTTGGTCTACTTGATACAATTCAGTGAAAGTTTTCATCAAAAGAAGATTCCTCTCCTCAATCATCTATACTGTTCATGTAATCCTGGTCAATCAACTATGTTCATCGTTGCTTTTCAGCCATATTTCCTCAATAAGATCAATTTCTATCATATCTTACATGATTAGGATGTTCTTTATATTAAAGCTCGAAGAAGCAATAGGCATGTTCAACTAATTTTATGCTTTGGTACGTACCATCAAAATCATTACATCTTATCCAAGATTTATTTACAAAAAGTCCCCAATTAATATATTAAGCTAATGATACCTTGATCTCAATTGGTTCTGGATAACATTTGAGTATTCTATGACTATACAAAAGTTACTTCTCCATAGTAGTTAACATTTCAATATATCCACCTAAATCCATGATTCCACTACGCTACTCTGATTTATCGCATAAGTTTAACTATAGGGATTAAATCTTAAGGGCATTTAATATGCCATTTATCACTCCCTATACCATCTCCAAGTATATAATATATGTGTTTAGTAACATCATTTTTCAAGGTAATCATATTATAGGTTATGCACTCACAATAACTAATCAAGTTAACCTTGAGGACTTCTACATATATCGTTACCATTTATTTCATCTCTCAGTTATCATTTCTTCCATCTTACATAAGCATGTTCTCAATCAATTCATAATTATAGATACGTATCCATTATGAAATTATGATCTCAAATCTACTGACATAACCTTATACTAAATCCTAAACTCTTAACACGATAATCAAACAACCATTCCAGTTTTATGTTTAACCTTTCAAGAATATAGTAAATTTGCATTTCTTCCAACTTTCCTTGTACACTTTAAATCTTATCATTTCTATCTATATCTCTATTTTTCACATTCAATCTACGAAAATGTTTTCACATCCATATCAATTCATGGATATACAACCATAGTACAATATTGATATCATATTAGATGATACAACCACAATACAAATGCACTAAGTCTTTGTCTAACATATCAAACCACTTACTATTTCTTATTTCTAGATATCCATAAACTTTCATTTTCTTACACTCCGACAGATCATCATTCTTCTCATTGTTTCTAACAACTCAGACTCTTAATAAATGTTCATGCATGTGACTTACATAAATGTTACTTAGAATGGGGATCAGTTCCCAATGCATGCTATGACATGTTAAAAATGCATGTAGCTTGACATACGTTATAAAGCATGCCCATGTAAGATACTAAACATGGGTTTTGATACCAAATTTGTAACACAACACTCTCATAAAGCATATGCCTGAACATGTTGACAATTATTCGAGAAGATGGCATGCTAAGACAATCAAAACGATTCATTATAAATTTTTTTAAGATATTAAACACATCTTCAGAAAACCAGTAATCATTTTGGCCCATTTCATTTACAACATATCTAGAAATAAATGTCAGTACACTTTAGAGTTCATATATACACTGTACAATATTAGTGGAATACAATTCTTAATACAAAACAACTGAAGACATGTGCAAGCATAAACTGATCCCGACTATTAACTCCTGTACGATTACAGTGACTATACTCCAATTAGTCTAATTAGATATCGCCTAGACCTGAAAGACAACCTTGTCATTTTGATGATTTTTTCAAACTCAGTGAGTGAACCATCCTTGATGTGTAACGCCCAATTCCCAACTGACATATACACATGTGTCCATTGGTTACACGTGTACATACCTATCTGAAATGACATGTAAATTATCTCACCTTCACTATACATAACATGGCATCATACAATATACCATCAATCACACATTTTCTAAACCTAAAATGTTATCATATTATATCAAAACCATAATTTACATTGTTCATATAGTACAATATCATCCATGTTTATACAATATTGTCTCATGAATATAAACAACTCAGTACACACTGAATACTATAAACTCAAACGAAACAACTATGTCCTCAATCCTAACTGACCGAACTTTGAGCCAAATATGATTGTAACAGCTGCACAAAATATACTTCTACAGAGTCCTAGAAGCTAGATCGTCTCACTCTCAAACCTAAAAAGCAACGGTGCAATTTTAATGAGACTCAGCAAAGTAACCATCCTCGATGGTTCACTCATGTCATAAAGTAAGATCAATTATAATAAGTAATCATACAGTTCCAATCCACTTGACAAGTATCAAATACTATCACAGATAAATCATTTCTTAGTTAAACAGTGCAATCATATAACGACATTCACACAACTTTGCAAATCATTTAATGAATTCAATTTATATGTGGATGTGATATGTATGAGAGACACATTCATTTTTTTTATTTTGTTATAACTGTGTGCTTTTAAAGTATCCTGAATTATCAGGGTCAGCCAGTTAGTCTGTGACTCATTGATCATAGTGAACCATAGGCTCGAACCACATATGCGAGAGCTTAAAGCTCTTATCCGTAATAGTATTAGTAGCAACACTAGTCACAACTCCTTTATATTACATGCATCGCCATAAAGTGCATTCCATAATTTAGTCATCAAATTCAATCACTTTCATTTGCATGTAATATAACAGTATATCAGTCACAGTATCATTTACAGTAACAGTCATAGTAGCAATGGTCATTGGACTAGGTCTAGCATTCAACTTTTTAGTTGAGAATCAGAAAAATCACTTAGGCAGACACATTCACATTCAATCTGCACTTTCAATATCATTCTCATACATCAAAACGCCTCGGACAAATATTGTCTGGAATCCAGTATGCAATCAGCACAGTTCAGTATAGTTCAATAATGTACAAAACAATAAGGTGAGACCATCTTAGGTTACTTACAGTAAGCTCCAAACAGTTATTGCCTCGAAGTACCAGTAATGTCTGGACACTGTCGCTCAATGCGTTCCTATATACGAACAATACATTCACATATCACAATATTGCACAATTATGTATTCATTTATGCACATTCATGTATAGTGAATATGTACAA
>JAOSBO010000008.1:40863190-40875685 GCA_027563915.1 Erythroxylum rotundifolium | reverse complement strand
CATCATTCTAGCTTCATTTAACCATACCCATGATATTTAAAGCATTACTTACTTGATTTAGCTCCAAAATCTTCAAAATCTCGCTCAACCCTAGCTTCACACACAACCCACGTTCATCATCTTGAAGGTTGGAAGGTTTGGGTTTTCTTATGGAAATGAAGAAGATGACATGGTGGAAATAGCAAGTGAAAGGTGAGGGAGCTAGGTTTAATTTTGGTGGAGGTTGTCAACAAAATGAAATGAAGAAGATGAATAAACTTAACGATAATGGAGAAGCCATGTAGAAGAGAAGAAAGCAAGAGTAAAACAAATAAACTTAGTCTTTCACGTAAGAGCATCTTGAGTTTAAAGGCATGGCTTGGCAAGTAACAATTGTCACTTGCCACATGTCCAATTCTTATAGCTTCAAACTAGGTTCTTTCATTAACTAGTCCATTAAATTCTAATTTCTAGTTCAATTGTCTCCAAATTTCAATGGCATAAGTCATTAAATCCCAAAGTCATACATAAAAATTTTGACTGTCATTTGACATTAATTTCTACTGTTAATTATCAATTGCCTTGCCACTTGACATTTTTCCTAGTCCAAAAATTACCCAAATTTTCAGAAATTTACCTAAAATTCTTCAAAATTTCTAAATCACTAAATACAATCAGTTTTCAACATATAAAAACCACAATTATCAATATAATCACTTTTACAAATCAATTATACCTGGAATTCGTCAATGAATGCATGTACATTTTTCATGTGTGTAAAAATTTCAATATTCACGTGTGTGTATGCTAATAATCTGCATGAGCATGAGATGCATTTTCCTTAATCCCTCATTGATCTCACATGTACCATATTTTAAGGTTCTAACCCTTAGTATAGGAACGTGATATTATAGATACAAAACATATTTTGATCTATTACAAGTCAGATTTTGGATCTGAAAGGAATATGTCCTATCATGATACCTATACATTATGTTCTACTATTTATGAGTTTTTTTTTCTAAAGCAAGAATGTTAAGTGTTAATGAATCATACTTTTTTAGACATATTGTTTTGATTACTCTGTAATATGGACAATTAAAGGTTGTTATGATATGATTTGAATTCTATTTACTTAGCACGGTGGTTTTGCCTCCTTGTAGGTTATGATAAGAAGATTTAAGCAATGGGACAATGACTATTGCAGTGGTCAAGAAGAATGTGTTTTGTTTAGAAGTTGTTTTGTTTAAGTTTTTGAGTTGTTTTTTAATTGTATTAAATGTAATGAGACATATTGTAATTTGATGTAAATGGTTTGTAATAACTTTAACTCGGGTTGACTTTTGAATTTATGGCATGAATTATGATAAGTATAGTATGTAAGATATGTTCTGTTTATAAAATAACATCTAATGATATGTAATGTATATTTGCTTAGGTTTCTGGAAGTGCTTTGAAATATTTGGTATGTGTTACTTTTGTTTTGTGTGGCATTTGCATATCCTTCTAGGGGTACCTGGTTGTTGCATTGTTTGGCATCAGAGCCATGGTTTAGGTGATTCTGGTTTAACCAGTGCTGAACTATTGGTTATACTTAGTTATAAGAGTATTGTTTGGCCTAATGTGGGTTATCCCATGTTTTGGTTTTAGATTTTAGTATGGAAAGATCTCATGAAGTAGTTGATGAGGTTGTAGAGCGTAATAATCCTGCGTGATCTGGTCCATCTATATCGAGATCCTTTAGGGTCAATCGAGGTAAAGCTAAAGTGCCACCTTCTCCACCTCCAGCTCAGGGGGAGGTTTTGGTTAAGTTGTCATAAGACTTGATGATGTTATTACATCATATTACATCCAAAGCTCCACTCAATAGGTTACAGAATTATGGAGCTGAGTACTTTACTGGAACATCTCTAGAGGAGTTTAAAAAGGAAAAATTTTGGTTAGAAAAAGTGAAGAGGGTATTAGATGAAATTAGTTTCCCACCTGAACGGATGGTGTATTGTGTTGTGTCCCTTCTTCAAGGAGCAGCCTATGAATGGTGGAAGTTTAATATGAGAAATCCTCGGTTGCCAAAACATCTTACTTCTGATTTCTTTTCCCAAGATTTTAAAGTCAAGTATATGTCGGAAGCCTATAGAAAGGAGAAGTAGAAGTAGTTTCTGAACTTGAAGCAAAAAAACCTGTTTGCTGTTGAGTACGATAGAGAATTTAATAGACTCAGCAAGTATAGACATGTACTTACTGAGGATTTCCGGTGTCATCAGCTTGAAGATGGTTTAAATGATTTGATTCAAAAGCATTTAGCGGCAATTACACTCTTGCAGCAAGTGAGTTACCACTAGTTGGTGTAAGCTACCATAAAAATAGAAAAGAAAGAGATGATTAGGAGAGAAAGGGGTTAACGAAGATGTTTCATTAGAGGAGTTCAGTCCTCGAGTAAAAGAAGTCATGATGGTGCCTCCATTGCTCAAGAATTTACTTAGAGATCTGTAACTAGGGGAAGGCGACAGGACTTTCCCTTATTGACTGATTCTAGTCAGAGTTCTTCTGTAGGCTGAGGTTCTAGTTCTGGGGCACCAGAGTGCCCTTATTGCTCCAAACATCATTGGAGTACTTGTTAGAGAGCTATGGGTACATGTTATCGATGTGGTAGCACTAAGCATTTGATAACCAATTGTCCTATGAGATAGCCTTAGACATCATAAGCTAGTAGAGAGACTTCTCATGAATCTACTGGAAATAGTGGATGCGATAAAGGTCGTGGAGGATTTGGATAGATTATACCTAGTACTATATCAAAAAATGTTGATCGACCAGCTATGCCATCTACTATAGCTTGAGCATATGCTTTAAAAGCTTGTGAGGATCAGGATGTACATGAAGTCATTGCGGGTACTATTTTACTCATTGATTCTAAAATGCATGCTTTAATTGATCCTGAATCAACTCATTCTTATATCTGTGTTGAAGAAATTATTGATAAAGTGATGTTTGTAGATAAGTTAGAGTATGATATTCATATAACCAGTAGAGCATGATATTCATATAATTAGTCCTCTGGGTAGTAGTGTGCTCGCTAATCAAGTTTATAGAAATTGTCCTATTATGATCCAAGGAAGTGATTATGTAGCGGATCTGATTAGATTACCTTTTAATGAATTTGATTTGATTTTAGGTATGGATTGGTTATCCAAGCATCAGCTAGTGGTTGACTGTAGCGCTAAGATAGTTGTGCTTAGGAAACCTGATCAATCTGAAATAGTAATGTATGGCATCCGTACTGGTTCTTTAGCTAATGTGGTATCTATTATGCAAGCTCAGAAATTCCTAAAGAAGGTATGTGAAGCTTATCTAGCTTTTATGATTGATTTGAGGAAAGAGACTGTGAAATTACAAGATATTCCAATGGTGAATGAATTTCCAGATGTGTTTCCTAAAGAGCTACCCAGACTTCCTCCTGAAAGGGAAGTAGAGTTCTTTATTGAAGTTATGCCTAGCACTGCTCTTATATCCATAGCATCGTACAAGATGGCTCCTACTAAATTGAAGGAGTTAAAGGTTTAGTTGCAAGAGCTACTAGATAAGGGGTTCATTCGACTTAATGTCTCATCCTGGGGAGCACCGGTTTTGTTTGTTAAAAGGGAAAGATGGTACTCTCCAGATGTGCATTGATTACAGACAACTGAACATAGTCACTGTGAAGAATAAATATCAGTTGCCAATGATAGAAGATAAGTTTGATCAATTGAAGGATGTAGGAGTATTTTCAAAGATAGATCTATAATCAAGATACTATCATCTTTATGTAAAGGATGTAGATGTTTCGAAGACTACATTTTGAACACGTTATGGACATTATGAATTCTTAGTAATGTTATTTGGGTTGACTAATGCTTAAGCCGCATTCATAGATCTGATGAATAGAGTGTTTAAGCCCTATTTAGACCAATTTATAGTGGTGTTTGTAGATGATATCCTGGTCTATTCCAAGAATAAGTATGATCATATTGAGCAACTACAGGTTATGTTACAAACCAGACAACAAAAGCAGTTGTGTGTTAAGCTGAGTAAGTGTGATTTCTAGCTTCAGGAGGTATCTTTTCTAGGACATATCATTTCTTCTCAAGAGATTAGAGTTGATCCTAGTAAGATCGAAGAAATTATTAAATGAAAGCGACCATAGAGTGTGACAGAAGTGAGAAGTTTTCTAGGTTTGGCAAGTTACTATCACTAGTTTGTGAAGGGATTCTCGTTGATAGCTTCCCTTTTAACTAAACTGCTACAAAAAGGATTGAAGCATGAATGGTCTACTAGATGTCAAACTAGTTTTAATCAACTAAAAAGAATGCTTACGGAAGCTCCTTTATTAGCTCAACCCACTTCTGGTAAGGAATATGCTATATTTAGTGATACATCTAGAAATGGTTTGGGTTATGTTTTGATGCAAGATGGAAAGGTAGTTGCATATGCCTCTAGGCAACTGAAGCCTCACGAACAAAACCAACCTACACATGATCTTGAACTTGTAGCGACAGTGTTTGCTTTGAAAATATGGCAACACTACTTGTATGGTGAAAAGTGTAGGATTTTTACTAATCATAAAAGTTTGAAGTGCTTGCTTATTCAGAAGGAACTTAATATGAGACAATGACATTAGTTGGAACTATTTAAAGATTATGATTGCATTGTGGATTCCAGTAAGCTTAATGTCATGGCTGATGCCTTGACTTAGAAGACTATTTCAGCATTATCTGTGCAACAGAGTGAAAGGAGACTTGCACGTAATAAGGCATTAATAGCTCAATTAAAAGTTTGACCTACCTTAAGGCAAGAAAGCATGATGATGTATAGGTGATTGTTAATAAATTCACCAAGTCTGCTCACTTTCTTCTTGTTCGTCCTGATTATTCACTAGATAGGCTTGCAGGCCTATATGTGAATGAGATAGTGAGGTTGTATGGGGTGCCGCTACCTATTATTTCTGATCATGATCCTCAATTTACTTTGAGATTCTGAAAAAGTTTGCAACAGGATTTGGGTACTCAATTTAAGTTTAGTACAGCTTTCCATCCCCAGACAGATGGACAATCTAAATGAGTTATTTAGATAATAGAAGATATGCTTTGGGGTTGTGTGTTAAAGTTCCCAGGAAGTTGGGATAACTATCTTTCTTTGATGGAGCTTTCTTACAACAACAGTTATCAGACTAGCATTAGCATAGTGCCTTATAAAAACCTATATAGTAGGAGATGTAGAACCACGACATGTTAGATTGAATTAAGTGAAAACAAGACGATCGAGCCTAATATTATGAAAGATACTGAACAGAAAGTTCAAGTTATCCAATAAAGATTGAAAGCTGCTAATAATAAGTAAAAGTCCTATGCCGATTTAAAAAGAAAAGATATTGAGTATTAGGTATGTGATAAGGTATTCCTGAAAGTATCGTCATGGAAACATATACTTCGGTTTGGGAAGAAAGATTAGCTTAGCCCGCAATATATTGGTCCTTATAAGATTCTTAAGAGAGTCAAACTAGTAGCTTATCAATTAGCTCTTCCTGAAGAATTGGCATGATATTTTTCATGTTTCTATGTTGCTAAAATATCGGTCTGATGATACACATAAGATTCTTGTGCAAGAAATTCAAGTACAATCAGATTTGACTTATAAAAAGGGGCCTATGTTTATTTTATCTAGAGAAGTCTAATAAGTCATAAATAAGCAAATACCTTTGGTGAAAGTACTCCAGTAGCACCATGAACTCGAGGAAATAGCATGGGAGCTAGAATCGACCATGAAAGCTTAATATCCTCAGCTATTTATCAGGTATGAATTTTGAGGACGAAATTCTTTAATGGAGAGAGAATTGCATGGTCCCAAACTACACGCTGGTTGGAATGTTACATATTCATGAAAGTATATGTGATAGGTGTTAAAATTGTGATATGATCGTGAATTATATAAGTTTTGAATTTTGGCTTGATCTTGAATTTTGGTTAATAGATCATACTTAGTGATTTGTAATTAATTAATAACATTAGAGAAATGAGGTATTAAAATGTACATTTGGACTAGGAAAATTTTCAAGTGGCAAGACAAGTTGGTACATGAAAATTAGTATGACTAAGCCTATACTTTGAATGACATTTGGCATAGTTAACTGTTTGACAAATGGACCAATTATTATGTGACAAATGGACCAATCTTGGATTGACATGTGGACTAACTAATTGGTGACTAGTGGCAGCATCTTAAGCTGATTAGTGGCAGTGGAGCAAATGGTTAACATGCCTAGGTAAATTGGTGACATCTAGCATGTTGAAGAGGCAAATTTCAGCAGCAAGTTTCTATTGTCTTTCCTTTTGCTTCTGCACTAAATTTGCTCCATGTTAAAGAGGCAAATTCTAGCAGCAAGTTTTTGTTGTCTTTCCTTTTGCTTCTGCACTGAATTTGCTCTTCTTTTCTCTCTGCATTGTAGCCTTAATCCTAGCCAACTTGTTGCACAAAAATCATATTTTATCCCGACATAAAACAATCAAGAAAAAAGTTCAAAGTGGCCTCCATATTGCTGTCCGAAAATCACTTTGTTTTCACCTTGAGGTTGTGTCGATTAGCTGGTTCTTTTAAGTTCAAATTTGAATTTAAATAGGTAAGGGAATACCAAACTTGATTTCATGCTATAATATGAAATGTTCGATTCTTGAATTAATTAGAATATATGTTAAGATGATGAGAAATGAATGCTGAAAAAATAATCCTTATATGATAACTTCTGGTTTGGTTTTCTTATGTGGAAGATATTAATTTGCAAGTTTCTTAATGAATGATTTTTGAATTGGTTTTGGACATGAATTTGAGAATTGAGGAATGAATAAGGTGGAATTGAAGTGAAATTGATGAACTATAGTGAAGGTGTGTTGAAGGTGTTGAAGGAGTTAAGTTTTGGAAGCAGTTTGAAGGTTATGGGTGAGTGACACATGATCGTGGAAATTATAAGGCATATTCCTACGGTCATGAAAAGGGTTATGATGGTGAAAAACTTGGTTTTGTGTAATTGTTGACATATATAAGGTTAGGGTGTTTAGTAATAGTTTAATTGAACTTAATTGAGGTGTAAAATGAACCTAGATGATTTTAGATTAACTGAGTTAGAATTAATCTAGTTATGGACTATTAATTGAGGTAATGAATTAAAGCATGTGTGATTATTTAATAATTGTCTAATGTTAAAATGTATGGTATGTTCAATATGAATGTGTTCTTAAGAATACAAATGTGCTCCAAGGATTTTATGTTATGTGAATTCGATATGGATGTTTGTGAGTTGGAAATTTCTATAATGTTGTGTAATATGTAATGACTTAATGTTTCATTGATATATTGATGCAAATGCTTATGTTTATAAGGCATACTGAGTTTGATCAAAAGGGAGTGAATATGTTCAATTTGAGAAAAATGTAATAAAGACAAATGTTACATACTACATTGTTTGCTTATGATTCTGACATCTAAAATGGATTGTTTTAAAACTATTAAGTCCTAGTCATGGGTAAATAGGCATGCCTAAAAGGGTCTACAGCTGCTCCTGTGACACTTCGGTGTCTCCAGATATTGACACTTCAGTTTCCCCTATTACTGAGATATATGTCTCTCCTGTTCTGTGATACCAATCGTAGGTATGTCCTATTTTGGTCCCGTTACCCACTTTTGTAAAAAGTATTAGTAGGCTTATATGTTTTGTATTTCGTTACATGTTTAGTTTTGATATAAACAAGTTCTGATCTGATAGAAGATAAGCTCTGATTTGATACAAAACATATTTTGATTGTGACAAGTCAAATTTTGGATCTGAAAAGATTATTTCCTATTCTGATATTCAATTCTGATACCTGTACATTCTTTTCTGATATTTATGAGTTTTGTTCTAATGCAAGAACGTTCTGTATTAATGAATCATATTTATTTTGAGACATATTGAATTACTCTGTAATATGAACAATTAAAGGTTGTTATGATATGATTTGAATTTGTATATATGAATATTAGATGATTGTTAGAAACGGTCGCAATCATACGGTATGTTTAGTTATTCCCCACTAATTTATATGCTTAGCAAAGTGGTTTTGCCTCCATGTAGGTTTTGATAAGAAGATTTAAGGAATGGGACAAAGACTACCACAGTGGCCAAGAAGAATGTGTTATATTTGGAAGTTGTTTTATTTGATTTTTGAGTTGTTTTTAATTATATTAAATGTAATGAGACATATTGTAATTTGATGCAAATAGTTTGTAATAACTTTAATACATGTTGTCTTTTGAATTTATAGCATGTACTATGATAAGCACAATATGTAAGATATGTTCTGTTTATAAAATAACATCTAATGATATGTAATGTATGCTTGCTTGAGTTTCTAGAAGTGCTTCAAAATGTTTGGTATGAGTTCTATTTTGTGTGGAATTTGCATGTCCTTTTAAGGGTATGTGGGTGTTAAAAATTAATTCCAATTTACTAATTATAATCCATAAATTCTTGTTATTAGTAAACCAAAGTACAAGACATTGGAAATGAACATTCATATCGCATTCATTACGCTCAATCATTTATCACATTCATCTTAATTTCATATCCCGGAATATGTTGAGTACAATTTGTCTATCTTACAATTAATGTCTATATGCTAATATTATGCATTTGAATATAATTATGAACTCATGTCATAGATGTACCAATTTCGTTTTAGATACTATCACTTATATAACTCATTAGTTTAATTCTTTAAATCTCTCAATAATTTGAGAGACAGGATGCTACAACATATATGATGAGCCAACACTCTACTTCATAGAATATGACCAACCTAACTGCTTAATGGTAGAATTTAGCTTTTAAGTTGAATGGTATCTTCTTGTCATATAAAACTCCTAAGGCGTCCTCCACTTAAATAATCCTGATTTGATACGGTGAATTATGTCATCCTCTATCTCCTTACTAGTTTAGATGATGGATCCATGGTATTTAAAACAATCATTTTGTGGTATAACTTATGTACCAATCTTGATCGTCACATCAGATGCAACCCCGTGACCCCAAAAGTTATACTCTACTAACTCATTCTTAGTCTTGCTTATTTTAAAGCCTTTTGACTGTAATATCTGCCTCCAAAGTTCTAGCATGACATTAACGCCCTACTTTGTTTCATCTACTAAAATAATGTCATCAACAAAAAATATACATTAAGGCACATCTTTTTGAATATTCTTAGTAGGCTCATTCATATCTCCTACAAATAGGAAGGGGCGCAATGAGGATCTTTGGAATAACTTGATATTGATAGAAAAATGTTTTATATCTCCTCCTATCATCCATACTCTAATCTTAACATCTTTATATATATATCCCTAATAACCCATATATAGGTGATAGGAACCCCATTAGCTTTTAGAGACCTCTATATAACTTTCCTAAGTACACTATTATAGGTCTTCTCTAAATAAATAAAAACTATATATAGGTCCCTCTATTTGTCCTTATAATATTTTATTAATTGTCTAAGGAGATGTATGGTTTCTGTCATGGATCTTTCCTAGTTTGAAACCAATTTCGTTCTTTGAGATAGTGTACCCTTTCTTACTCTCTTCTGAATCATCCACTCTTATAATTTCATAGTTTGATTAAATAGTTTGCTGCATCTATAGTTATTACAGCTTTAGATTTCCTCTTTATTCGTATAGAGAGGGATTACTGTGTTAAATCTCCACTTATCTAATATTTTGGTAGACTTGAGGACCACACTAAAAAGCTTGGCTAACCATATAAGACCATTTTCTCCTGAACTCTTCCACACCTCTATGGGTAATCTATTAAGTGCTACTACCCTTCCACTCCTTATCGTCGTCAAAACTCCTCTAATTTCTTCTCTCGTGATAGTCAGCAACAAGCTACAATATTATTTAAAAATGCTAAGATAACCTAAGGAAATATTGTTATCTCTTCCTTCATTCAAAAGTTTAAGTAGTTCTATCATCTTCTCTTAATGTATTTGTCATCAATATGTATCCATCTTGCTTAATCCTTCATATAATGAACTTGATTTAAATACCCCACTTTTTGTTCCCTAGAGTTCACTAACTTTAAAAAAAATCTTTTGTCCATCCTTAGTTTCCAATCTTTGATATAAGTACTTATAGGCTCTACTTTTGACTTTTAAGACTATCTTCTTTTCCTCTTTCTTTACTAGTTTATAGGTCTCTTTACCTTTAATTTCTTCTCTCATGATAGTCAACAACAAGTGAAGCTACAATATTATTTAGAAGTGCTAAGATAACCTAAGGAAATATTGTTATCGCTTCCTTAATTCAAAAGTTTTTACCTTTAATTTCTTCTCTCATGATAGTCAACAAGTGAAGCAATATTATTTAGAAGTACTAAGATAACCTAAGGAAATATTGTTATCGCTTCCTTGATTCAAAAGTTTAAGTAGTTCTATCATCTTCTATTCATGTTATTGTCATCAATAAGTATCCTCCTTCCTTCATCCTTCATATAATGAACTTGATTTAAATACCCCACTTTTTGTTCCCTAGTGTTCACTAACTTTTAAAAAAAAATCCTTTTCTCCATCCTTAGTTTCCAATCTTTGATATAAGCACTCATAGGCTCTACTTTCGACTTTTGAGACTATCTTCTTTACCTCTTTCTTTACTAGCTTATAGGTCTCTTTATTGGCTACCCTCTCTTCATTTGTATTGATATCGAATAAAGCTTTATAAATGTTCTTTTTAATCTTTACCTTGACTTAGGCGTCTTCTTTCCACCGACAAGATTGCCCCTAGTCCCTTTAGAAACTCACAAGATCTCCTTTACTGCATTCCTAAGAAGAGTTGTTACTTCCTCCCACATCTGGTGAGCATCTCCTTCTAGTTTCCATACTTCTTTAGACATTACTTTATCCCTAAGTTGGCCCAAGGTGTCTACTTTTAAATTCCACCATTTAACTCTAGTGCAACTCTGATAACTTCTCTTCTTTCTCTAACCCTTAAACCAATAATGGTCGCCTCTTGCCTTAAACAACACAAGTAGCGAAAGAACTTATGAAGTGTAGCCACAAAGAGAAGTTAGAAATGACTTTGAACCATTATACAAAAGGAGCAAAAGACTCCACCTTTGAAGATTTTCTGGCAAATTGAAAACTTATTTGAAGGTAAAACCAATTTGAAGAGCTTGCAAAAATATATATTGTTACTAAAACCAAGGCAAAAAGTTGACTAGAAAAAAATTTGTTTTGTAGTTGGTAACAATGGCAAGAGCAAATGCATAGAATATGGACAAAAGCAAACACATCTGGATACTCAAGAGGTAAGAAAAATGACCAAGAATTAAAAATAAAAGTTGGTGCCTAGCAACAAAAAGAAATCAAAAATGCATGAAAGAGCAATCAGGTTAATTGAAAAGGAGTTAAATGAATCCAAATTAGGAATGTTAGAAAAATACAAAGCAATGAAGTTAGTGCGTCTAAAAAAACAGTTTAAAACTACATGAATTGGAAAACATGGATTGTTCAATGAAAAAAGACTAAGATCACAAATTCAACTGGAGAACTAGTAAAGCAACCCTAGTACCTAAGATACTTAATCGAGGAAAATGGAAAGAGGAAACCCTAGCAAACCTAAAAAAGGAAGTAATAACGACCAAAGGCTTAGAATGACGATCATCAATGAGAATAAGTCTACAACTGCGATTGTCCAATCATGCTTGCAATTTTAATTTACATGTTCTTTTTCCAGAGGCAATAGATTTGTAGTATTGTTTACATGTTCTTCTCACAGAGGCAGTAGATTTGTAGCATTGTTCTTCTTGGCATACCATGCTTCAGAGTAATGGCCTTGTTGTAACTAAGAAAGCAAAATAAATAATTGTAAATGTCAAAAGATTAGTTAAAAACCTTCAGAATTGAGGTTATTGATTGACGAATTTTCTTTCTATTCCATCTCTAATTACTTTGTTGGGTTATTAAAAAAATCTATTACTTACATATGGTTTCAATTTTAAAAAATCATAGATTCAATCTGTGAAGAATTGTTATGCATTTAAATTTTTTTAAATAATTATTCAGGCAGATAATGGCACTTCTCTCAGTTGTTTTAGATTGACTGAATCAGATTTTTAAAAATTAGAATTTGATCAAACTTAATTTGAATTTAAATCAAATAATCTAAATTCAACCAGAAAAGAGATACAAAGATTTTAACTTGAATTTATGTTATATGTAGTCTACCCAAGCCCCGCCTATTCTTATTCCTACGCCAAAGAATAAATGAGGGCTTAGAGAACGGTCGGACTAAAATGTGTCTTGAGTTCTAATGAGGTCATCCATTTCAATTTGTTGTGCAGTGCTTAGTTTATTTAATACACGTTATTGGAGACGGGACCACGGTCGTATTATGAAAATTGAAATCAATCAATTGTCTTTGTGTGTCTTCAACAAAAGCCCTGTGTCTAAGGGTGTCACG
>JAOSBO010000008.1:40826957-40845943 GCA_027563915.1 Erythroxylum rotundifolium | reverse complement strand
GACCATTATATTTATTATTATTAAATTCGTTAATTATATTTATTATTATCAATATTAAATTCCTTATTATTATTAATTTTTATTATAATTAAATTTATTATTCTCATTAATATTTATTATTATTATTATTATTAATTTTGTATTAATTAATGACTCTTATGATTATTAATTTTGTTAATTATATTTATAATTCTTGTTAATATAAATTATTATTATTATTTATTATACTAATTATTATAATTGGATTTGTTATAGAAATCCATCAACTAATTAAATCAAAGTTCGATTTAGTGAGTGATTTACTTCAGGTTACTTGATAAACAGACTATGAAGCATCTGCGGGTTTTCTCATTTTGCTAGCTTATAATGCAGAAGAGACAGCATTATTGTTGGCTCTCTGAAAAACTGCATGAAAAGCTGCATGTTGCAATTGTCCTTCCCACCCCACCATCCTGCATGGCAGGATGGCCACGTGGTCTCCACAATTGGCCTCCACGTGTTCCCATCTCGCCATCTTGCATGGCGGGATGGCCATATGGCCTCCAGTTGTTCCACCCCACCAACCATTATGGCGGGGTGTTATGCACCCTGCCAAATGCAACGGCGGGGTGTCCTAGACCCAAAACCCCCCCTTTTTATCTTCTCCCACATCACAGACAGAAAAGTTATTTTATAACAAACTGAGAATTTAGCCATCTTAAGGTCATTTCATTTAAGGATTAAATCATTTTTAAAAAAATGAAAATACATTTTTCTCTGTCTTTAATTATTCTTTATTTCCTATCAAAATTTATATCCATTTCATTTTCAAAATAAAGGTCATTTTTTCCTAAATAATTTTTATTGTTTCAGTTCAATCTTGTTTGAAGTCCTAAATCCATCTTCATAACCTTTTAGGCAATCATCGAACAAATTTATTCACAAATCAAAATTTAAATTTATCCTTTAATTAAGTCATCTAATTTTATTTTATTTTTGAACAAGTTAATTCTAAACTCGCATTCACAAAGTCATTTCATTTAATAACGTTCTCACTTTCTAAAAATATTCTAAAATATAAATAAGTGTTTAAACAAATAAATTAAGATATATAATACTTTTTCTATTTTTATATTAAATTTCCAAATTATTTTATCTTAATAAGATTTTTAGTTCCTCAATTCTTTTTAGCTTTCCTTCAATTAAGTAAAATAAGTGGCAACTCCATCAATCTCAAACCATTATTCATAGTCAACCCTTTTATTTAGGGCATGCGCCAATTTTAGTCTTGACACGTAATGTCTTTTTGATTGGAGGTAATCATTTCATTTTATGATTCACGTTTTGATTCCACTTTCAACCTTGTATTTTATCCGTTCCTCTTGCACCCTATGTCTTTTAGTCTCTTGCAGTTTTGTGCTTTGTTTCCTTACCTTCGATTTTTCTATTCTTACGTTATGGTATTTCCTCAATTATAGATTCGCCCCTACTCATTTCCTTTCGTCTTTTATGATGTTTTCAACTTTTAAATTTAGCTCCCCAAATTCATTTACAGCTTCAGTATTTCTTGATAACATAAAACTTTCCTAAAATGAAAAAAGCAATTCCTAGAAAACTAAACATAGTTAAAACTTAACTAAAGCAAACTACTAATGAAAAAAAGAAAAATAAAATACGGTAATTTACATACTTAATGGGCTATTAATATTGCAACACATTAATGGTTTCATTATTATTATAGGCGTTGGATCGAAGGTAGAAGTTATGCTAATTTAAGTTCACCATAGCTCGGTTTGCCAATGAACATGTCCATATTGTTTATTCTCACCTTTGGCGCTTTGATTTATAATTATGGAGGCCATTAGATAATACTAAAAGAAGTCGATTAAGACATAGTGTTTTATTATCATTGTGGATGTACACCAAATGGATTCATGGAACGTTTTAAAGTATCAAATTTGTTCAATATTTGAACAGTGGCGTTCTATAACCCTAAATCATAGCCTTTAAATGTGAGTGATTTCAATTTTATATATAATGTAAAATCTAAAAACTTAATAAACCTTCTTTTTTCACTTGCTAAGAAGATAGTAGCAAATTCAAGTTTGTCATCATATAATTCTTTAACGATCTCAAACCTTAAATGTTTCAATAGGGGCAACATTAGCTTCTTTACAATAGTTGTACTCACCATATTAATGAAACCTCTCTCATTAATGTTCATACTACAAACTTTATGCTTATATGGCGTCTTATATGAAAGATGTTTTCCCTTTACAACTTTGTATCATCCTCCTTCATTAGAGCACTTAATGCTCTCTTTATCACTAGTTCTTCTCTATCAATTTTCCATATCCATAATTTCCTAAATAGTTTCTTAACTAGTTTAAATAAGCTCACTATCATTTTAGTCATTAGCTATTTCCACCTGACATCATCTCTTAATGCCATAGCTCTCTTATCAGGACACATTGAAGATATATCTCATATTCAAAAACACTTAATATGACAATTACCGGAGGGTTGACAAATTGAAATAACCTTTTTCCTTTTTTTCAAACTCCTCTTTAAGCTTTATAGGTTCACGTTTTCTCTTGGATAAACTGAAATACCTTTTTAAGTTTTGTTTTCATGAAGAGCTTGGTTTTAGGGATCTAGACTCCATTTCTCATAACTTCTCTCTTTACTTTTATTGTTATCTGCATCATGTCCTCTAACTCTACAAATTGCTACAACTTAACTACAATGGCTATATTCTTATACAATTCACTAAAACACTAGGCCATTATAACTTTTATATACTCTATTACATTTTTCCTAGTCATCATAGTCTCTATCTTTTCATAATAGTCCTCCATACTTTTAGACCTTTGATTTAGCCTTTGAAATTGATATACGTAAAATGCACATAAAAGTCCACGGCATTAAAACAAGTCCAAAACACAAGTAGTGGGCTACCCAAAGCTATGATTCTTACGTAAAATAATTAGTTAGAAAAGAATGAAAGTCTTCTTCCACATTCCATCCAACTGGATTAGTTATAATGCCACTGATCCTCATTGTCTCTTGAGATTCCATACCATCTATAATTCTAATCATATAGGATTGAAGCACTTCTTTGAACTTCTTAGCTTTTTATCTTGTTATTGGTCCCTCCGACATTACTGGCTCATCTTTGGTACCATTTCTCTTACAAAGTATCATAGTTGTGCTCACATCATCCCCTCCCTATCCAAAGGATTTGTCCTCAAATACGAATCAAAGTCAAAAGGAGAAAAGTCAAAAACATTAAAAGTAGCACTAATATTATATTCTCTCAAGTTTATGTTGTATGCATTGTCATTGATGTGTTCCAGCACCTGGAATGATCCATCACCCCTTGCATCAAGTTTTGACTTCCTTTTCTTGAAAACTTTTCTTTTCACATATGAACCTAAACCCAACCACATACTTTTAAGAGAACTTACTGTCTACCTTTATTTGCTTTTTGTGCATACATGTGATTCTTTTTCTCAATCTGTTTATGCATTTTCTCATGTATTGTTTTAACCAAGTCATCCTTCTCCTTGCCATCTAAATTAGCAATCTCAGTCAAAAGTAAAGGTATAAGATCCAACATAATTAATGGACCATAAATAATTTCTAATGCAGAATAACTTGTAGGAGAATGTGTAGAAAAATTATATGCAAAATCTATGAATGACAAACAATCTTCCTAAGTTTTCCAATTCTTCCCAACAATTGCACGCAACATGGTTCCTAAATTCCTTTTAACTACCTCGGTTTACTCATCAACTTGTGGATGATACGTAGTAGAAAATAAAAGTTTATTTCCCATCTTTCCCCATAAAACTCTCCGAAAGTAACTTAGGAACTTAACATCCCTATTTGAAACATTGGTTCTTAACAAACGATGAACTTGAGCTACTTCCTTAAAGAAAAGATCAACAATGTTTGTTGCATCATTTGTAAGCAATGAAATGAGCCATTTTACTAAATCTATCCACAACAATAAATATGTTATATCTACCTGTCCTAGTCCTAGGTGAACTTAATTCAAAATCCATAGATATATTAGCCCAAGGTTCATTAGTTATAGGTAAAGGTGTATACAAACCATGAGGCATAGACCTAGACTTAGCTTGTTTACACGTAATACATTTGGCACAAACCTTTTCCACATATCTTCTTATATTTGATCATTAAAAATGTTCTCTAAAAATATCTAAGGTCTTCCGCACACCAAAATGCCCCATTAACCCTCCACTATGTGATCATCTAACAATCAACTCTTTAATAGAACATGTAGGAATGCAAAGTTGTTTACCCCTAGAAAGATATCCTTCATGTCTATCGAACTTATTAAATGTAGCATGTTCATAAGCTTGATATACATTAGCAAAATCAACATCCCCTACATACAGCTCTTTTAAATGTTCAAATCCAAGTAACTTAGAAGTAAGCATAAAAATCAAAGCTTACCTTTTTGATAATGCATTAGCCATAACATTTTCCTTACCTTTCTTGGATTTAATCACATACGGAAATGTTTCAAGATACTATAACCAACTTGCATACCTTTTGCTCAATTTCCCTTATCCCTTGAAATACTTGGGAGATTGAAGATCACTATGTATCACAAAAGCTTTAGGCAATAGTAATGTTCCCAAACTTTAAAATATCTTAACAAGGCATAAGTTTCTTATCATAAGTGGAAAAGTTCAAAATTGATCCACTCAACTTCTTACTGAAATATGCTATGGGACAATTCTCTTGCATAAAAAAAACGCATTTACTAATCCCCAAAGCATCAAATTCAATTTCAAAAGTCTTGGAAAAACCAGGCAAATACAAAATAAGTGTAGTATATATCTTTTCCTTTAAAGTATTAAATGTATTTTTCCAGTTCTTTCTCTAATATAAACTAACATTCTTTTTAACGATTTCATTCAAATAAAGGGACAATAGTAGAGAAATCTCTAACAAATCGCTTATAAAAACCTTCTAGGCCATAGAAACTCTGAGCATCACTAACTGACTTAGGTGTCGACCATTCTAAGATAACTTTCATCTTTTCAAACCTCAACTCCCTTAGAACTCACCATAAATCATAAGAAGACAACTTTATCTATGCAAAATGAACACTTCTTAAGGTTTGCACACATCTTCTCTTTCCTAAGCACATCCAAAATAGCCTTGACATGCATGATATGTTCATTTAAGTTATTACTATTTGGGTTATAGCGAACACCAAACCCTTCCTCGATCATCCAAGAACATGCAAAGAGGAAGAAGAAGTAGTGTATAAGGTTGGTTAGAACACCAAACTTGATGAGTTCAAGTAGATGTTCAAATGGAGAGATAGATCAAGAATATCTTACACGCAATTAAATTTCTATAACAATTGCATAAATTACATAAAGAAGACTCAAGACCACTTCTCTCTCTCTAGAACTTTTCTAGACCCCTTATTCTCTCACTTGAGTGTGTTAGAAAATGTTAGAGTCTCTTGGGTACATAAGTGAAGAACTCACTTATGTACATTTTTCATGCCTTAAGCCACGACTGTAGCCTTCTTAAAATAGCCATACACACTATGTTTGTCATCTGATCTTTTATGCGTGTGAACCTTAGATTCCTAATTATTTTAGGCACTTGAATCAACTCTTAACTCAAGAAAATCATGGATGGTTTCATGCCACTTGAATTAACTCTTAATTCAAGCAAATCATGAAGGGTTTCATGATGTAAATTTACTAGAATTTAAGTGGATTAACACATGAACTCTTCGATATTTAATTTTCCAAATTATAAACCTTTCTATAGACAATTACCATGCAATTTGTCCCTCCACCCTTCTATGGCCTACTTGTTTTGGACTATGAGTTATGTGTCAACTCCCACTAGACTGACTATGTCATATCTAGTCCAAGTGATGTTAGTTCTTATCCTGAGATCTCATTACTCCATGTGTCATTGAAGGCTCTCTTTATGACATATAACTGCTCTAGTTAGAGACTCCTAAGTAATGACCCCGACAAAAGGCCATGGCTATCATCTCCTTTTATTAGGAGTGGTGAATCATTTATTGGCTACCTAATTACCTTTGAATACCAATAGTTGTACCCAATCACCATCCTAATAGTGACCTCAAGAACGAATATCAATAGTTGTACCCAATCACCATCCTAATAGTGAACTCATCTTGAGGTAACAAGGAATGATGTCAAAGCATAGGATTAGTATCCAATATATCCTTAAAGTACCTCAAGTCTAAGGATATTTGCACCATTGCTATGATGAGATTAATCATTAACATTTAATAGATCATCCATATGATAATCTCATAGCGGGTCATCTGATGTACTTACTACTCTTAGTAAGCATTCACGTGTTAACTTTAAACATCTCATGCTTATAGTTTGTGAGATCTACTGCTTGATCAAATCAAAGAGTATAACAAGTCTATCTAGATTAATCTTATTAATCCTATGACTAGGGATTATTAGATACTAACATAATTGCACATGATAGGAATCTCAATATCATGATCTCATCATGATTTACTTCATGCTATGTTTGTATCATGTACTTCATTAATTCGATTTAAGATCGACATCAATTTATATATAAATGAATGTCAAATTAACAAAAAATTGCATTTCTCTTTATTAATCAAAATAAAGTTCATACAAAAGTGCTAAAGATGATTGCCTTTAGAGCACTACTCTAATAATCTCTCACTTGCACTAAAGCCAATTGCCTTTGTATTTAATACCATAGGCGAGTACAATAGAATCAAATTTCATTTGAGGAAGGGACTTAGTTAAAGGATCTGCGATCTTCTGATCTGTAGGAACTCTCTCTATCTTCACATCACCTCTTTCAATTATCTTCCTAATCAGGTGATATCTCCTAAGTACGAGCTTGAACCTCTGATGAGGCCTTGTTTCCTTGGCTTAAGCAATAGCCTCATTGTTTTCACAATACAACAGTATCGGGTATATAATGCTTGGAACCACTCTAAGTTCCATAACGAACTTCTGTTCACAGCTGCAATGTATTTTAACTCGATTGTTGAATCTATAGTCGTCTTTTGTTTAGAAATCTTCCAACTGACTACTGCACTATTCAGTGTGAAAATATAACTTAACTGGGATTTGGATTTATCTTGGTCAGATTGAAAACTGGCATTGGTATGTCAGCTCATTACGAGATCTCTATTTCCATATATCAAGAATACATCCTTAGTCCTTCTCAAATACTTTAGGATATTCTTGACAGCCACCCAGTGACACTCACCAGGATCCGATTAATGTCTACTCGTAACACTTAGAGCATATGATATATTAGGTCTTGTACATAATATAGCATACATGATTGATCCTATTCCTGAGGCATACGAGATCATGCTCATGGGAGTTGATAGGTGTGCATTAGTATATATTTTTCTAGTTATTTGGCATGTGTTTTCTTGCATTATTGTTGATCATTGTTGTAGTTTAGGATTCATTTTCTATGTTTTCAATAAGTTTGATTTCCATCGTTATTCTTATGTGTTTGATGATAATTGAGGATAAGAATTGACTATTTTTATGTAAGAAGGAAGATGGAGCAACTTGAAGGTTCAACTAGAGACCAAAGAGGAGAAGAAAAGAGAAGTGAATTTGTGACCAATTTCCACGATCATAGGAATCATGCAAATTCCCACAATCGTGGGAATTATAACCTGAGACCTTATGCGGGGCCTCATTAAACCCAGGGTTTTTGGACTATAAAAGGATAATTAAGCATCCATCTTCAGGAAGAGATGACACCCTTCTATAGAAACACCATCCTTGAAAATGGTTTATTTAAGTGTTGATGATGTTATGGAGACCATGTTAGGCTGATTTAGTTTTAGGGATTGCTTTTGAGCTATTTTGTTCAAACTCCTATTTTATTGAATTGAATGAAGTTGTCTTTGATGATTTTTGTTTTTAATTATTCTCTTAAAACAAATCGAGAGAGTGAGTAAGATGAAATTTGTGTAGGATTGTACAATGAGAGTTGGCGAGCTATATACTAGCAATCATCACGTTAATTGAATAATTAGAAGAGAGATCTCAGCTATTCAATTGATTACCCATATGATAGTTTAACAACTAGTTGAATCGGTAGAGTCATTAGCTAGGTTGAGAGATTGTCCATTTGATTCCTGTTAATTCAATTAGGGACAAATAGTTACACCTTGAGAGAGGGTAATTAGAACATTCAGAAATCTAAGGTGAGACACAATTCAATCGATAAAATAAAAGGGAGACAATATAAGGAAAAAAAGTAATCTCTAGTCTTCAGATTTTCGAGTTCTAATTTTTATGCACTTTTGTATTATTTATTACTCTGTGTTAGTCTTCCAAATTTTAATTTAATTTTCCAGATTATTCACATTTAACAATTTCGTTTCTTAAACAAAAGTTGTGTCTAAATTAAGCGTTGTCTGGGCATCAATCCCTGTAAGATTGATATTTGCTCCTTTTAACTACAAGTCACGACCTGTTCATTGACGGTTTTTTAGTGTAAAACAAGTAGATAGGTTTTACTATCAATAAGTGGGTTTTACTATCAATAAGTTTTTGGCCTCGCTGCCTGGGATTGATTGTTGAGCATCATGTTTGATTTAGATTACTTTGATTTAAGACTTTTTGATACTTTTCCTTGTGTATTTACAAGTGCATGAACACATGGAGCACACAAAGGATGAAAGAAGCTATAGACGATGGATTTGTTGACATTAAGAGGCACAGAGAGAAATAAGAAGGGCTAAGCATTTAAATTTTTTATCAAGATATGGTTGAAGAAGGAGAGCAAGGAGGACCAGAGCAAACATTAATGGATTTCATGAGGCCAGGGTTTAGTCCTCAAGGAGTGGCGAGACCGGTAGTCCATGAACATAATTTAAAGATAAAGTCGGTGTTATTGAATATTCTACAAAATAGTGTACAATTTTACGGGCTATCCAATGAGGATTTGGACACCTACTTTGCAAATTTCTTGGAGATTTGTGACACATTCAGATTCAACGGAATGTCTGATGATGTGGTGAAGTTGAGACTATTTTCATTCACGTTGAAGGATTAGGCTAAAGCGTGGTATAATTCATTGAATTCAGGCCAGATTATGACTTGGGAGCAGCTCGCCCAAGCATTCCTCGCCAAGTATTTTTCGTTGATAAAGATAACGAGGATTATCAAAGAGATAACAAATTTTTAGCAAAATGACGAGGAGTCTCTCCATGAAGCTTAGGAGAGATTTAAAGAACTTCAAAGAAGCTGTCCACATCACAACCTCCTGAGGGAATTTATACTTCAAACATTCTATAATGGAGTGAATCTAAGTACAAAGGGAACAAGTGATGCAACAGCTGGAGGTTCACTAACGCAGCTCATGATTTGTTAGAGGAGTTGACAAGCAGCAGCTACATGTGGTCAAGTGAGAGGAGTAGATAAGGACAGAAGGAATATAAAGGTATGATACCTATTGACTCGGCTACTGCCTTGTAGGCTCAGATCACAGCTTTTATGAAGCAGCTAAATAACATGCAAGGAGCATCTACCTCAGCAATGAACATGATGCTAACATAATGTGAACTATGTGGATAGAACGACCACAATTCAACGAAGTACTTTCTATTGGGAGCTGGTGGTACCGAACAGATAGCCTACCGAGGCCAGCTGCATCGAGTTAATAATCCTTATTATAAGACATATAATATGAGGTGGAAAAACCATTCGAACTTTTTTTAGACTAACAATAATGTAGGTGGGCAAACAAGACCACAAGGACCGTTAGGATTCCAGTAAAATCAAATCGAGCATTGGAAAGAAAAATTGAGAAGATGATGGAGATCTTGGGGTCCAAACTGGCAGCACAAGAGAATAATCATAAAAGGATGTGTGCAATCTAGAAGGAAAATTAGAAGAGGATGGAACAAAAATTCAACTAGATTTTGAAGAATCATGCATCATCCATCCATAATCTGGAAGTTCAGGTAGGCCAAATAGCTAACATTTAATCTTCACAAAATATAGGTAGTCTATTAAACAACACTGAGGTAAATCCAAAGGATATAATCACGGCCATTACTCGAATAGAGAAAAAAGAAAGCAAACATGAGGATAATGATGGAGACAAGCAAGAAGAATGAACAGTGTTGGAAGTCCCTCCAAGTGGACAAATAAGCAAGCCGATTAGGGAACTTCAACTTAGACTCCCACATCAGATTTTTGCTCAGAAGAATTCATCTTCAAGTGGAGCAGTGAGGAATCCTAAGGAAGAGGAGTTAAGCAAGATGATGGATATGACAAATTAACTCCAAACAAAGCTCACGTTAGAAGAATTGGTGGAGAAAGAGGTTAAAGAATACCCATCAGAGGGAAGTCCACACGTAGCACAAAAAAAGGAAGACCCATGGGGGACTTCTTTATTCCGTCTAGTATAAATGGAGTTATGATAGATCAAGCATTTGCAGATTTAGGAGCTGGTATCAACATGATGCCGCACTTATTCAGTCAGAAGTTGAGTTTAGAAGACCCAGAGCCTACTAAGATATTAGTGAAAACGATTGATAGAATGGTGCATTTTCCAAATGGGATCATCAAGAATGTGTAGATACAAATTGATAAATTTATCTTCCTGGAGATTTTTACATACTAGACATTAGTGAAGACGAGGAAAAACCGATGGTTCTTGGGTGACTATTTCTAGCTTCTGCTCATTTGATTATTGATGTTGATGGGGGTGAATTAGTACTGGGAATAAGGAAGAAGCAGTTAACCTTCAAAATATTGAAGAAAAATAATCACTCTCCCTTACCTCCGATGGATATCAAGAAACCTGAACTAAAAAGAGGATGGGAAAGTACTAAGGACCCTGGGAATGCATTCAGAAAAAAAAAAAAAACGAATGTGCAGGAGAAAGCGAAGAAAGGAAAACAATAATGAAGGTGGAATCCAAAATAGGGTAGCTCATCCACAAAGTTTGAGATCAATTTATGCATGGTTACCATATCAATCATTTGAGCTACCATGAGCGTAAAGGAGAGTCGAGCTACCGACGGTAAACAAAGCACTGCACAGGAGGCAACCTATGGATGTTTATTCCCTTTTGAATGTTTTCGTCAAGTTTTTACTTGACTTCTTTGGTTTGATCTTTTTTGAATTGGGTTTGGTTGATTTTTATGATGATTTGTTTGATTTTCAATTTGTTTTCTTCTCAAATTTCTTGTTGATGATATTATCTTGATGCGTTTGTAGGTTTTGGGATTATAGAGAATACATATAAGCTTAGAGGAAGGTTTGAAATTATAAGGATCACCAATTCCCATGAAATGATTCCCATGAGCGTGGGGAATCTCTCCAGAAAGTTCCACGTTCGTGGGAATTGAAGTGATTCCCATGAGCATGGGAAATCTCTCCGGAAGGTTTCTAGAGAGTCATCCCACAATTGTGAGAATTATGGAAATTCCCATAAGCATGGGAATTCCATCCAAGAGGAATCTTAAAGTTTCTTCCTTTCTTCTCTCACCCATTTTTTCAAAATTTCACTCCCTCTCTCTCTAGAACATGACATTCTCCCTTCCCAATCTCTAAAACTCTTCATTTTTCATCTAGATTCATGGTATTTTTTCATCCCTTTCCATTAATCTTACATTCCTTCATGTTTTTCATACGTTAATCATTCCAAAACAAAAGGATTTAGGTGGATTTTGTTCATTCTCTCATCTTTATAGATTTTCTTCTCATAATGGCTCCACCAAGGATGATTAGAGTCAAGGAGTCGGTTGACGAACTCTGCGTTCAAGTTTTCGACAAAGGAAAAACCAACTTGGCGGCAACTTATCGGGCCCCATTATCAATTTTCTCGGAAAAAAAGGGGCGCGTTTCCAGTGGCTTTAGGTATAAAGAAATAGTCACTCCTAGGTATTTTGATTTTTACGTGTTAGAAAATATAAGAGTGAGATGCCAACTTGAACAACTAACTGCAAACGTAGGATGGAATAGATTTGTTCGATGCGATGTACATATTTATGCCACCATAACTTTAGAGTTTGTCACAACAATTAGGTATAACCTTAAAATAGATTTGTTTTGGTTTAGGTTAGGTGGAAATGTTTCTAAACTTGATTATTCTATTATGTGTGAAATGTTTAATTTGTCAAGTACAAAAATTCTAGATAGTCATGCGGATTTTGATGTCAATGCTTATTGGAACACTCTTACAAGTGAAGAACATTTTGATTCACGTAATGCACCAAATTATCTAATCCGGAGTGCTGAGCATCTCCTTTTGGACAAATTTATGTGCCTGACTGTGTTTAATAAAATGGAAATTAATAAATGCTTAGCTAAAGAACTTTTCTTTTTATGGTGCATGAATCAAAAGCTTAAAATCAACACACCTTATAGGATTTTGCGATCACTAGTGAGTGTGGTTAATAAAAAGAGTTCATCTTTTGGGGTGTCTCATATTGCTTCTACTTTGGGTGTGTTTTGTAATGTTAACATGAAGAATTTGCGTACTACTACCCACAATATGTTTGACATAGACTATTTGAGGTGCTCTAAGATTGTGGAGGTTCATTCTATGGAATTTCACAATTCTTAGATGTGCACTGCAGTAAGGAGTAGGAGGGGCACCAGTACAGTCGCAAACTGACCTTCCACATCTAGCACAGCCCTAGAGCCAAAGGAAGAAGCAGTAGCGGAGGATCTAAGGGAACCAGTGGTGGTTAACCGATATCAACAGATTCTTGACCAAATAGCTGCAAACCATCAATAGGTGACATCCCAACTCGATGAACTTAGCAATCAAATATGGCAGGTTCATAAGGAGCAATGCAACCTGAAAAGAAGGTTCCTTAACTTCTATCAGAGGAATAATTTTAAAGCTCCTACACCATCACCGTCACCATTATCATCTGAATAAGCTTTTCTTACCCTTTTCAATCTTTTGTAGTTTGTTGTTTCTTTTGTGTGATTACATCTCATTTAATGTTTATTTGGCTTCATATCATCTGTGTGCATTATGTCTTTTGTTTGGTTTTAATTTCTTTAACTTTGGTTTGAATTCATTTTATTTTGTTTGGTTTAATATATTTATTTGTTTCAATTTCTTCTGTTTAGGTTGTTTTCATTTTTATTTTGTTTAATGTCATTTTCCCTCACTTGGGGGTAACTTGTCACATTGAGGATAATGTGATCTTTAAGTGTGGGGAGGTGACATCAATTTTCTCAATTGCATTTTTTTTACATTGTGTTGAGTACAATTCATGTTAGGCATATCATATGGTTTGCGTCAGCAAAGGTGTTTTGTGTTAGCAACGGAACCGCACTTGAGTCACTCTGATAAATATTGCCATAAGATTCTATCATGTTAGTTGGAATTAGATTGAATGCATACTTGAACTCGGATTAGGCTACTTGAGTAGAAAGTAAACCATATAGAGTGATGAAAAGTAGTTGGTTACATAAGCTTAGTCACAAATTGACATTTGAACAATGAGGTAGTGTAGAGATGCTTAATGAGTTAGTGTAGAGATTCATAATGAGTTTTCATTTGAGCTAAAGTGAGGATTGAGCTATATGACTCCATCTATAGTCATTTTATTTCTTTGTTGAGTGTTATTTCCTTAGGTTACTACCTTCAGAACTTTCTTTAAATCAGTTTAAGTCTACTGAATGTATGCTTAATAGAGATAATTTAGGCCCTTTTTGTGTAACCCTTGGCTTAAATGATCTATTCGTTGATTATCCCTTACTTCCCCGTTGAGTCTTAACCTTTTTTTTCTTGAAAACACCTGAAATTTTTAAAACTTTAAACCTCATTATCCGACCCTTTTCATAAGTTTAGTAAAATGTTAAGTAATTCATTAACTAGGATTTTGTGAAAATTTTTACCAAGATGGCTTGAGCATATTTCTGCTGGTGACTACATTAGATATAATGCTATTTTTGATTCATAGTTCTTCCATGTATGAAGAACAAAAAAAGAAATGGAAAGAAAAGAAAGAGGAAGAACAAGTGAGTAGCATCAATAAGGGTAAAATATCAGTTATATTTGTATATCTCAAAGTTATGTTTTGTTATCTTGTTTTATATGCTTTTCATTTTACTAATGCTTGTGCTTGAACCTCTTTCCCCTCTTTTGACCCACCTTAACCCTTACCACATTACAACCCTAAACAAGTCCTTTTGATCTATTTATGCATGCAATCATTGTAGAGGAGAATTGATGTATTAGCAAGCCTATAGTAGTGTAGTTTCCTATAGGAAGTTTGAGTGAAACACTAACCCTTAAAAACGTGAGAGAAATGAATGAAAATCATGAGGAAAATTCATTTGTGCATATTTACTTATCTTTAAGTGATGGTGTCAATTGTTGAGTTTGCTTATGTACGCCAATAAAAAGATAGTCATGATATGTGCATTAACTTGATATTTAAGTTGGCTTAAATTTAAGAGATTTTATACTTTGATCTTTGTGAAAATGAAGTGATATTTATTTTGCTTGAGGACAAGTGCAGATTCAAGTGTGGGGATATTGATAGGTGTGCATTAGTATATGTTTTTCTAGGTATTTGACATGTGTTTTCTTGCATAATTGTTGATCATTGTTATAGTTTAGGATTCATTTTGTATGTTTTCATTAATTTTGATTTCCATTATTATTCTTGTGGGTTTGATGTTAATTAAGGGTAAGAATTGACTATTTTTATGTAGGAAGGAAGATGGAGCAACTTGGAGGTTGAACTAGAGACTAAAGAGGAGAAGAAAAGAGGAGTGTATATGTGACCAATTCTCACGATTGTGGGAATCATACAATTTCCCACAGTTGTGGGAATTATAATCCGAGATCATATGCATGGCTTCATTAAACCTAGGATTTTTGGACTATAAAAGGATAATTAAGCCTCCATCTTCAGGGAAAGATGACACCCTTCTATACAAACACAATCCTTGAGTGAAGAATACATGTTTGGAGCCTTGAGGAAGGATTAAATACGAGGATCATCATCAAAATTGGGCAAAATAGCACAACAACACCAAAAATTCCAGATTTTGGCAAAGAAGAGAAGGAGTCTTTATATTCAATTTTCTGTCACTTTGATCTCTTCTAATCTTTGTAAATGGTTTATTTGAATGTTGATGATGTTATGGAGACCATGTTAGGTTGACTTAGATTTAAGGATTGCTTTTGAACTATTTTGTTCAAACTTCTATTTTATTTAATTGAATGAAGTTGTCTTTGATGATTGATATTTTTAACTGTTATCTTGCAACAAATCGAGAGAGTGAGTAAGATGAAATTTTTATAGGATTGTACAACGAGAGTTGACGACCTATAGACTAGTAATCATCACGTTAATTGAATAGTTAGAAGAGGGATCTCAGCTAGTCAATTGATCACCTATATGATAGTTTAACAATTACTTGCATCGACAGAGTCATTGGGTAGGTTAAGAGATCATCCAATTGATTCCTGTTAATTCAATTAGGGACAAATAGTTATACCTTGAAAGAGGGTAATTAGTACACTCGAAAATCTAGGGTGAAACACAATTCAATCGATAAAATAGGAAGGAGACAAAATAGGAAAAAACTAATCTCTAGTCTTCAAATTCTTGAATCCTGATTTTTCTGCACTTTGGTATTGTCTATTACTCTGTGTCAGTCTTCCAAATTTTAATTTAATTTTCCAGATTATTCACATTTAATAGTTTCTTTTGTTAAACAAAGTTGCGTCTAAATTAAGTAGTGTTTGGGCATCAATTCCTGTGGGATCAATATTTGCTTTTTGAACTTCAAGTCATGACCTATTCATTCGCAGTTTTTGAGCATAAAACAAGCAGATAGGTTTTACTGTCAAAATGAGTCCTCTTATCTTGCATCTGGGGACATATAGATTTCAAGAGTTTTATCCTATGAGTCATGGGAAGAAACCCTTTGTTGGACTGCTCCATGATAAACCTCTTTACCATTTTGTCTATGTATGTTGACTATGAAAGACCTAGCAGCTTCCTTGATTCATCTCTATATATCTTTATTCCCAATATATAAGTTGCTTCTCCAAGGTCTTTTATGGAAAAATTATAGGGAAATCAAATTTTGACTTATTGCAAACTTGAGATATCATTCCTATTAGCAATATGTCATCCACATATAATACAAGGAATATGATAGCACAACCACTAACCTTCTTATACACACAAGTTTCATCCTGATTTTATGAGAAACCAAACTCTTTGATTGTCTCATCAAATCATATGTTCCAACTTCTAGATGCTTGCTTCAATCCATAAATAGATTTCTAAAGCTGGCATATCTTTTTTTACATCTTTAGACACTAAGCCCTCAGGTTATATCATATGCACATCCTCAACTAGGTTTCTATTTAAGAAAGCTATCATCACATCCATTTTCCATATTTCATAATCATAATGAGCAGAAATGGCTAGCAGTATTCTAATGGATTTAAGCATGGTTGCGGGGCTAAATGTCTCATCATAGTCAACTCCTTGTCTTTGACGATATCCTTTAGCAACTAGCCTTGCTTTATAGGTAATCGTATTACCATCCATGTCAATTTTCTTCTTCAAAATCCACTTACACCCTATAGGTTTTAGCCCTTCGAGTAGGTCAACCAAACTCCATACTTGGTTTTCAAATATGAAATCCATTTCAGACTTCATGGCTTGAATCCATTTTTCAGATTCTAAACTCTTCATAGCCTCTTCATAGTTTGTAAGCTCATTGTCCTCTATGAGCAATACGTCATTTTGTTCACTTATAAGAAATTTGTATCTTTTTGGAACATTGCACATCATACTTGACCTACGAACATTTTGTGTGTCAAAAAGTTCAACTATTGTCTCATCTCTATAAACAACAATTTTGGGTTAAGGTAGTTGACTGCATTTGTTTGAGCATTATGAACTTCATCAAGTTTAACGTTGGTTCCACTGTCTTCTCTTAGAAGAAACTCTTTATAAAGAAAGACAACGTGCTTTGAGACAAAAACCTTTTGCTCTAAAGCATTATAGAACTGATATCTAATTGTTTCCTTAGGATATCCTATAAATAGAGATTTATCAGATTTCGCTTTAAGCTTATCTGAATGAATCTGCTTCATATAAGCTAGACAATTCAAAACTTTCATAAGAAAAATATAGGGCTTTTTATTAGTCCTTATCTCATAAGGAGTAAGATCAATTGCTTTTGAATGGACTTTGTTTATCACATAAACAATAGTTTTGAGTGCATAACCCCAAAAGGATTTCGATAGATTTGTTAAGCCCATCATTGACCTTACCATATCTAACAAGGTTCAGTTTCTCCTTTCAGCTACACCATTATGTTGCAGTGTGTAAGGTGGAGTCCATTGGGATACAATCCCGTTATCCCTGAGATAAGTTAGAAACTCCTCGTTCAACTATTCACCACCTCGATCTGATCGAAGTATCTTGATACTTCTACTGAGTTGTTTCTCTACTTCATGTCTAAATTATTTTAACATTTCAAATGCTTTAGATGTGTATCTCATTAGATACACATACCCATAACGTGAATAATCATCGAAAAAGGTAACGAAGTACATAAAATCACCTCTGGTATGACTGGACATCAAACCACATACATCATAATGTATTAGGTCTAATAATCCATTCACTCGTTCACCTTTTCCTTTAAAAGGTGATTTAGTCATCTTGCCTAATAAGCAAGATTCACATGTGTCATATGATTCATAATCTAATGACTCTAAGCTATCACTCTTATATAGTTTAGTCATACGTTTCTCACTTATATCGCTAAGTTGACAATGTCATAAGTAAGATGATTTTAAGTTATCTCATTTTTTGTCTTTTAATGCCATTAATATTTAAAATTGGATTGCACATATCGAATATGTAAATAACATTGCACAATGTAGCAATACCATCCAACATTTCATTAAACTTGATTGAACAACCATTGCTTGAAAAAGTTAAAATGAAATCTTGCTTTATTAAGACATGAAACAAATACAATGTTCATTGTCACAACGGGTATATAATAGCCATTATCCAAAATTACCTCTAACCTACTAGGAAGATATAAAACATATGTTCCTAAACTTTAGCTCCATTTCCCACACATATCAACACATAAGTGTGAGCCACATCTAATATCAAATACCTAAATGTTATGATAAAAAATAGTACTAACCTCAATGAAAAATAACATACCTAAAGTAGACAATGGGGCATCTAATGCCTTCTGCTTTAGTGACTCCAGATAAGTTTTGCAATTCGTCTTCCAATGTCCTTCCTGCTTGTAATGAAAGCATATCCCCTTTAATGTTGCCTCGTTTGCCTTCTTCTTGGCTATACCTCCCACTGGCTTCTTAGACTTCTTTGTAATTTTGCAATTTGTTGTAATTCATTTTCAAAAGCATTCTTCATATCTTTGTACATTACAATCATCTTCTCAAAGTCTCCTCGTAACTCCTATGAAATAAAGAATGGGTTTTGTTTTGAGGTATAGAAATACCCTTAGAAGATGATAAATTGAAAGCCTAAAATAAATTAACTAACAAAATTTTGCACAACCCTTCCTTATATATTTAGAAATTAAAGAAGCAATTTAGTTGTGTTTCACTCAATCTTGGCTTTTATCAAGGTGGAATCTTGATATCATCTTTTCCCACTTTTTGTTCCCTCTTAAACTTTTAAAAGGACTAAATCTAAACTCAATATGGGATATACCTTACGACAAGCCCAAATTCTTATAGAATTTTAACTAACTAAAGAAAAAAAGGTTAAATTATCAAACAAACATTAAAAAGGAACTCAAGAAGGATTAGAAGCAAATGAAGTTTAAAAAACTAATGGGAAGGAATTCTCTCAAATCATATTGATCTTTATAAAATATTCAAGGGTCAGTTGCCATATAATGGTTTTTAGTTAGTAGGAAACAAAAAGGATTAGTTAC
>JAOSBO010000008.1:40781144-40791913 GCA_027563915.1 Erythroxylum rotundifolium | reverse complement strand
GCTCAGAGGTCGGTCAGCTGGGACTTCTTTTGGGATGATCTAGTTAGGAGTGCTATTTTTTGTCTGATTGTATATAATATTTTTGGGTTAGTGATCAGAGTAACCTTCAGACTGAGATCACTAACAGTTGTATAAATTGCTGATTTGGATGAAATGAAAGGGAACATAATTTGGTTTTAAAAAGTTTCAATTTCATATTACTGTTTTATCATTGGGATGCCATGTGGAGTTTAGAGTTGTTGTTCTGTAGTCCTCTCTTATCGTAGAATACGTACCGGAATGACCTATGGGTGTTCCGGTGGGTACTCTACGGTAAGGGGGCGCTACACTAAATGGAGAGGATCAATGGTCTATTGGAGGAGTACTTAAGGAATTACATAAGTGAAAGTCAACGTAACTGGTTAAGTTTGATTGATACTGAACAGTTTTACTATAACATGCACAAATCTTTTTCAATGAAGAAGAGTCCCTCTGAGATAGTCCTGAGACAATAACCTCGCACTCCATTTAAGATTGCATAACAAAGGATAGGTGGTAAGTGTCCTACAGTGTACAATTTCCCAATAGAGAAACAAGAGTTGTTGAATGAGGCAAGTGATAGTCTTTGAAAGCCTTCTAGACGAATAAAGAAGCAAACAGACATGCAAAGGAAAGCGTTAGAGTTCAAAATGGGAGATAAGGTACTATTGAACCTTACCCTATAAATTTGAAAGAAGATCTTGAATAAGCAAATGCATCATGGATTAGTGCCAAATTATGATAAACAGTTTTAAATGTTGATTAAAGTGGGAAATGTAGCTTACAGGTTGAAGTTGTCCCATAGATTAAAGGTACATCATACTTTTTAAGTAAGTTTTCTCAAATCTTACCATAAGGATGCATCATATCCAAATAGGAGTCAAGTGAAAAGGGTTCCATCAGTTGTGATAAAGCAGTTTAAGGATCAAGTAGAAAAGATCTTGGATCACCAAATAATAGGGCAACATAAGAAGACCTGATAGACCGAGTTCTTAATCTAATGGAAGGGAAAGCCAATCACAGAAGCTACGTGGCAGAAAGATACAACCTTATGGCAGTTCGAGGATCAAGTGAACGCTTACCTTCAAAATAGTTTGATAAGGGCTTCAAATTCATCTGGTGGGGGTGGTTTGTCAATTCCATAGCACATGAAGGCTCTTCATAGCTAGTTGAAGACAGACCTTGGGCGGAAGATTAGCTGGACCAAATGCATGGCAGTGGCATGTGAATGCTCCATGGTGACTTAGCGAGTTACATTAATCGGGTGCAAGTTTTATCAAAGTTTCGGACCTTGTACAAGCTGACATGGCTAAGGCTAAGTTCTTGATAGACCAAGGACCTAGTGAATGCTCAAATGAATGGATCATGACTAATGGACTTCACATAGGTAAGCATTGGACTTCAAATTCATCTAGTGGGGTTGGTTTGTCAGTTCCTTGGCACATGAAGCACTTTATAGCTAGTTGAAGACAGACCTTGGGTGGAAGATTAGCTGGATCACACGCATGGAAATGGCATATGAATGCTCCATGGTGACTTAGCGAGTTACATTAATCAAGGTGCAAGTTTTATTAAAGTTTCAGACCATGTACAAGCTGACATGGCTAAGGCTAAGTTCTTAATGGACCAAAGACTTAGTGAATGCTCAAATGAATGGATCATGACTAATGCACTTAACATAGGTAAGCATTGGATTAGACCAGTGTGCTATAACTGGATTTGGGTTGGATGACTCATCATCAACAGATAGAGATTATGAAGGATCTTAGATGATGTGGCAGATAAGATCACGGGGGATAAACATCAGCTCTAAAGATAAAGACCACGTAAGAGGATCATCTAAAGATAGTGGACATGTAACACCCCACTACCATAGAGTATATACTCGAATATCTAGATAACATTCAAAAACATACCCTATGATAATGGTATGTTATAGCAGTTTTATATACTTATTATGGCATTGTACACTTTACAAACATTGAAAGACAACTTTTGCATTTCATTCACTAAGATAATTTACATAGTAGTAATTAAAACAAATAGTTACATCATCATAAGTATCTAAGATGTTTACTCCTCAGTTTATAAAAAAGTTCTGTATGATATGAATTACTATATAAACATAAGCTACAGCTTCTTAGATATCAGCTGATCAGACCTTTGAGCCATTTTTAATCCAAAGCGTTCTTCTAGAGTATCTTAGGAACTAGGTCTCCTCTCTCATACTTGAAAAAGTCATGTTGCAATTTTGATGAGTTTTGCGAACTCCAGTAAGTGAACCAACCTCGATGTGCTCACTCATTCAAAACATCAAACATTTTAAAAATAAATCAAATGCATAATATGTAACATCCCATATCCATACTAAAGGTTAGAACCCTAGATTTCTATAATTGAGAAAACAGTAATGAGAATTTAGAAATATGCATTTCATGCTCATGCATAATGTTATCACACTCACATGTGAATATTGACTTTTGCACACTAAAATGATTGTACATGCATTCATTGACGTTTTCTAGGTATAACAATCTATAAATGTGATTTTTTTGGAATATTCTATTGTATGTGTTAAGAATTGATTTCGAGAGTATATTTATTGAATGAGAATTTTTAGTAAAAAAATTTGGAAAAATTATGAAATTTAAGGGTATTTTTGGACTAGGAAAATGCCAAGTGGTAGAACAATTTATGAATATTAGTAGAAATAAGAGTCAAATGGCAATGAAAATTTTTATGAATGATAGCAAGAATTAATGATAAGTGTCATTGAAAATTGGGTTAAAAATTGGAGATAAATGGACTAGCTTATTAAAAAATTAAGAAGAGACCTTAACGGAGTGAAATGTGGCAAGTGACAAGCAGTTAAGTCACTTAAGAAAGACCATATTTTGTTCTTTCATTTGCCAAAAACTTCACTTGCTTTATTTCTCTTTATTTCTACATCTTCTTCTTCTTCTTTTCTTCATTTTCTTCATGTGCTCTCACGACACCTCACTCTCACCCTCATCATGTTGTCTTTTGTTCAACCCTTTCACCTTACTTCTTCAAGATTTTTTATCTTCTCCATCTTGTTATTAAAAGACCCAATTTATTCCACCTTAAAAGGGTGATAATTGTATATGTTGGAGGAGCTAGGGTTTCATGGTGATTGAAGAATCCTTGGGTTAATCAAGTAAGTAACCTATTAATCTTTACGACTTTGATGAATGAAACAAGTTTTGATGAAAGTTAGAGGTTAAATGTTCATAAAATGAGGATGGGTATGTGCCAAAACGTGGATGAAAAATTTGAATAGACTCATGTCTTGCTTTGGTGATTTGATGGATGAGAGATTATGGAATGATAAAATGTTGGATTAAGAGAATAAATGGTGTTTAAAGTGTGCTAGAAAAATGTTAACTGTGACACTTTCAACTGATTAAACATCTGTAATTTAGCAATAACTTGTCTGTAAATATCCAAATGAGATGATTTTTATTTGGATTAAAGTAGATATTTATGGCTACATTTTTTATGAAGACATCGAATTCAAATTCTGCCTTTTAGAGTTTCGAATTTTGATTTGAAGTTAAGTACTGGGTGTAGGGAAAAGTGCAAAAAAATTGCATACATAATGGGTTTTTGTTATGTTTTCTTGATGAATTAATGTGAATCTCCTTGGGTTTTTTTTGGAATGAAATAAAATGAGTTTCGAACTAAAGAAAGGGAGTAATTTGGTATATGTAAATGAGAAGAATTAAGGTGATAGTTAGAAGTGAAATGAAAGTGGAAATGAAGTTGAATATGTGTAGGAAGTTGATGATGAATGTGTATATATATGTATGTTCTGTTTTTGGTGTTCATGATCAATCATGGACTATAATTTGTTTATGGATGATCTTAAATCAAAATGGAATGAACAATTATGGGAAAATTATGAGTATTAAACTAGAAAAGATAGATCAAGCATAAGGTGTTGAATATAATAAGTAAATTGTTACAAATCTGGAAAATTAAGAATGCAATTGGATATGTGTTGGGGAAGTGGCATAACTTTTTATGTAGAACTGGGATTGAGGTCATTTTAGTATACTTTGAAAGATAACTTCGATTTCTACAATTTCTATGAAGACCATGAGAAGAGATTTTGATGTATAGAGGGTTGAAAATTCAAATTTCTGTACGTGACTAGTAAAGGTCTGCTTGGCAAACATGGATGTCCGCCTAATGGACATTCACTAATCATTTGGTCTTAATTAAGGATTAAATGGAGCTTGAATTGAACCTAGATTTATGCTTTGATTAAGTGACTAATATGTGATATGTATGAAGTGATAATTGTGGTTATAACTTAGTGAATGAATTGATTATATCAAAGTACCAAAGACATGAGTATAATTTGAATGAAGATGTTCATATGATAGGAGTTTTGATTCAAAGAAGTTGAGTAATATGTATTAAGTGATTAAATGTGAATGAGAATTTGGGTATTATGAGAGCATATAATGTTAGAAAAGAAATGACGAGAAATTGGTATATGACATTAGATTAACTAAGTGTTCTTAAGGTGTAAGCCTAAGGATAAGCTATAGACACATACAAAGGATAAGGATTGAATGGTGAACTTAGAATGATCATGTGCAGATGAAGCGTAAACCTAAGTTCAATTAGACATATTTGAATTATAAAATGAGAATGAGCATAAGATGTGGATTTGGATAATATACCTGGGATTATCATTGAGCATGCATTATACACAACACATATACATATATGTGTGATTGAGTATTCATAAAATTGTGCAATTAACAATGTGTGTGCAAAATATGTATTGCATAATGATGATACAGGATAGAACGTTCGCATCCAGATGTTTTCGGATCATGGAAGCTAATGCTAATCTAGAGCACACTGTGAGTAACCTAGATGGTTTCTCTCAATTATTGTTTGCTTAAATGCTATTATGAATGATAAATGAATATGCATTGAATTGCGTTGAATTCTAGATAGAAGGTCCGATGATTGTGAAATGTGGGATGTATATTGAAGTGCAGCTTGAATATGAATGTGAAGAACTAAATGTGTTATGATATGATTGATTGAAAATGTGAGATGCATTCCATACATGAATGTATGATCAGATAATGGGAGTTATAACCAAAGTAGCGACCGATTAGAGCTTAAAGCTCATCGTGTGAAAAGAGCCTCGAGCTCAGACAGTGATTAAGAGCCTAAGGTTCACTATGTAAAATAAGCCTTGTATCCTCTTCGGATAAGGGACAGTCAGTAATGAGCCCGGTATCCAAAATGGATAGGGGACAGTTCAGGCACTCGGTCACAACAACATAATAATTGGCAAAGTGTCTCATGTGCATTCCATATACTTTTTATTAAGTATGTTTGATTGATTGAAATGCAATTGTCTAACTTTTATATAATAGTTCTAAAAATGATATCTGATGCTTCTTGCAAACTGCAAAGATGTGAATTACATGTTACGTGTATTGATGTGTTGTATGAATTGAGTGAACCATCGATGATTGTTACCTCATTGAGTTCGCAAAACTCACCCAAAATCTGCAATATTTTTTAGGCTCAGAAGAGTTACCCCGTTAGGCGAATGGGAGTAATAGCCACTACATTCAAGTAAGAGAAAAAGGTTGGGATCAGTTCGTGTCTGCATTAGTATTTTCCATTTTTGTCTTAAATTGAGCCTTCCGTAATTATTGTAACATGTAGATTTGAATATTTATGTTTTTTTTAATGGAAAGGTTTGTAAATGAGATTGATCTTGAGTGTATAAATAATAAATGTGATTTTGATGTTATTAAAGAAAAGATTGGGCCCAATTTGAATGTTGATTTCTGCATACGCGTGCATTAATTTTTTTAAAAAATTTGTAATAGATTCGATTGTTGACACTTCTAGCCTGCCACCCTCGTGGGACACACACTGGGATATCACTCAGGATGTCGGGTATGTGTTTGGTGAGAGTGAGATGCTACAATTTGGTATCGTAGCCCAGATTTAGTATCTTACATGGGCATTTTTTGTAATATGTGTCAAGTTACATGCATTTTAGATATGTCTTAGCATGCAGTAGCAATTGATCCCTAGTCTAAGTCGCATTTACATGAGGCACACGTATGAGCATTTATTAAGACTTTGAGCTAGTAGAAATAGTAAGAAGAAGGATGATCTGTCAGAATGAAAGAGAATGAAAGTTTATGGATATTTAGAAATGAGAAATAGTTTCTGGTTTAAGATGACAGATAAGGATCCAACACAATTGTATTGGTGGATGTATTATTGAATATGATATAAATATTTTACTGTGGTGATATATCCTCGAATATGAAATAGACATGAATATGTTTTTGTGAACTGATAGAGGAAAGTAGTAATATAAATACGAACGACGAGATTTAAACTATACAAGCCAAGTTGAAAGAAAATAAAATTTTATATGACCTTGAGAGGATGAACTTAGACTAGAAATGATTGTTTGATAAAAGTGATAAGAGTTATGATTTGGCCTAAAAATAAGTCTGTGAAATTATGACCAAGATTTCAGGATGATTATGCATCTATAATTATGAATTAATTACGAACATACATACGTATGACGATATAATGGTAATTGGAAGGTGAGATAATGATAGCGATATATGTAAAGTTGTCAAGGTTAAGTTTTGTAAGTGCATTTCTGATAATGGGATCGCCATAACAAGTAAGAATATTGAACACATATGTATTATATGTGTGGAGATGATATAGGAGACAATCTATGACTTAATAAATATTTGTTAGTCATAGTTCCCATAGATCAAAGTCTAAGATGAATTAGAGTAATACATAAAACTGCTTATAGTGATCAATTAGGGATAGATTGAGATTGCTAATGATGTTAATATGTGTGATGAATTCGAGGAAAAAAGAAGAAGGACACGATCGTGGCATAGTACGATCGAGGGCAGGTGTAAAAGGAGAAAGTTATAAAAGTGTATAAGATAGGATTTTAGTATGCACGAGATTAAGAAAAATATAATGAATCAAATATGAAGAGTGAATGCAATCAATACGGCGGTTGAATTATTATGAAATTATGTAGCATTAGAATAGGTAAACTCTAGAAACATTGGAGTGGAATTGATGTTAGTATGTGTGTTAATGTGAGGAAGAAAGTGTAGGGCACGATAGTGGCCTGACAAAAATAGCTTTTGTTACGATCGTGGCAAGGATACCCCGATAAAAAGAGAAATATTGTCTAGGATCAAGGGAGATCAAAGTATCATTTGTGTAAGATATAAATTAGTGAATTGTGGAAAATAAATTTTTGGAAAAATGAGATGACTTTGTTGATACACACCTAAGCATATGCGACAGTAATCATGTTTACTACTTCGTCGAGTTTTAGTAATTAGAACATTATGACCTTATAAGAACAATATAAATTGGTCCATATGAAATTATTATGAGAATAGGACCATTGACTTATGAGTTAGCATTCTAATAAAAGATGCTTCAGATTCACACAGTGTTACATGGATATGTTTAAGAAATATCATTATGATCTGACATATCATTATGATTCGATATATGTGTTATTGAAACCAGAAGTGAAATTATGAGTAATAAGAAATATCTTGAGGAAAAATTTAAGATAGTGGGATATCAAAATAAATACTTGACAGACCAAGTGATTCCATTAATTATAGCCAACTGGAAGAAGATTTTCGAGTGATGACAATTAAACAAGAAATAGAGAAGCATGCGAGGAAACAATACCCCCGCCTTTTGATCAATCAGATAAGAATTTCGAGGATGAAATTTATTAAGGGGGGAGAAATGTAACATGCCATTTCCCTACTAAGGATTAGAACCCTAGATTTCTGTAATTGAGAAAACAATAATGAGAGTTAGAAAAATGTATTTCATGCTCGTGCATAATGTTATTACATGCACATGTGAATATTGATTTTTGCACACTAAAATGATTGTACATGCATTCATTGACATTTTCCGGGTATAACTAATCTATAAATGTGATTACTTTTGGAATTGTGAATTTTATGTGTTAAGAATTGATTTCAAGAGTATATTTATTGACTAAGAATTTTTAGTAAAAAAATTTGGGAAAGTTATGAAATTTAAGGGTATTTTTGGACTAGGAAAAATGCCAGTTGGTAAATCAATTGATGAATAGTAGTAGAAATAAGAGTCAAATGGTAATGAAAATTTGTACAAATGATATTAAGAATTAATGATAAGTGTCATTGAAAATTGGGATAAATTTGGGTTAAAATTTGGAGACAAATGGACTAGTTTATTTAAAAAATTATGAAGAGACCTTAAGGGAGTACCACTTTTTAAGTCACTTAAGAAAGACCATATTTTGGTCTTTCATTTGCCAAAAATGACACTTGCTTTAATTCTCCATCTTCTTCTTCTTCTCTGCATCTTCTTCATTTGCTCCCCTGACACCTCACTCTCACCCTCATCATGTTGTCTTTTATTCGACCCTTTCACCTTGCTTCTTCAAGATCTATTGTCTTCTCGATCTTATTATTAAAAGATCCAAACTTTTTCCAATTTAAAAGGGTGATAATCGTATATGTTAGAGGAGCTAGGGTTTCATGGTGATTGAAGAAGTCTTGGGTTAATCAAGTACGTAACCTATTAATCTTAATGGCTTTGATGAAACAAGTTTTGATGATAGTTAGAGGTTAAATGTTCATAAAATGAGGATGGGTATATACTAAAACGTGGATGAAAAATTTGAATAGATTCATGTCTTGCTTTGCTGTTTTGATGGATGAGAGATTATGGAATGATAAAATGTTGGATTAAGAGAGTAAATGGTGTTTAAAGTGTGCTGGAAAAATGTTAACTGTGTCATTTTCAACTGATTAAACATTTGTAATTTAGCCATAACTTGTGCTGTAGATATCCAAATGAGATGATTTTGATTTGGATTAAAGTAGATATATGTGGATACATTTTTCGTGAAGTCATGGAATTCAAATTCTGACTTTTAGAGTTTCTAATTTTGACTTGAAGTTAAGTACTGGGTGTAGGAAAAAGTGCAAAAAATTCGATACATAATGGGTGTTCTGTGTTTTTGATGAACTAATGTGAATATCCTTAGGTGTTTTTGGAATGAAATAAAATGAGTTTATAACTAAAGAATAGGAGTAATGTGGTATTTGGAAATGAGAAGAATTAAGGTGATAGTTAGAAGTGAAATGAGAGTGGAAATGAAGTTGAATATGTGTAGGAAGTTGTTGATGAATTTGTATATATATGTATGCTCTGTTTTTGGTGTTCATGATCAATTATGGACTATAATTTGTTTATGGATGATATTGAGTCGAAATGGAATTAACAATGATGGAAAATGATGAGTATTAAATTAGAAATGATAGATCAAGAATAAGGTGTTGAATATAGTAAGTAAAGAGTTAGAAATCTAGAAAATTATTAATGCAGTTGGATATGTGTTGGGGTAAGTGGCATAACTTTTTATGTAGAACTCGTATTAAGGTCATTTAATTATGGTTTGAAAGGACTTCAAGTTCTACAACTTCTATGAATACCACAAGAAGAGATATTGATGTATAGAGGGTCAAAATTCAAATTTTTGCAAATGACTTGTAAAGGTCTGCTCAGCGGACATGGATGTCCTCCTAATAGACATTCATTGATCATTTGCTCTTAATTAAGGCTTAAATGGAGCTTGAACTGAACCTAGAATGATGCTTTGATTAAGTGACTAATGCGTGATATATATCAAGTGATAATTATGGTTATAACTTAGTGAATGAATTGATTATATCAAAGTACCCAAGACATGAGTATAATGTGAATAAAGATGTTTATATGATAGGATTTTGATTCAAAGAAGTTGAGTAATATATATTAAGTGATTAATTGTGAATGAGAATTTAGGTATTATAAGAGCATATAATGTTGAAAAGAAATGACGAGAAATTGGTATATGACATTAGATTAACTAAGTGTTCTTAAGGTGTAAGCATAAGGATAAGCTAGAAACGTACAAAGGATAAGGATTGAATGGTGAACTTAGAATGATCATGTACAAATGAAGTATAAACGTAAGTTCAATTAGACATATATGAATTATAAAATAAGAAATAGCATAAGATGTGGATTTTGATAATATACCCATGATTGTCATTGAGCATGCATTATACACAAAACATATACATATGTATGTGATTGAGTATTCATAAAATTGTGCAATTAATATTGTGTGTACAAAATGTGTATTGCATAATGATGATACAGGATACAATGTTCGCATCTAGACAATTCGGGATCATAGAAGTTAATGCTAATCTGGAGCGTACTGTGAGTAACCTAGATGGTTTCTCTTAATTATTGTTTGCTTAAATGTTGTTATGAATGATAAATGAATATGAATTGAATTGTGATGAATTCGGGACAGAAGGTCCAATGATTGTGAAATGTGGGATATATGTTAAAGTGCTGCTTGAATGTGAATGTGAAGAATTAAATGTTTTATGATATGATTGATTGAAAACGTGAGATGTATTCCATACATGAATGCATGATCAGATAATGGGAGTTGTGCCCAGAGTAGCCACCGATCAAAGCTTAAAGCTCAACTTATGAAAAGAGCTTTGAGCTCAGATAGTGATTAAGAGCCTATATAAATTGAGCCCTGTATCCTCATCGGATAAGGGATAGTTAGTAATGAGCCCGGTATCCAAAATGGATATGGG
>JAOSBO010000008.1:40705328-40723156 GCA_027563915.1 Erythroxylum rotundifolium | reverse complement strand
GACACAATTCAACCCCCCTTCTTGTGCATCTTAAATATCGTTTTCTAAGTGTTGTATTAACGTGTGAATTACTTCAGTAGAATACAGTGTGCCAGCAGAGGTTGACCGACTCCAAGAAATCCTCGACCAAATGGCCTCTAACCCACAACTGATGACATCTCACATAAATGAGCTCGATACACAAATGCGGAAAGTAAATAAGGAGCAGCATAGTTTGAAGAAGAGATTCCTCAACTTCTGTCGAAGGAACAACTTTGAAGCTCCTACACCATCACCGTTGCCACCATCATCTAAATAAGATTTTCTTACCCTTTAGCTTTCAAATTTTTTTGTTTCTTTTGTGTGATTTCCATTAATTTCGTGTATGTTTAGTTTGCTTTCTTTTTTATTTAGTTTGATAGCATTTTTCCTTATTTCATGATTGATTTGTCACATTGAGGAAAATGTGAACTTTAAGTGGGGAGGTGTCATCGACTTTCTCAATTGTATTGTGTGTATTGTGCTGAGTAGGATGCAGGTTAGGCATATCATGAGTTTTGTGTTAGCAATGGTGTTTTGTGTTAGAAATGGAACCGCACTTAAGTCACTTTGATAAATATTGCCATGAGATCCTGTCATGTTAGTTGAAATTATATTGAATGCATGTTTGAACTCATATTAGGCTACTTGAGTACAAAGTGAACCATATAGAGTGATGAAAAGTAGTTAGTTACATAAGCATAGTCACAAATTGACATTTGAACTCAAGTAGCGTAGAGATGCATAATGAGTTTTCGTTTGAGCCAAAGTGAGAATTAACCCATATGACTCCACCTATAGCCATGTCATTTCTTTGTTGAATGTTACTTCCTCAAGTGACTACCTTCAGAACTTGCTTTGAATTGGTTTGAGTCTATTGAATGCATGGTTAATGGAGATGATTTAAGCCCTTTTTGTGTTAACCTTTAACTTAAATGACCTATTCGTTGATTATCCCTAGCTACCCCATTGATCCTTAACCTTTTGTTTCTTGAAAACCCCTAAAATTTTAAAAATTTAAACCCTATTATCCTACCTTTTCACAAGCTTAGTGAAGTATTAAGTAAAACATTAGTTAAGATTGTGAGAAATTTTTATCGAGATAAGTGGAGTATATTTCTGCCTGTGGACTACATTGAATATAGTGATATTTTTTGTTCATAGTTCTTCCATGTATGACGAAAAAGAAAAGAAAAAATGAAAAATGGAAAAGAAAAGAAAAGAAAGAAAGGGGAAGAATAAGTGATTATCATCAATAAGTGGAAAATATTAGTTATATTTGTATGTCTTGGAGTTATGTTTTGTTGTCCCATTGTATCCATTTTGTATTTTACTTATGCTTGTGCTTAACCCTCTTTCCCCTCTTTTGACCCACCTTAACCCTTACCACATTACAACCCTAAACAAGTCCTCTTGATCTAATCAATCATTGTAGAGGAGAATTGGTGTATTAGCAAGCCTATAGTAGTGTAGTTTCCTATAGGAAGTTTGAGCAAAACTCTAACCCTTAAACATTTGAGAGAAATGAGTGAAAACTGTGAAGAAGATTCATTTGTGCATCTTTACTTATCTTTGAGTGATGGTGTCAATTGTTGAATTTGCTTATGAATACCAATGAAAAAGTAGTCATGATATATGCATTGACTTGATAGTTAAGTTAGCTTAAATTTAAGGGATTGTATGCTTTGATCTTTGTGAAAATAAAGTGATGGAATTGATTGGTTGTGTTTATTTTTCTTGAGGACAAGCAAAGATTCAAATATGGGGATGTTGATAGGTGTTCATTAGTATATATTTTTCTAAGTAATTGGCATATGTTTTCTTGCATAATTGTCGATCATTGTTATAGTTTAGGATTCATTTTGTATGTTTTTATTAAGTTTCATTTCCATTGATGTTCTTGTGTGTTTGAAGTTAATCGAGGGTAATAATTGACTACATTTATCTAGGAAGAAAGATGGAGCAACTTGGAAGTTGATCTAGAGATCAAAGAGGAGAAGAAGAGAGGAGTGCATATATGACCAATTCCCACGATCGTGGGAATCATGCAAATTCCCATGGGCGTGGGAATTATAATCTGAGACTTAATGTGGGGCTTCATTAAACCTAGGTTTTTTGGACTATAAAAGAATAATTAAGCCTCTATCTTCTCTTCAAGGGAGATGACACGCATTCATAGAAACACCACCCTTGAGTGAAGAACACATGTTTGGAGCCTTTAGGAAGGATTGAAGACAAGGATCATCATCAAGATTGGGCAAGATAACACATCAATACCAAAATTCCAGATTTTAGCAAAGAAAAGAAGGGGTCTTTCTGTTTAATTTTCTGCCATTTAGATATGTTCTACTCTTTTTAAAAATGGTTTATTTGAATGTTGATGATGTTATGGATACCATGTTAGGTTGATTTAGTTTTAGTTTTAGTTTGGACTTATTATGTTTAACTCCTATTTTATTGAATTGAAGTGTCTTTGATGATTGTTGTTTTTAATTGTGATCTTACAACAAATCGAGAGAGTGAGTAAGATGAAATTCTTGTAGGAATGTACAACAAGAGCTGGCGACCTATAGACTAGCAATCATCAATTTTAATTGAATAGTTAGAAGAGAGATCTCGGCTAGTCAATTGATCGCCCATAGGTTAGTTTAATAATTAGTTGCATTGGTAGAGTCATTGGATAGGTTGAAAGATCGTCCAATTGATTCCCATTAATTTGATTAGGGATAATTAGTTACACCTTAAGAGAGGGTAAATAGTACATTCAAAAATATAGGTTGAGACACAATTCAATTGATAAAATAGGAGGAGACAAAATAGAGAAAAAAGTAGTTTTTAGTCTTAAGATTCGTGAATTTCGATTTTTCTTCATTTTGGTATTATCTATTGCTTTGTGTTAGTCTTCTATTTCTTTTAATTTAATTTTCTAAATTATTTTCATTAAACAATTTCATTTTTTAAACAAAGTTGTGTCTAAATTAAGTGGTGTCTAGGCATCAATCCCTGTGGGTTTTTTAAAAAAGCGTTTTTTTTAACTACAAGTCACAACCTGTTCACTTGTGATTCTTGAGTGTAAAACAAGTAGATAGGTTTTACTGTCAACAAGTTTTTAGCGTTGTTGCCGAGGATTGATTGTTGACCATTGTGTTTGACTTAGCACCCTCTAGATTATCACATTCATTCATAATTTGAGGTCTTTAAACTTAAGTAGCTTTACTAATAGGTAGGCAATAAATTGCAGTAAAGCAAATTTATCTATAATAAAATAATTTGGTTAATAAATCACTATTCTACTGACCTTCGGGTTATTAATAGGGCTAGTAGCCAGTTGAAAATGTGATGTAGTTAAGTAACCAGATCAACATGCTTCAAAAATGTGTGCCTTCACGTCAAAAGGTTATAATTACATTTCAACTAAGCTATTTAAACATGACTTAGTTGAGTAACCGAATTGACATTCATTATCAATGTTTACCTCCACGTAAAAAAACTAAGTTTATGTTCATTAAAATTGTTATAAAAAATAATTTTTTTTCTTTAATTAAAACCTACTGGACTTGTAAATGGCTTGACTTTTCATGACAATGTACTTAGGAGCAGTTACAAATTCCGAAAGACCAAAGAGTCATTAATTTTTGTGTACAATTAAAAAGGGTAAATGAATTAACAGTTAGATCTTGATTAATGAATTTTTATAATTAGCCCAAAGCCTTTAGACATACATTTTTCTTGTTAATGATCAGATATAACTTGTTAGATTGTGTACAAGATTAAATTTATTTCATTATGTTAAAGTCATTGTCTCAATATTGCATTGTGTGTTTTATGTTTGTTTTTTTTTTGCTTGAGGACATGAAAATGTTTAAGTGTAGGGATGTTGATAGTTATGATTTGCATTGTATTTTAGGTTCAATTTGTCAAGTATTTAGTGTTAAATTAAGTGTTGAGTGTGTGTTTATGTGTTAATTGTGTTAGTTTAGGTGTTTAAGCGTTTTTATGGGTTAGTATGAGTCTTTGAGATTAAATTTTATATTTTTGAGGTACCTTAATGTGTTTGTTAGTGTTTTGGGGTAAACGGTGAAGAACGAAGAAGATTCAAGAATTTTTGGGCTAAATACATAGGCCATAATTGTGGACAGAGAGGGACAATCCAACAGCAACCAAGCCACGATCGTGCACTTTGAGCATAGTCGTGACAGAGAGCTTCCATTTGGGTCATGATCGTGCACATTTGGCTACGATCATGATAGAAAGGTATAGGCATTGGTCACAATCGTGGCCCTACCTACGTCAGGCTGATACGAAAACTCGAATCTCATAAGATTTTTTGGACCGTTTCGAACCCGAATTAAACCTAGGGCTGCTAAAGTATAAATAAAACAATACAAGACAGAAGTAGCAACCTTTGGAAAGCCTAAAGAGTTGCGCAAGAGAGTCATGATTTAGTCAATTCCGAGAGAAAACCTAGAGAGAAATCGAGAGACTGAGGAAAGAGACGAAGGAAGAGAGACACGAAGACGAAGCTAGTCGCGACTTCCCAAAATAGGTAGTTTCCCGCTATCGCTGCCTCTACAATTCCATTCCCAACAGTATTTTCTGTTTATTCAATTTTATTGATGTAAGAAATTGCAATATTCATTGAGAATAAGTTGTGTAGAATGTTGAGTTTGTCTATACTTACCTTCAGGTTTTGATTCTTGAGATTAATAAATTTAGGTTGATTGTGTTTTTATTGATTTAATTGCGATTCAATATCTACTCTTAACAATTCGGCAATAAACTGAGAGAGTGAGCCAAGTGAAAATAATCAATTTGGGCTAGCGGGAGTTAGGTGAATTGATAAATTAGAATTGGATCAAACCAGTAGAGTTGTATAACGAGAGATCGAGCATAGATTCCTAGTAGGTTAATAGACAATTTTAGAACTATTTTAGGTTGTGAGTAAATTATGAGTCGTAAGATCACAATTTCATAATTCAATGTTGGGATCATTAGTTAGGGTTAAAAATTATAACTCAAGAGGGAGTAATTCACCTTAAGACTGCTTAGACCTATTAATTCAGTAAGTGCATAATTGGTTAGATTTTCATTAGTTTCAGAGCAAGATCCCCTTTCTCTCACTTGATAGCTTCTAGGTTGATTTCGGATTGGTTAGTGTGATTTTTATTTTGTTTACTTTTTTGCACTTTAATTCTTGAGTTTAATTGTTTGATTGATTTGTTTCTGCATTAGTTTAATTGCTTAGAATTATTTTCGTTTAAGGCAAAGAATTATTTTCATTTAAGGCAACTTTAGATTTTAGGACTAGATTACCCTTCCTTATAGGATTGATACCTTAGATACTACACGAATGATCAGTACGCTTACGGATTTACCAAAGTTAATAAATATTAAAACTTAGCATATGTAACCTTGTGATTAGACTTAACGGGATAGATTTAGCCTTAAACATAGCTTTTTAGGTTGCAAATATGTATTAGCTTGTGAAATTAGTGGCCTAAGTTACTTAAGGCTAAATATACTAGTTAATTAGGATATGATGTTAGTTGGTTCACCCTAGGAATTTTCCATACTCATTAAATTTTCTGCTAATCAAATAAATGGCATTATTAGTACATTTTCATGAGAATGATTAGCTAAAGCAATAAGGTAGGAAAAAATTGATGTTTAAAAAAAGTTGTATAATTTTAACTAAATTAACTATTCCGCTGGCCTTCAGGTTATGAATAGAGCTAGTTACCAATTGAGAATGTGATGTAGCCGAGTTATCTGATCAACACGCATTACAAATGTGTGCCTTCGTGTAAAAAGGCTATAATGACATTCCAACCAAGTAGCTTAATAACAGCATAACTTAGTTGAGTAACCAAATCAACATTAATCACAAATGTTTGCCTCTGTATAAAAAGACTAGGTTTATATCCTTAAAGAAAAATCATCAAAAAGAATGTTTTAAAAAATAAATAATAAAAATAAAAAAAACCTTACCAAACTTGATTATCATTGTATGTGTGCAAGTGATAGAGGTGAATAAACTTAGCATTAAAATTTTGATAGTTTGTATATTTAGCCCAAGGTGCTTAGATGCGGATTTCTCTTGTTAATAAGTTTGAACAACTTAAAGGACTTTGTTTATAGTTAAAATTGTTTTGCAAAGTTGAAGCCATTGTCTCATTATTGCATATGCTTGCTTTGTGTTGCCTTGATTTATTTGATTGTTTTTGTTTTCTTAAGGACAAGCAAACATTTAAGTATAGGAATTTGATAAGTGTAAATTGCATCGTGTTTTAGGGCAAAGTTTGATATGTGTTTATCCATTAATCCGATCATTTAGTATGTGTTTAGGTTAGAATTGTGTTAGTTTTTTAATTATTTATGTTTTAACTATTTTACGATTAGTACAAGCTTTTGAGCTTAAATATTATATTTTTGAGATACCTTAATGTGTTTGTTAATGTTTTAGGGTCAATATCAAAGAATAGAGGAGTTTCGAAAAGCATTTGAGCCGAAACAATGGCCTACCATCGTGGCCTATCAAACCACGATCGTGAGAGAAGGATTAGATGTAGTCCACAATTGTGACCTGCAGGGCCACGATCATGGCCTACGTTGTGTAGATAGGTAGGCACTCACAAATGTCAAGTTTCGAGAGATTTTTTGGAACCTTTCAAACCCTAAAGTAACCCGAGTCACCCAAAACATAAAGAGCTATGAAAAGAACATAAAGAGGAGAGAAAAAAAGAGCTTTTGCATCAGTAACTTTTGAGAAACCCTAGAGAGAATTCATTGAGCGATTGAGAAAGAGAAGAAGCAATGAGAAGTGGAGAAGAAGCTAACTCAACATACTTCCCAGATCAGGAGTTTCTCGGCGTCGTTGCCCCCCATCATCTGTTCAAATCATATTTCCTATTTATTTTACATTTTTATTATTGTATAGAATTAAGGATAATAATTTGACGATAGGATTTTTTAATTTTGTGATGTTGTAAACTCACCTTTGGAGTTTTATCTTTGAATTAATGAAATTTGATTTTATATGTATTATTTGGATTTATTGTTATTTAAATTCTGCAATAGCATAATTCAATAATAAATTGAGATGGTGAATTCAATGAAAAACAATTAAACTGGGGTAATGAGAGTTAAGTGTTTTAATAGAATAAGAATTAAATCAAATCGGTAAATTGTGTGAAGAGAGATCTTGCATAGGTTCCCAATAGTTTATTAGACAACTTCAGAGCTAATTAGTTTGGATAGGTTGTTAATCGAGAGATTGCAATTTTCATAATCTAATTAGGTTTTATAATTTAGGTTTAATGGTTCTAACTTTAGAGAGAGTAATCAACCCTAGGATCATCTAGAACCAATAGTCTGGTAATTCCTAATCAATTAGGTTAGCGTTAAGGATAGGTAAAATTCCTTTTCTCCCAATTGGCAATTCCCTTAAGTTGATTCTTAGGTGTGTTTTCCAATTGCTAAATTATTAATATTTTCGTGATTGATTTTTGATTTAATTTGATTGATTGAATTGAATTCCCATTTTAGTTTCGTTACATTTTGAATTTTTGTTATTTGTTCTGGCCTTAGATTTTATGGTTAGATTATCCCTCTTTATGGGATCGACACATTAGGCACTACGCTAATGAATCATGCTCTTGTGAATTATCGAAGGTATTTATTAAAACTTATATACATCAAACACCCGATGAATGGACAATAAGGGCATAACCATAAAGCATACAAAAGTTCAATAAACGTTAGAAATTCCTTATTAATTATGGAACTTATTTTTATAACACCATTTTGTTATTAATTAATTAATTTTTGAGTAATATACATAGGTACCAAGATAATCTAGTACCAATGTAAAGAGAAAAAAATGACTGCAATCCACAAATTCATCATATAATGCTTCAACAAATGTTACCCATGCTAAAAAGACCTATGAAAATGAAGAAAGCATACAAATAATGATTAGAGGAAGAGGCAAAGGTAGAGGCAAAGGTAGAGGTAGGACCAAGGGAAGAAGGAGAAAGATGAGTGTATATGGAGTACACTTTAATGACTCAACTGGCTCAATTGAGTATTATGTAAGTTAACTAAAATTTTGAATATTTTAACATTAGCATTTCAAATTTTGTTTTAAATAACCATGCTCATTTTTGTGTTTAAACAACGTGGAGATAATGTTCAGATCATGAGGCTAAACATCTCATAAAGATCCGTTGATGTAGAATGTATTATATAAACTAAAATTGATTTTCAACCAAAAGGATTACAATGGAATGGTGGAATAGCATCACTTCTTTTTCCTTATGAAAAGAGATGGATGCAGAGAGAAGAAGACTTGGAGATTCAATCTTTAGAGGAAGTGAAAATTGATTTTTGAAATTGTATTGAATTTCTCTTTGTGAACCTGTTCCATTTTGGACTTGTTTGGAAATTGAAGCTATAATGAACTTGAAATTGCTTGGGAATTGAAGTAGTGAAATTGTTTGTTATTGTGACATGTTGGAAGTTGATGAAATGGAAGTTAGTTAAATGACTATTAAAGTTGTTATGGTACTTATATCATTTGGGAGATGGTTAAAATTTTAAATTACCATTTTGAATAAACTTTTTAATTACCATTCTGGAGTTGTTATGAATATATGTTCATTTGATTTACCAACAATTGAATTAAAAAAATATTGAAAACAAGTTTAACTACAAATATCACTTTAAAAGCTAATAATATATTTGTCCTTATATATAAAATAAATTCTTAATCCAACAAGAAAGTCCTAACAAATTACAATGACACAACATTAAATTTTATGAAGTTTATATTCTTCAACTTTTCAATAATTATAGGTCAGGCCCGACCCTTTTTTATAAAAATAAAATACAAAACGACATCATTTTCAACAAAATGGCAGTGTTTTGCTTGTAAGAGTCAAGATTCGAGCCAGATTTAACTTGGGTGGCCTAGCCTGAGGCTCCAAATTTTGCTCCATAATAGGCCCAAGGTCTTGCCTAAGGCCTAGTCAATCTAGGCCTAGCTCATTCACTACGGGTTGGGCCCTTTTTGCCATCTCTATATAAAAACTAGTAATATTATAGCACACACAATAACCTCATATAATCTTCTTATCTTAGATATTGTATATTTCCATGCCATTCCAATTAACCTTATAGCTCATGTACGTTATCCACGCACATACCATCTTTTAACTTCTTCTCAACATTAAACCTTTTATTCTCAAGTCTCAATTTATCTATAATGCAGTTTGCCTGTTTGCCAAAATTTTTATCTACCCTTCTAAAGCAAATCACATCAACCTTATTATAATAATGTTGTAATAAATATTATTGATTACCAATAAAAGTATCCTGCTAAATACCAATACATCAATTATTAATAAGGAAATACCTCATACTTAGGACATCCTTAAAATTTGTCATTGACCCAAGAAGTAACCAAATGGCTTTAACTTCCACGTTGACAAAGAACCTCCTCACCATATTACTTTTCACTATGACCCCTTCTATTTGAGTTTGAAGATTCACCATCTATTACAATTGGAAAAGTTCTACATAAATTAAAAATGAAAATAAGGGCCAAGATGTTAAAAACTCAATATAACTTAATGTAACAAAAGAAAAACATGAAACTAGTGTACTAAATATGTATTAATAGTTTGTGAAAGTGGGTCGCTCCTAGAATGAGGTTTTGCTACTATAGTTTCAAAATAAATGAAGTATAACACAAAATATCAAATTTTGCTATACTTCAATTGTTTTGTGTTATACTTCAATTTATTTTGTGTACTTCAATTTATTTTGCTCCTATAAACACAAAATAAATTGAAGTATTATACAAGATAGCTATCAAAATAAATTAGTTCTTTATAATTAACAATAATAACAACATTAATCTCAGTGCATAAGGCCTTCCATTTAGCGAGGGTTGAGGGAGAGACATCAATTGTACATAACTTTTCTTTTACATTTTACAAAGAGGCTATTTCCGTCACAAAGGAATAACCTTTCTATAATCTGCATATCCTAATACAATCTACATAGTATACAATTTGGGCTTTTTTCCTTTGCATAATATGCATGTCTTAATATATGTTAATTCCTATGATTGTCATGTATGAGTCTTAACCAAGAAGTCGTTTAATCTAGCATGCAATCAAAGCGCTACCTCCCATGAGAAAGAACAAGATTAATCCCATGATAAAGAACATGATTAATCTTCACAATGGTCAGAAGAATAAATTTAACCATTACATGTATGCACAAAATCACATATGATTGGAATATGATTGCAACAATGGTTGATTTAGCGTTAACCAAGCAATGGTAAGTTGGGGTTAGTAGCAAGCAGAATTAGTAGGAAACAACAAAAGAACCCACACAAAGCAGCAAACTCGAATGAGCTCGTCGGAAGCAACAAAACCCATAATGCCTGTGTAATGTAAGAGATAAAGGTACCTTAATCAAATCAAGAGGCTAGAGATGGACGTTGGAGAGAAACAAAAGCTTGATATGGACCCAAGAGATTTACGCATATGCGAATGTTGTAGATCGACAGTAAAGAAAAATACTGGAAGACAGGAGTGTTGGAATTGAGCTACAAATGTGTTACTACAAATGTCTTGCTTAAGGGTATGTTGAGTTATTAACATATTGTTCGTTTTTGGTAACAAAATAATAGAATGACCCTTCTTTTTATTCATTCTAGCAAATCTAACACCATCAGGGCAAAACGTGTTGCACAAATTGAAACTTCCCAAAAAAAGTCGGGGGAAAAAAACAAGTTTTGAAAAGTTTTACGGTTACTGAGACAAGAAAATAAATTGCAAGACTTTTGTGCAACTCATACCTAAGTTGAAGAACCAATTTGAGCCCTTTATTTTTCCTTTAATAAACAACTTTATTCACACTAATTTCTCATAATAAAATATTGTTTAGCAATTTTACTTCCCATGATTTATATAATAAAGTCTAATTATTATTAAAAATAAGTAGTACGCACACCATTTACGTCCTCATATTGAGTAGGTAATTATTTTAACTAATAAAGTAAAACTACTTTTTTAGCATCTATTTCAAACAGAACTACAATAACAAACTCATTCCAATTTCTACTATTAACATAATAGGCCAGGCCTGTTAATGAATTTATAAATAAATTATCCAATGAAACATTCAAAATTATTTGTAAGTGAATTTCAATATTATTTGGTTACAAACATGTAAATGTCGATTTCTCTTTCACATCTGATGGTTCTTCAAACAATTGACACTTCAATATTTGCATTAAATTCATTGCTGAAGTGCGTAACTACTGAACGTTGGGAAGTGCTTTGATCACAATGCCTGCTATTTTGCTAGCCAATTCAGCCCGTGGACGTGGGTTGGGACTTCTGTCGAGGGGGAATGTTAAGCCAAATTTTCATGTTGTCATATGCAGTGAAACCAATTGCCACAGAGGGGACAATCTGCCAATTGAATTTCAGAACATCAGATTTTTGAATCAGAATCAAAGATATTAGGTAAAAAACATAGGATACATGAATTTCAAAAAAGTTTCCCTCTACAAAGAATCAGGTGAGTATCTTTGTACAGTTTTCTTTTTCAATGCACTTTGACCTTCATCATCTTATCAAGACAGGAAAAGCAAGGCCACTATCTTATAGACATACATTTGTCAATCATTGGGACCAGCATTGAAAGATCAACTTCGTTATAAACTGGATATACCTATAAAGATTACCTGAGAGTATTTTGATGGTAGTATCTAGCTGAATGCTCAAAAAACTGTTTATCTGATAGACTGCTGCAATTAGAGCTTTATCAACACAGATGTTTACGCACACTATAATTGTACATCTTTCAGCTGCAAAAGCTATACCTAGAGTCCCGGATAGATAACAAACTACAAGCCAGAAAGCACATTAAAAATTCAGAGTATTACCTTTATATAATTAATGCTCAGACCTGCAAATAATTGTCTCCATCCCTGATTGCGGACTATAGTAGAAAGACCTTTCCATGTGTTTGTATATCTGCCATTTCCTTGAATAGAAGGTTGCAAACTTTCCACCTGTGAAATAGAGATACAAATTTCTTGAAATTTTCCCATCGACCAAATTTTCATCGTAGTTCAAGACAATGTGCCCATCTGAATTCTCAGACGCGCTGGAGATATTAACTGCACAGCATAATGCCTCTAAACATTTTAACATGATCACCTAACACAATATTTTGAAGAAGTTTACAACAAGACGATCAGTCAGCTTGGTTAACGAAGCATCATTGAATTGAGTAGGAAAACCAACTGGCCACATATGTGGATATCCACAACCAAAATGGGCACTTACTTGAGACCATGACCATGTATGCAAGTTTCTATCAAGTAGCATAAGATTCATTGCACTTGTAGACGGCTCAATAGACAATGATTTCCCTATCAAAACGTATGAATATTAACTGATACCTGCATCTGTCTTCTAACAACATCTAATGGATATGTAAATGTCTGCCCAAGCAATCCAGCTAGAGCTCCACATGAAAGGCGCATGAGAATGGACTTCTGGTGCTCTTCAGGAACATGCGTCTTTAGCTCTTCGTATACATAAAACTTCAAACCAGCATAAGGGAGGATTCCAGCGAGTGTTGGACCTGGACAAGAAAAGATCAATCTTATGGCTTTGGCTAAATTTAGAACACATGTAACTTAACTCCCATCATGGTATTCCTAGATTGATGGTTTAATGGCAGTCAGAGTACAAAAGAAGATCACATAAAGAAGGAACGTCAGACAAAAATTATAACATTATTGAACAGTGTAGTTGTCAAAGCAAACTTCAAATAGATATTCTCAAAAGGGCTACTCCCCAATAAAAATATCTTAAATGGTCATTTGGGGAAGCACACCTATGCCTCGGTATAGTGCTAGCATTCCTCCTTCCTTGTAGACAACTTTGATTACATCTTTGATACCTCTATAAGCAGGTTGAGCATAAACACTTTTAATGCCAGGCCTGAAACTTCCTTTTGTGTTCGTGACCTATATAACCATTATATAAGATGACAATTAGAGATGATTCATGAAACCCAATTCTTGGTTAATCATTTTGAGGGAAACCAATACGCATGAGCAAGTCTTTCTCCTTCTATCAAAATATCAGAGAAGCTATAATTTCAGAAATAATGGAAACTGCTTTTTCAGCAGAAAAAAAGGAGAAAAAGCTGTCAACATGTCATTGCATAATAAGAGTTGTTATTGAAATTACAGATATTGTTAAAACCAATTTGTTGAAATGATAACAGAAAACTTTGGGTGGAGGGAATACAAAGAATCTATGCGGCCAATTCGAAATGGTTTTTAGATTATAACTTCATTCACTGAAGAAATGAGCATGCCCCTCATGCGGACCAAGCTTTTTTCAAACTTTTTATCTGAATACTGAACAAAGACAACATAGAAATCTTAAAGGTACACAATGTCTATACATTGTTGTCGTTCATGAATAAAAGGCTAAATCTGAAATGCATTATTCCACAGGAAGAAAGGTGACATTATAGTCTGATCTGATTTTTTTCCACTAAGCTTTAATAACACGAGTGCAGTTACTGAGAAAAAGCACGTAAACTGCTATACATATAGTTGTTAATATTGAGGAACAACAATTACCAAGTACAAAGTTTTATCATATAGTATGGAGGTTCTCATCATGACATGAAATATGTAAATTAAACAGTGACTTGCAAATTGCTTTGCTTTTCCTTAGTTCAAGTGACATATCCAATAGTTGAAGTTGGAATATCCACAAAGAAATATTAGGAATTAACATTAATTTAATGCTAATGCATACAAAAACTCTTACCTAATGTTCATTACATTTAGCCTGATCATAAAATTGAGGTTATGAATAGTAGAAACATTTGCCAAAAAGGACATGTATGTGGAAGAAAGATGTAGAGTAGGTAAAAAAGGAAAAGTAGAAAGAGAGTAAGCTGAGGAATCGCAACCAGAAAACAGAGAACAAGAAGAGGAAAACAAAAGTTGGTTGGTGGTTGCGTAAGATACAAAATCATTGAGTCAGGCTGGTTTATGAGATATTCTGCTGCTTCTACGCAACCCTAGAGTAGGAATAACTGGAAATGATAAAGAAGATGATAGAAAGGTTCGATGGGAAATGTATCCGTAGTTGAAATAGGTAGATCAACAGTAGAGCTATTAGGTTCAGAAGGTAACACATCGAGAATATCTGAAGGCTGATCAAAGGGAACGAAAGGAAGGGGAACATCTGGTGTTGTATTAGAGGAAGACTGATAAGGATAAGTATTTTCATGAAAAACTACATCTCTAGAAACCAGAATAGAGTGTGAGTCCAGATCAAACAACTTATAGCCTTTTTGGCCATTACTATATCCCTAGAAAATACACTTATAAGCTCTCGGATCAAACTTATCCTTATAGGGCTTGACATTTGTGGCAAAATAAAGATAGCCAAAAGATTTCAGATGATCATACTTGGGTGGATAACCATACAAAACCTCATAAGGTGTTTTTCACTTAAGAAGAGAGGTAGGAAGTCTATTAATGATATAGGTGGCGGTAAGAATAGACTCTCCCCAAAATTGTTTAGGTAAAGAAGCTTGAAACATGATGGCTCGAGCTATCTGCAATAAGTGTCTATATTTTCTCTCCACTATCACATTCTATTGTGGTGTATAAACACGTGACTTGTGATGCAGAATTCCCAAGTCCATAAACAATTTACAACATTCCTCTCCTTAAAACTCAGCTCCATTATCTGTTCGAATGGTCTGAACTGACTTTTAAAACTGAGTCCTAACCATCTTTAAAAAATTTATCCAAATAACCTATTGCTTGGCACTTGTGATTCATCAAATATGTTCAAGTGGCCATACTATAATCATCCACTATTGTCAGAAAAAATTTACCCCTAGGGATAAAATGTTGACTATAAGGATCCCAAATATCAATATGCATTAACTGGAAATAGAGACAGTATGAACAATACTAGAAGGAAATGTCAATCTATGTTGTTTAGCAAATGGGCAAACATCACCAACACCTACTTTTCCAGTACTTGTATTATCAAAAGAAACAAAATGTCTAAGTACATTGTCAGAAACATGGCCTAACCATTGATGACAAAGTTTGAACATAGAAATAGACTGAACATTATTAGTACTACTTGCAACAGTACACAAAAAATATCTGGCTAGAGTGTCAACCTTGAATGAATCCTTATCTAGGATATAGAGTCTTCCTACAACCTTTCCTACTACCAATATTCGGTTAGTCTTCAAGTCCTGCAAAATGCAGTAGTTAGGATAAAATTTGAAGGTAACAGAGGATGTATTAGCAAGTTTATTCACAGACAAAAGATTGAACTTAAAAGTAGGTATATGCAAAGTTTCGGTCAAGACAAGATCATTAGGCAAGAAAACATCACCAATGTGATGCACACAGTTCTGAGTTCCATCAGGTAGATATACAGGCATAAAGGTATTAGGTACAACAAGCTTGGTTAACAAAGAACTATCCACACACATATGATTTGAGGCTCATGTATCTAATATCCATGAATCTAACCGTAGGCCATTAAGACTATACAGAGCTAGAAAAGGAAGTGTACCTGCAAAATCCAAAATATGTGCTAGGTTCACCATGAGAGGATCTGTGAGTGCTTTATTCTTTACCAACTTTAGCAACTCTTGTTTAATCAATTCAGACAATGGAGGATTGGAAGTACTAACAACATTATCTGTGTCTAATTTACTATTATCTACAGTGAATGAAGTAGTTTCATTCACTGCATTAGCAGTATAAGATTTCCCATTCCCTTTCCCTTTGCGATTTTGTAACTCCTTGTACCATTCGGGTACACCGGTGAGTTTAAAACAATTTTCCTTCAAATGCCTGTTTTTCTTGCAATAAGAACATAACATCTCACTCTTGTCACTACTACCCCATCTTTATTTAGACTCTTTCCCTCATCCATCTATGACCTTCTTAGCACTCCCTGTATTCACTGACATAGCACTATAGTCCATTCCTTAACTAAACACCATCTGCACCTCCCTTTGCTTTTCAACCCTTAAGACCTTAGAATATGCCTTATTGAAAAATGGCAATGGTTCCATAACCAAAACTTGATTTCTAACATGATCATGGCTCTCATTCAAACCCATCAGAAATTGCATTAACTAATTCAAGGATGTAAAATCAACTAAAGCCTTAGGTGCTCCACAAAGACACTATGTTGCCGCTCCACGAGTACATTATGGGACAGTCATAAGGCACCAAAGCTCATCCCACAATTTCTTAAGACTAGTAAAATACTTAGTAATGGACATAGTGCCTTGTGATACTGCACTAATCTGTCTCTGTAAATGATAAAATAAAGGTCCATTACTCTCTCCAAACCTCTCTACCAAATATGACCATAGTTCTTGGGCAGAATTTGTATAGATGAAGGCTTCAACTATATAATTCGACATTGAATTCAGAATCCACGATCTAACCATGTAATTAGTCCTAATACTTTTATCACATTCAACAGATCCTAGACTAGGTTTCTAGCAAGTTCCATCTATAAACCCTAACTTCATCTTAGCTCCTAGAGCAATTTTAACTGATCTATTCCAACTCAAAAAATTATTCTCATTCAATACTGCAGTAACCAAACTCATACCTGGATAGTCAGATCCTTGAAGGTAAACTTGAGTTTCTTCTAGCGTACCTCTCAATCATGGATTCAGAGTCGATCCAGTGGGTGACTCGTGTGATACACCTTCCATTATTGCAAATTCCTCAAACCAAACTCGTATCCACGGGGAGAAAAAATAGATCTCGAAACCCTGATTCTCAACTCCTTAAACTAGCTACTCCCTCCACCACCGAAGCAAAATAAAGTTGTGGATGATTATCAACAAACAAATCCTTGCAATATCTTGCTCCAATCAATCTATAATGACGATCGATTACAGTTTGGCTACCCGCTCTGATATCATGTAAATAAGAACTGACTTTTTATTATTATATGTTGGACCCCGCTTTCGAAACCTAATGTTCGGAGTCATACTTGAGCGCATTACCTTTTAGGGTCCTTTTATGGAACCTCATTAGCTAACTTAGGCTTGTCTTCCTTCTCATAGCATCCCAAAAAAATTAGTCTTTGCACACTTGATATACGACAATCCATTCTTATGCTTATATCCTCAACCGTCACCCTAAACAAATCGCTCATTTTTATCTTTTATTTGCATACCAAACTAAGTACATTTCAATCTCCATTCAAACCTAAATATATCAAAAAAAAGCATTGGTGGGTCCACAATTTACATATGTACATGCTTTGGGACATTTAGCATAACTTTCACCATGAGTGTCGGATTATAGTCATTCAAGCATGGTGTTCTACAACTTCCGTGAAGACCCAGAAGAGAGATTCTTGCTATTTAGAGAGTCAAAATTTGCACATTTTTTAAAATTGCCCCAAGAAGGTCCGCTTAACGGACATACATCCCTTCAAACGGACATGAACTGAGTTGGGACATTTTCAAACCCGAGAAGGTCCGCTTAGCGGGCATCAAGTCCGTTTAACGAACAGTTACGGGTCAAATTGTTGGGACTCGATCCGAGAACCGGACTCCAACCGGAAAACAAAATGAAATTTCCATCGACGGAGACGAATCGAAAGAGAATCGAAAGCGAAGCGGAAGCGAATCAAAGGTTCGAAAGACAAAGCGAACGAAAGACGAAACAATAATCGAAACAT
>JAOSBO010000008.1:40647350-40693056 GCA_027563915.1 Erythroxylum rotundifolium | reverse complement strand
GGGGGGGTTCACTATGAGAATTTATTTTAATTGGGTTTAGCTTTTGTTGGGGTGATGATGTTCTTGGTATGCCTCGTTCATTGAGAGCCTTAGTTGTCCATACTTTTCTACTGTTTCTGTCAACTTGTCTAACATTTCACAACTTTTTACTAATCTCCTATGATTAATAAAATATGGGAGTAAGTGTTGATGTTATGAAGTGACTTATTTTTGTTTGAGAATATAAAATAATCACTTATTGACTGGATTCTTTTTTTCTTCTGGAGCTTAAAATTGTATAATAATGGGATGTGTAGAATGGATTAAACTTTTTACATGTAGGTTAATTGAAGTTGTGGCATTTGGTTCGTTGCTTGTTCATTATTGATATTTTACTTGTTAAAATTTTATCTTTAAAATTACAAATTTCTCTTCATTTTAGACTTATAACTTTCCTTTGTAAATTTCACTTTTCTTCTCAATTTTAGATTATGTTTATTATTTATACTTAATATCAACTATGAAAGTGTGAGCTATTAACTTAGGTTCTTATATTTCCTTGTTACAGACATCATATTTACATGTCATGTCCTATATGCCACTCCAAACTTGATGAAATAAAATAGATTGCAAACTTAGTATCATCTCTTTACAAAATTCTTAATTGTTATTGGCTTATAACTTAGCTTCTTTTGGAATGTATTATGTGTCTAGTATGCTTACTAAGAATCATCCTTTCTCTTGTTCATTAGGACTGTGGAGAAGTAATAGCAAATATGATTTCTTCTCTTTTCAACTGTAGAGCACTTGAAAATCTCTTGTTGCGTCAAAATGTGAGGCATTTGTTATTGCAATTTTTTATTCTGTCATTTTACATAGATATGTTTATCAATATCAAATGAACATAGATCTTGACATTGCCTATATGTTTTGTACAACTAGAATGTATCATGATCTCATTTTTCTTCATGACAACTTAGTGATGAGACATCTAGGCAGGGTTGTTCGTTATATATTCATAATGATATTATTTTGTTATACTAAGATTTAAAAGAAGTGGTTAAAGTACTTTTATAACAAAATCAATTTGGAACAAAAAGACATATTAGATTGTTTGAACATGTTTTGGAAACTAAGAAAAGAAGGTTTACAATAAATAAGTAAGGCATTGTTAGGGTATGGATTGTTTGAATTATAGTAGTTATGTTCTGTTGGTTACCAAAAGGTTTAAGAGTGCTACTTGTTCTCCTACGCATTATGGTGTAGGAGGATCTATTAGTTAACAATGAATATGATCTCCATGCTGTGATATTGAGAGTTAAAGATTAAGACTATATGCAAGGGCATAAGATATATCTAAGCGATTAATTAGAAATGATTCCAAACAATATTCCAGTTGTGGTTTATCAATGCTTAAATGTTACATGTATAGGGATCAATTACACGTGGTTGTGTGGATTACTCAGGCTATAATATATAAATTTACCATTTTAAACTAATTGTTGAAATGGAAGAATAACAAGGTAAACTTTGAGTATTTGCTCAATGTAGTGCAACTGACCCAACTACATACTGTGTAAGGTTCTGGGCTACATAGAAACCTCCTTTTTTGTCCTTTCAAACCTTAAGCTTTGCAAGATTTGGTTTGATATAGGAGAATATGGGTGGATGAGTAAGGTACACCTTCTAGTCATGTTTTTAGGTGCTTATGTATTCACTATAAGGTTCCATCAAATCATATAATTAACTTACCTAATTTATAAGTTATTTTTCTTCTCTTTATCTTTCAGATGCCTTATTTTCAAATTAAGGAAAATAATTGGACTCTAAATGCGGACATGAACGGTCGATGGAATGTGAGTTTTGACTTGTAAGGAAATATACTAGAGATGTTCTTTTGATGTTGAGATTTGTCGTTGCAAAGTTCTTGTTCTTTTTGTTTGACTTAGTCATGAATACTATAAGATGTCTAATATATAATGGGTTGTACTTCTTATGTATACAAAATATAGAGTAGGGGATCGATGTAATTTGTTTGTTTGATTGATTTTCTTTAGCAATGATCTATGATACTTGTATTGATTGGTTACCACCAATTGCTATATTAGTTGTTCTAAAAGCCAAGTAATAATAGAGTTTTATTCCTATCTTCTCTCTCTTTCTCTTATTTTAATTTGAATTAAGTTTTTATGTGATTAATTTATTATAATTTATTATAATAATAATAAATTTATTATAATAATGCAAGCGATCTTAAAAAAGATGCAAAAAACAAATTATAAACTTGTTTTTTTACTAAAAAATGGTGGAATTTTTTGATGTAAAAAACTGTCTAAAAGTAAAAAAAATCGACAGAAAAAGCATCTAAAAACTTACACAAAGCGTCTAAAATAGCATTTATGTATCTAAGAAAACTGTTGAAAATGCATGTTTTCGACACATCTATGTGTAAATAGATTTTCGACTCTTAGATGGGTAAACAATCTATGTTTTTTTGATGCTTTGATGCATAAAAAATATATGTTTTCTGACGCATCTATGTGTCTAAAAAGCTGTCGAAAATAGTTTTTATGACATTTATTTTTTTCCGCTTTATAAATGTCTAAAATTATTTTTAGGACACAAAAAAGAGTCTAAAAACTCCACCTATTATGTTATTAAACTCCATATTTTGTTGTAGTGTAAATTGTTCCTAGTCATTGCTCTATTAAGGCTAGACATTAATAGAATAGAAAAAGACTAGCACACATTATATTTTTCCTTATGAAGGAAGTAGTTGATCTCGTAGGCTAATGTATGGAGATATTTAAACAACCATGTGGGTGCATATTAGAGAACAAGTTCACTAAACTGACCTGATATGAGAAATCTATTTGAAACATTACTTGTATGTCAATGAAATTCTCATTGTGATGATTATATAAATGAGCCTTTAACTTGATATCTACAAAGTTATCTTGTATAAGAGTTGTTATGTGTTGATACTACTTATAACTTATTTAATCGTGAGTTATTTAGTCAATAGTTATTGGATGTAGTATAAACTATACAAAGTTAGTTGTGTGACCAAGATATGATTCATCACATTAAAGTAATTAGAGAGAATGGTCAGTTATTTTCAATTATTATTCAATTTGGAAATCTTTAGCCAAGGTGGAATGACGATTTGTAAATAGCTTACAAATGTTATTAATTCAATCAATAGCTAACAACAAAAAACTACTATAATTCGATTCAAAATAGAGTAGACATTAATTATATGCTCTATGTCTAATTGAAGCATTATATGATGAAATGATTTAATTATATGGAAAAATTATGCACAAAAAAGTTAGCCAAACTCACTTTAACATTTCTAAATATTTAGGTAATCATAATGCGTTAATGTCAATCTTTATATATGATTATAAATTGTTTAACTGGAGACTAAAGATAAATTAAAAGGAGTTTTACTTTATCTAATTCTAATTATGAATTCTAATTATAATTTGTAATAATTCTAATTTTAAATTTTAATTAAAATTAGAATTTAATTTCAATTAAATTACTAAAACGTCCAAAACTTATGATAAATAGTCTTAAACTCCAATGGAGTTAACACTCCTTGCTTAACCCTCTTTATGAAAGTTATAGAGTTCTCTTAACTTGTTTTGTGGATATAGTTTTTGGCCATATACTTTTGTGCTATAGAAATGTCTCGTAACACTGAACAAAATAAACTAGACCCGTAAGTATACTAGTGGTGAGTCTAGGTCGATCCTATAGAGATTAAATCCGATTACTTTCCTAAATTATACCTATATGTAAAGCATAGGGGTTTGATTCAATGCAAATTAGAAAATAAAATAAACTTCAATCTATAAAAGCAACTCAAATTAAATAGCAATAAAGAGATAAAAATGATTAATGATTTAAAATCTAGTTCTTTGATTTAATCTCGGCCTAAGCACAATTTCACATATATTATTAAATTATTATCTTCACACTTCTCTTTAGACTATCGATCGTAAGTTAATAACAAGCTCTATTAATATCAATTTTTCTTTAGACTGTAGTTAATTAAGAAGATCTTGTTAATTAATCTTGACTATCGGGAAACATAGAACAAGCTCCTTAAGCTTATCCAGACAACTGCATTACAAGTGAGAAAAACGGACCAATCTAAGCAATATTTACACAAGATTGGATTATTTAATTTATGTAAAGTTATCCATAACGATTTAATACAGTTAGTTGCCACATATGAATTCAAACACGACTATTATATATCGTATTCAAATTTTAGCAATGAGTTTTCATGAAAAATGATACAGTAGAGCATCAAAAACATTCTTACACAATACCTAATCATTAATCTCAAGATAACATAAATAGGATCATAACAAGGAAATAAAATGATACACAATTAATGGCGTATGCTTAAAAGTGTTCCTTGGTGTCGATTGCAACCCCAAACTGGCGTCAGGTGGGTTAGCCCTCTATTTTCTCCATCAAGCTTCGATAATTAGCTAAGAATGTCTCCATTATAGTTGAGAATTGACTGCAAATGAAGGAGAATACCAATTGTTCAGTTTAGCCAAAAAACTCCATTTTAATCTCCAAGAATGAAGAAAAACGAGCCGTTCGTTTTTGACCCAAAAACTCCATTCTTTTGCTCTAGTTGACACCTATCTTGCTCTAGCCATCACCTGCTTTCTTTTTGATAAAAGGTAGCATAAAATCAATGGGATAGGTGGATTAACCTAAGAGAACACACTCGTTGTTTTCTTCCTTTGTTCTAGATCTCCCACTCTTGATTTTTTCCTTTGTTCTAGCTCTTCCCCTTTCAGCTGACACACACACACACACACACACACTATGTATTATAAAAAAAACTAGGTTAAGATAATAATGGGACAGGTGTCTAATGGTGAGGTATATCCCATCTAGTTGCCTCCTCACTTTTGATTATATTTTTCTAGCTCTCAAACTATTTTTTCCGAGCCAGCAATCTCTTTTTTCTTTAGCCCTCTCTCATCTTTTGCTTCAACCTAGCTGACACCTAATATCCCTCACATCATCTGAATGCTAGGTTTTTCTTTGGAATGGATAGGTTTCCTTTTTCAGATACCATCACATCATTCATTTGTGACACACACCATGTAGTTTTCATCTTTAATAGCTAGGTTTTTAATGAGATAAATGGACATTGGTCTTTCTTTGGTAACATTATGCATGTTTTTCTTTTTTTCTCCATATTACAGTCACATTTTCATTCTTCTTTTAGCAACCAACACACATTTTTCACGTATATTAAAAACTGGGTTAAAATCATGTGATAAATGGACAACTAGCTTAATTCTTTTGGTTGTGTAATTCATGTTACGACTATGGTCTTTTTAAATCAAAATGTTATACATACATCTATTTTTATCATCTATCTTGTCCTCTTTTATTTTAGTTTTTTTTTCTTCATGCTCCATAAAGAGAATAGAGCATATACATTTAGAAGATGGCTTGATAAGTATGATTTTGGGTCACTTTAGCTCTACTTCTGAAATGCACTTAAAATCAAATATGAGCTAAAGTGAGTATCCTAAGCATTTTAAGGAATTAATCACTAAGTGTAATGGATTAAATGTATCAAAAATTAAGCACTTATCAGGCTATATGGTTGAGATGGGTTAGTTTTGAAAATGATTTGAGGGGTACGACAAGAATATGATTAAGATTTTGAATACTGTATGAATTAAGATTCCACTTTATTATGATTTATATGTTAATCATTTTATAGAATTATAGTGATCTTGGTTTTTGGGAAATAAAAATACTAAAAAGTTTCTCAATTATTTTGCTGTAGTTGAGATTGGATCCTATCTTGATTTCCCATTACTTTAGTCAAGAGCTCACTACATCAAAACTAACATTTCATTACCCTTTTGACAATGATTTTAAAAATGTTACTAATAGTAAGCTTTTGGCGATGATTCCCAAAATCATCAACAACAGTCCAACTTTTTGTGACTTTTTTCCGTATCATTGCTAAAAAAATCTGCTAAGTTCTCACTCCACTACTACCTTCTTTGTAAGTCATATAGACCTCCTATTGTTTGTCCTCTATTAAAGATCCTAAAAAAAGGAGCTGAGTGATGGTTATCTGCACTAGTTGAGTTATTTGCAGGGAGATGCCCAACTTCCCATATGATCAACTTTTAGGTTACAAAAAGTTGGAAGGAAATGGGACTAAGGGAGGTGTTTCTCAATGAAGTTAATTGATTCCTTTTTTAATTTCACCTCTAAGTCAAATGCTCAGAAGTCTTAAAGGCTAGTCCTTAACAACATGCCTATATTCCTTCAACTTTAAAAAAAATTCATTAACTTGGAGAATGTTATGCAAAAATAGGTCCCTATATGGATAAATATCCATAATTTCCTTCTAGAATATTTATCTACTAAATGTCTGAGCAATCTAATCAGCTATTGGTAAGGCAATATGTATGAATCAAGAAACTACATCCAATAGAAGGGTTAGATGTGTAATAGGATTTTACCTAGGGCCATTTTTGTTTTAAGGATTGGAGAAGGTAATACAAAAATAAAAGAAGAGACCTGCCTTGAAGTAATAAGGAAAGTATGGAACTAAATAAGTAAGAATATAGGTTGATGGATATAGGTTTTTATGATAAGTTGATGGATATAGGTTTTTATGTGATGTAAGCACCAATAACTGCAAGAAAAAATGGCCCAAGCTTCATTGCTCACCAAGTGGATGTAAATAGTGATAATAATATGTCTATTGAGCTTGAGCATAATAAGGTTGCACTGAAAGTGCATGATATAACTGACATTACTTATAAGGATTTACCTCAAGAAGATTTAACTCACCCTAAAGTTCAAGATAGGGATCATACTACTTTTAACTTTTTATTAGTCCTTTAGCTTCTAAATTGAATATCAATCAAGAGTAAAAGAGCAAAGGAAATCTAATTGGAGAATTTTGGACAAAAAAATAGGAGAAGATCTAGTAGGAAGAATAGGTCACATAAGATTTAAAAGCCAGAATCTTTCTTAATGTCCATTCTATCTTGAAATTAAGGAGTATAAATTGCCTAAAAGATAATACATCCTAAGAGAATTCATCTTTAAAATGATTCCTCTCCTAGTAGATGTTTTAAAGAACAAGCTTAACCTAGAAAAATGTAAAAAGTTATTGTTTCTAAAGAACCACTGGTTTACCTTTACTTACCATTATCATCATCACAATGGTCATATTATTGCTAGTTACGATTTGAGAAAAAATGCTAATATCCTAAGAATCAATCAAATTATGCATCTCCTAATCACTTTGCTTTATGAGAGAACTAATTTTTTTGTTACCTTCATCTATAAATCCAATTATGTTTTTTAAAGGAATTTATTATGGAAGAAGCTCAAGAGCATCCATTCCTCCATCAATTTACCATGGATTATCTAAGTGCTTCGATAATACTTTCTATATCTCTAAAGTATAAGGTAATACATGTTTGAGGAACTTCAATAATGGCATCAAATAATGCATTAGTCATCTAGAAGTAATTGACCTAAAATTTGAATGGAGTCTCTACATTTAGAGTAATAAGGAAAATGAGAATTAGATATTAAAAAAAGGTTTGATAAAGCTTTAGTGAATTAGGATTGGTTGTAAAATTTCCTTAAAGCAAAGTTAATTTCATGAAACCCTATTTCTTAGACCATTCCCCTACAGTTATTCAGAATTTTACCTCCAAACAAATAAGGTAACATCATAGTTAAAGATGAGAGATTAGATGAGGCAGTAATCAGGGTATTTCACCTATCTTTCATAAATATAAAGCTTTTATATATGTAAGGATGCTAAGCATAATTGAAATGGAACTTAAATAGCTTAATTTAAGGAGATTCAGTAATACTTAGCTTACCATGTTAGAAGCTGAATAAAAGTTTAAGAAAATCCAAAAGGACCTATATAAGTATCCTAGAGATCTTGCTAGAAAAGTGGAAGAGAAAACTTTCCACTAGGTTCTTATACAAAAGTTGTTGAAGTGTATAACTCCCTAATTATACAAAGATCAATAATCATCTAGCTCAAGGATGGTAAAAAAAAGGAATTTATTTTATAACATCATTAACAGTAGGATAATCATCAATATAATTTACTTTTAATAAAATAAAAATGATTAATTTGCTAAATCCTAAAGTGATATTAAGGAAGAAGTGATTGATTACTTCCAAAGATCTGCTGGTCATTTGGCCGTATGCTACTATTTAGTTTAAGTTCTAAGAACTTTTATTTTTAACCAACAGTTTTGTGAGGCAATACATAAGTTATATAGACCATTCAATGAGCAAGATATAGAGAAGGCAATTTTTATGCTCAACTTTGGTAAGTCCTTATGTTCTAATGGTTTAAGTGGATTATTTTCCAAAAATATTGGCATCTTATTAAGAATATAGTTACAAAGGTAATTCTATAGTTCTTTAAGAATGGGAACATTCTTAAGAAAATCAACAAATCTTTTGTTAACCTTATTCCCAAAATCCCTAACCCTTGTTTAATTCAAGACTCCATATTTATCTCTTATTGTATCGCTTTATACAAAATTAGTATCAAATTACTAGCTTTGAGGATAATGAGTTTCTGAAAGCCTTTGATTAATGAATCCTAAGGTGGGTTTATCTATGGTAGGCTGATTGGTTGTAATATTATATTGGTTCCATGATTGTGATGTCCAACATTATAAATTTATAGCCCTCAAATATTGCACGTGCACGGGTTATGATTTGTAGTAAGTAAAGGGTAGATCCCATGAAGGGGGGGGGGGGGTGAACTAATCTAATCCTACATTATCTAATGCTTAGAAAAATTAACAAATTGAAAAAAAAGCGCAACAGAATGTAAATTCGAGAATTTCATTTCAAGAAATTAATTTAAAAATTTAACAATAAAAGAAATTAAAATTGAGTAACACAAAAAGTCACAATGGAAATCAATCAAGAGAAATTACCAAGTTATGAGAGAGGGGATTTTTCCTATCATCAATGTTAATATAGTTATTTATGTGTTATTATGGTGTCGATTCTAGATTATCATAGAGTTAATTACTCTCTTTCGAGTTATAACCATTAAAACTTAATTAAACTATAGAAATTGCAATCTCTCAATTAACAAAAAACCCATAACCCTAATTAGATCTTAAGCTCTCTAATAAACTATTGGGTCTCATATTGAATCTCTCTCCACATAATAACTAATATGATTAATTACATGGTCTATTGGATTGTCTAACTCTCATTAACCCAATCTAATCATTTTTATTCGGTTCTTCCTTTTAGTTTATTACCGAAATATGTAAGTATAATAATTAATTGCAACACCCATCAATAAAACACAAAAATGATTGTATTAACGTGAAATCAAGGTAAAATCCCAAAGGAAGAGTCAGAACATCATCAATAATCCAAAATACATCTTCATACAATCCGTTTCAATCTTATACATTGAATGAAAAAAATGAAAATGGAAAGGAGTAAGAACTTGCATTGGATAATCCGAAAGGTAATAGCGTTTGATGACCCACTTATCTGAGAAGGCAGTAGCATCAGAAGACCCACTTATCCTCCTCTTCTTCCTCTTCTTTCTCTCTCTCTCTCTCTCTCTTCTTTCTCTCTACCTTTGAAAGGTCTGAAAGTCACTTGAAAACTTAAAACAAGAAGCATCCTCACGTCTGTCAACCCTAGAGTCCTTTCTAGCCTTTAGCAGTACCATCGAGGCTAAGATTTTGGCTTTCTGTCATAATTGCGATAGATTATGATGAAACAATGCCATCAAACTTCATAAAATGAATTTTACTTCAAACACTATCCCTTAAGTTGTTTTAACTTACTAACTTGAAAAATCCACGTCTAAGTACTTCGGACTAAATATACAAACTAATCAAGACTTTGATGTTAAATTTATTCACCTATCATTTGTACACTCATATTGATAATCATTTGGTCAATCAAACTTGTAACTTTTCCTAAGTAAGTCTTTATGAAAAGTCAAGCTACTTATAAGTTTGGTAGGTTTTTATTTGACGAACATTTGTTTTATGGACATGAACCTAGCCTTTTTACACGGAGGTAAACATTTGCGATGAATGTCAATCCGATTGCTCAACTAGGACTATTAAACAACTTGGTTGCAATGTCATTATGGCCTTTCTATATGAAGGCTAACATTTGTTATGAATGTTGATTCGATTACTCAGCTACATCATTCTCAACTAGTTATTAGCTATATTCATAACCCGAAGGCCAGCAGAATAGTTATTTAACTAAAATTTATACACACATTTTTTAACACATTTTTAACCCAATCTAATCATTTTTATTCGGTTCATCCTCTCAGTTTATTACCAAAATATGTAAGTACCATAATTAATTGCAACACCCATCAATAAAACACAAAAATGACTGTATTAACATTAAATCAAGGTAAATTCCCAAAGGAAGAGTTAGAACATCATCAATAATCCAAAATACATCTTCATACAATCCGTTTCAATCTTATACATTGAATGAAAAAAGTAGTAAGAACATGCATTGGATAATCCGAAAGGAAACAACGTTTGAAGACCCACTTATCCAAGAAGGCAATAGCATCAGAAGACCCACTTATCCTCCTCTTCTTCCTCTTCTTTTTCTCTCTTTCTCTCTTCTTTCTCTCTGCCTCCGAAAGGTCTGAAAAGTCCCTTAAAAACTTAAAACAAGAAGCATCCTTGCATTTGTCAACCCTAGAGTCCTTTCTAGCCTTTAGTAGTACCATTGTGGCTAAGATTTTGGCTTTCTGTCATAATCGTGACAGATTATAATGAAGCAATGCCATCAAACTTCATAAAATGAATTTTACTTCAAACACTATCCCTTAAGTTGTTTTAACTTATTAACTTAAAAAATCCATGTTTAAGTACTTTGGAATAAATATACAAACTAATCGAGAGTTTCATGTTAAGTTTATTCACCCTTATCATTTATACACACACATTGATAATCATTTGGTCAATCAAACTTGTAACTTTTCCTAAGTAAGTCTTTATGAAAAGTCAAGCTACTTACAAGTTTGGTAGGTTTTTATTTGACGAACATTTGTTTTATGGACATGAACCTAGCCTTTTTACACGGAGGCAAACATTTGCGATGAATGTCGATCCGATTGCTCAACTAGGACTATTAAACAACTTGGTTAGAATGTCGTTATAGCCTTTCTATATGAAGGCGAACATTTGTTATGAATGTTGATTCGATTACTCGGCTACATCACATTCTCAACTAGCTACTAGCTCTATTCATAACCCGAAGGCCAGCAGAATAGTTATTTAACTAAAATTTATACATACAATTTTTAACACATTACCTGCCTTATTGCTTTAGCTAATCTTTCTTATGAAAATATACTAGTAATGTTACTCATTCATTTGACCTCAAACTATAAATGAATGTGACAACTTCCTATAGTGAATAAACTAACATCTTATCCTAATTACATGTCATATTTAGCTAAAGTAACCGAGGTCACTAATTTCCCAAGCTAATAAATTTTTGCAACCTAAAAGACTATGTTTAAGGCTAAATTTATCCCGATAAGTCTTAGCCATTAACATATTCACACGAATCACAGCATGCAAACATCTATAAACTATTATACAATATGAAAAATTAACACTCAAAGTAAACACACATGTAGATAATGCAGCCCTCCCTACACTTGGACAACACATTGTGCTCAATGTGAGAAGAACAACCAAAGCACATAAGATGGGAATACAAACATAACATAACAAAAGAGACATAAGAAGAACATAAAGAAAACATTGAAAAGATAAAGTGTAGAGTATGAAATCATTATGGTGATTGAGGTGGTGATGTCGATGGTGTTTGAAGCCAAATTTGCTTGCCACCGAGACTACTTTCCTATCTTATAATTGATTCAAAGAGAGAACAAGAATGAGTAATCCTTAACCATTCCAAATCATGAAAACTTATTTCTATAAATTTAAAACAAATCTAACTATACACAATTTAAATCTAACGACTAAACCTGCCAATTTATGGTTATTAGCTTAACCTGACAACCCTGGAACTTGTTTAATTCCCCAAAAAGAAAGAGATTACTTCTTTTTCCTTTGGGATCACTCTGCTAAGATATAGTTTGTCTCGATTCCTATTAATCTTAAAGGTTTCATTTATTCATTTTCCATTTTGAGGGCTTCATAATCAAAAACTTGGATATCCGCAAAAGGTCCCCTCTATCATGATTTAAGCTTCTCTGGAAATAGCCTCAATCTCAAATTGTATAGCAACACTACATCTCTTACCTTAAATTCTTTCTACTTAAGATGAGAGTCGTGCCTTCTCTTCACCTTTTCCTTATAAAGTTTGACATTTTAATATGTGTTGTAATGCAACTGTTCAAGTTCATCCAATTATAGAATTCGCTTTTGCCTACTTGTTTCCAATCAAAATTTAACGATCTTGTTTCCCAATATGCCCAATGTTCTAGCTCAACCAGCAAATGACAAGCCTTTCTGCATATAAGCCTATAGGGATTTGTTTTGATCGGTGTCTTAAAAGCAATCCTATAAGCCCATAAGGTATAATCTAGCTTTAAGCCCAATCCTTCTTGGAGTTGTTCACCTTCTTTTTCGAAATTCATTTAAATTCCTAGTTAACAACTTCCACTTAGCCACTATTCTGTGAGCGATAAAGAGTGGCAACATGATGGTAGGCTCTATATCTTTTTAGTTGAGCATCAAAAGATCTATTACAGAAATGTGTGCCCCATCACTTACTATAGTCCTTGGCACTCCAAATTGACTGAATAATTGTTTGATGAATTTTTACACAACCTTTCCATCATTGGTTAGAGATGCCACCATTTTGGCCCAACGTGATATGTAATCCACCCTTACTAGAATGTACATGTTCCCCATGAAGGATGGAAAGGGACCCATAAAGTTGATTCCCCATGTTTCGAAGACTTTAACTTCCAAATTGTTGGATAAAGACATCTCATCTCTTTTAGAAATGTTGCTTACTATTTGGCAACAATCGCATTGTGTCATGAAAGCTTGAGCGTCCTTAAATAAATATGGCCAATAAAATCCACATTTGAGAACTCGAGTTACTATTATGTTTACTCCATAATGGCCAATATATTGAGCTTCATGAAACTGTGTTAATATATCCAACATTTCATCATATACGCCATCAGCACATGTTTGATATAAGTCATTCCATAGATATCGGTTAAAATCGTGTAAAAATTTCTTCCTCTATTGATAAGAGAGATCATAAGGAAACTTACCACTGACAATAGTTTACGATATCAGCAAAACATGGTGTAGCTAGACTGTTAAGCAATGTTAGAATTTCATCAGGGAATTTCTCATTAATATCTTTTGTTTGCTTACATTCCTCTCCTTTCAGACATGATAAGCCTCAATTTCACATCTTTCTTACTGAAAATATATTTTAAAGCTGCTTGATCTGTGAATACGATTACCTTTGATCCCATAAGGTGTAATCGAAACTTATCAAATGCATACACCACTGCAAATAATTCCTTTTTTGTGATGGTGTAATTAAGTAGAGGTCCCATAAGGGCCTTACTTGTGTAGTATATTGCATGAAACCTTTTATCTTTCCTTTGGCCTAGTACACATATTATAGCTTAGTTGCTTGCATCACACATGACCTCAAATGGGTGTGTCCAATCAGGTGGCATTAAAATTGGTGTGGATGTTAATGCCTTATTTAGTTTATTGAATGCGAATACACACTCTTCATCAAACAGAAAAGGTATATCCTTGAATAATATGTTTGTAAAAGGTTTTGCAATTTTTGAGAAATCTTTAATAAATCAATGGTAAAATCTTAGATGGCCTAATAATCCTCGCACATCCTTGACATTACTTAGCGGTGGGAGTTTCTTTATAGCTTTTATTTTTGGCTCTTTCCACTTTGAATCCTCAGTGCGAAATTTTTTGCCCTTGCGTTATCCTCTCTTGCACTATAAAGTGACACTTCTCTCAGTTCAACACTAAAATATGACTCTTCACATCTTTGGAGCACTCTATCCAAATTGGTTGAACATATCTCAAAAGAGTCTCCAAAAACTAAAAAATCATTGATGAACACTTCCATTATATCTTTGATCATATCGGCAAAGATAGATATCATACATCTTTGAAATGTAACTAGGACATTGCATAATCTGAAAGGCATCCATCTATACGCGAAGATACCATAAGGATAGGTGAATGTATTATTCTTATAGACCTCTAGGTAAATGAATATCTAATTGTATCCATAATATCCATTTAAAAAGTAGTAAAACAAATGACCAGCCACCCTTTCTATCTTTTGGTCTAATGATAGAAGAGGAAAATGATCTTTTTTGTCACTGTATTGAGATTGTGATAATCTATGCAAACCCTCCATCCTGTGACTATTCTTATTAAAATTACTTCTCTACTTTCGCTCTTTATCACCATCATTCCACCCTACTTTGGTACACATTGTATTAGGCTAACCTATTCACTATCGGATATTGGATAAATTATCCCTGCGTATAAAAGTTTAGTTATTTCTTTCTTAACCATCTCCTTCATGTTAGAATTTAACCTCTGTTGATGCTCCCATACCATTCTACATCCTTCTTTAAGGTTTATTCGATGTATATGGAAATCTAGGCTTGTACCTCGAATATCAGAAATTTGCCATCTGAGGGCCTTCATTTGCCTTCTAATAATTGCTGCCACATTACTCTCTTGTTTCCCATTCAATTGATTGGAGATGATGATGGGTAATGTTTTACCTTCAGCTGGAAAGGCATATCTGAGATGTGTAGGTAAAGGTTTAAGCTCTAAGGTGGGTGATTTCTCTGTGAAGGGTGGTATGGGTGCTTTGATTTGGACTAATATGTATGGATGCGTTTGAATGCCTAAATCCTCCATCTCATCATTTCCTTCAAACTCTGTCTTGTTCCACTTCTCATCTCCATTAACTTTCTTTGTTTTTATCAATTTCACTTCTGCAACGCAACTCTATACTTTTTCTTGCAAATTGTGAACCATAATTTCGACCTTCATGCACACACTACTTTATATTGGATTTTTTAAAGCCTTTTTCATATTAAACTCCACCTGATCTTAACCATCCAAAATGTCAATTTCCATTAATGAATGTTAGTTATGACTTTCCCTGTGTTCATAAATGATTAACCAAAGATCAGTGGACAATTTTCATCCTCTTCAAAGTCAAGGACCATAAGGTCTACAGGAATAATAAACTTATCTACTTGTGTCAGAACATCCTCCACCACTCCAAATGGTTTTTTAATAGATTGATCAGCTAACTGAATTAGCATTGATGTTAACTTAACCTCACCCAACCCCAATTTCCTGAATATCGGCAAAGGCATAATATTAATACTTGCTCTTAATTCCCATAGGCATTTTGTGCATTCAAATTCACCAACCACATAGGGTATTGTGAAACTCCTTGGATCTTTCAGCTTGGATGGCATTTGGTTAGTAACTTTTGGAACTGTAGGTACTAGTTACAGCCACAGTTTGGTTTTCTTCCCAAGTATGCTTCTTTGATAATATGTTTTTCAAAAACTTAGCATACTTAGGCATATGCTCCAAAGCCTTAATGAATGAAAGATTTACTTGCAATGTTTTTAACTTCTCTGTGAATTTTGCAAATTATGCATCCAATTTATTCTTTTTATATTACTAAGGATAGGGAACATTGGGTTGATATGGTGTAGGGGTGATATAAGGAGTATATTCACTCATATCCACTTCCTTCCCCTTTTCTGGTCTTTATCAACATGAACAAAGTTTACAATTTTATCTTTACGGGTTATTCAAGTTCCTTCCCACTTTGAAGTATGATAGCTTTTAGTTGTTCCCTTGATTTTTTTTTCAAAACTGCTTATAATATTCCTTGCATTTCATGTCGATAAGGTACTTGTCAATTAGCTTATTTGAGCCTCTAAGCTATGGTTGGAAGAGGAATGATTCTTTGTTACTTGTTTGAATCTACCCTCCAAATATTTTTTAGCATCATCTAAGCTTCCAAACTTGTCTAAAATCTTATCTAATTTGAAGTCCATTATGTCTGGCTTCTCTTGCTAGAAAGCAGGTGGTACTTGAACTATGAATTGACCTTCTACATTATTAGACCACGAAAAGTTTGGGTGATTCTTCTACCCAGGATTGTATACGTTGGAGTAAAGGTTATTTCCCATTCCTTGACCATATTGTGCTCCCATATAATTGACTTGTTCTAACTCACTGCCTCTTATCAAGAAACAATCAAAGGTATTATGGTCCATTTGCCCACATAGCTCGCATTCTAGCTGAACAACTTTCATAATAGCTAAGGACAAAGCCTTCATATTGTTTACCTATCCAGTTAGGATATATGCTTAATTAATTGTATAATTATTCTATAATACTTAGTGATTAATGGCATGAAATTGCTTAAGATACTCACTTTGACTCATATGTGATAGGTACAATTTTAAAGCAAAGAGAGCAAAATATTTGGGCCATTTTTAAAGATTAATATTCACTTATCTTCATAGAGTAAGAAGAAGAAAATTAGAGTAAGAAGCAAACAAATTCAGTCCAAAAAAAAAAAAGACAACCAAGAAGCTACTGAGAGGTGAGAAAAATTGCAGCACATGTTGGAAGTATAAGGAGTAAAACGACAGAGCAACATGAAAAGCAAAAGGCATGCAACAATTGGAAGCGTGAAGTAGAAAGCGATAGTGTAAAGATATAGCAGCTAGATAGGAAATGACAATGTAATAGCTGACGTTGGGCATTCATGCAAGCAGTGTGCATTTCATGCAACCAAAATGACTTGCAGCAGAGGTGGACAAACAAAAAGATAAAAATGCAATGCATAAGAAGAGAATAGTAGCAAGAGAAGGACTTTTGACTGAAGTAATTTTAGGGAATAAAATAGGTGTTTTTGGGTCAAATCGAGTGGGAACTTCGGGAGCTTTGGGAGAGCACGAAGATGGAGCAAAGCTCTCCACCATGAGAAGACCCATAAAGGGGTAGCTTTTAGACTGGTTCAACGAGGATATCGATGCTAATGACCTAGTTAAACATTTCTTTTCATGTTTTTATTGTTTCTTTCTCTCCTATTGAATTGATTATGTTATCCTATGTCAATTGATTTGGGTTTTGTGTATGGAAAACCTTATTCTCATTATCATTCGATTATTTGTGTATGAACCCATAGGGTATTGTGAAAAAATGATTTTAATGCGTTTATTGGATTATTTTATGACAAACCCTAGCTAGAATATTCAATATAATTCATAATTTTTATGTTGAAATTCATTTGTAGTGACTAATGATTTGTAATCATTAGGGATAACATAACCTAGGTTAATGACGCATCCTATGTGGTTGTTACCCTAATTAATCGATTTTACTACTTCATAATTCTACTACCCAATTGAATTTAGAGATCGTATCCTAGGTTATTCAATGGTTAGGTCTAATTAATGATCGTATCTTGATTAAAAACTATGTAAGAAAAACTCGAGTTAATAGATTAGCCTTTGATTAATAGTTCAAGGAGAGGTAAAAGAAAAACAATTCAATGATGTGTTTGACTAGGGTTTAGGCCAAGATAGAACCAACGAACTAGATTCCTAATGAGTTCACCACTTTCATTCTTTTCTATATGTTTTCTTTAAATTATTTTTGTTAATTAATTTAGCATTATTTTATTTTCTTATTTTAAATCAAAACCCCCCAAAACCAAAAAACTGATTAATTTCATTTCAACAACTTTACACACACTCTCTATGGGCTCGACCTAAACTCATCATTGCTATAGTAGTAGTCTAGTTTATTTTAACTAGCATTATGACACACTGTCAATTTTGGCTCTGCTGCTGGGGAGTGTGGTGTTTTAACTTTTGCTCTTAATATTAATTGGTGTTTTGTACATATTTTTTGCAATTTATTTCTTTTCAGTTAATCTTGATCTTCACACTTTCTGTTTAGTGTTAGTTATTTAAAATAAAAATATATATTCATGGACGGAAGTAATTTCTTTCGTAACTCATATTCTCAACCTTATAATTATGTTTGGAGTTATCATATAAATTTCAATTATGCATGGGATAATCAATATAATTACTTTCATGATAGTATGCAAGACGCACAATAATTCCTATATGTACCGAAGCTTCTTATCACGATTTAAGTACATATATGGACGAACAAGAATTTTAATGCTAACAATATTAAATTTCAATAAGATATGATGTAAATTTAATAGAATATGCAACAACTTCAGTAGAATATTCTACAATTCCAGCAGGATGGAAGGCAAAGCATCCGAGACGTGGAGAACTAACAGAATTTAGGTACATCTCTAGAATACATGATTAATATTACGAATGCTAATAGTCTTCAATTTCCACAAAATGTGCAATAGTTTCAACAAAGTATGAAAAAATTTAACAGAACATACAACATCTCTAACAAATTACCCTAAAATTCTAGCAAAATGAAAGGCAACATTGGTTGCATACATGGTCTAGTGCTCAAGAGATGGAGAGCCAGCAAAACTCAATTAAATCTCTGGATGAAATTATTGAGACTATTAATGCTAACAATTTTCAATTTCAACAGAGTATGCTGCAACAACTTCAAAAGAGTGTACAATAGTTCCAAGAGGACATGACACAAGTTTAATAGAATATGAATCAATTCCACTAAGATATAATATCTAGACTCTAGAATGTGGGAAGCCAAATGGTTGAGAAGATCGAATGCCTAGAGTCATAAATCAAAGAGGATCAACCATATCAACCTGAGGTGTGCCTAACGAAAGTCATGAAGAACTTGAGAACTATGAGCATAATACTTAAGGAATTACTTGTGTGGAAGAAGTGTAAAAGGAGCTCAAAGTAGGTAAATATTGAGTTCCAACTTGTTGTTAAGAATGATCGGTTAGAAAAATTGAACGAAGAAGAAAAAGGTAAAGAGACATTCGAGGTCTTTCTCGATAATATAGACTCAGTAAAGTATGAGATTCTAAAGATAGGGCATATGCTAAATATGACAGATTATTAACCGAGACCCTATCCTGAACAACCTCAGGTGGAAGTGGCTCAAATTGTACTACCTGAAGATCATAATTTTTCCATTCGAGGAGAAAACGTGGAGTCGAGCCGGCGACCCTAAACAAAGACACTTCTTGGGAGGTAACCTAAAAGAAGTAAATTTCTTTTCTTTACATTTCCATATTAATTTTTATTTACATGTGTGTTTCTATGTTGGTTTATTTCTTGCTTGTTTTTAAGTTTTCAATTAAAATGAAAGAAAGGATAAAACAAACAATTTCTATTTTTTATTACTTCTAGGACTATATATTCGTGATTAGAGAAATGAATTGACTAAAGAATTTTATTACAACTTTAGTATATACTTTTTATCTTGTTATTGGTCAATAAGTATTATCTTCAAAAGAGTAGTGACTAGTGGTAGACAAAGCCATTGAGATTTTGAGCCTTTATAGACTAACACATCCATATCATTCTCATTTTCTTTTGGTAATGTGTGGCCTTCATAACATGTACATCCTAATTTTTCTTTGATTTTCTATTTGAGACCACATTTTATCACACACATTAATATGAAGATGATTGGGCATTCTTTGCTTCATAGGCTACACTATGGAAATAGCCTACCCTATTGGCATGATTTTTCCCTTGATAAGCCCCTTTGAGATTTGTAACTTTCTTTCTGTATAAACCACATTATATACTTTAAACTTAATTAAATGTCTTACCTAAGTTGTAAAGCTTGTGAAGCATTTGTGATTGTTTAGTTTGTGGACGTACAAAATTCTAAGTGTAGGGGTATACATGTGTGTGTAAGTTGGTTATCATTGAAATTCCTATGTCAATATAGTTAATTTTAATGTTTATATAAAAAAAAAGCAAAAAAGCAAAAGAAAAAGAGAAAAGAAAAAGAAAGAAAAAAGAAAAGAAAAGAAAAAGAAAAAGAAAAAGAAAAAAGTATAAATTTAAATAAAAGTATCTAAGAGTAAGTGCATATGCGGCTTGTAAAGTTATTCATAATTATTCTTTGCTCCTAAAGTTGTATGAATGTGTTATTTGAGTATGTTGAATATGAGGTGGACGCTGCCTTAGGAGGTTCACTCTTTGTGGTTTCAATGTATTGTCGTCAATTGTATGAGTGATCCCTTCAAATTGGTATATGCTTCACATGGTTTATGTGTGAGAGCTGAATCAAGATGTGAAATATAATTGTTGCATTCGTCATAGCTGATAGTACCCAGTTTTGTATGAATGTTAACTTGTGCACTTAATAGTATATTGAGTGTTACTTTTGTTTCACTAGCTTTGATGACTTTCATGCTACTTTACTCAAATACATCTTACCTTACCTTTACCCATATTACAACCTTGAAAAGTCCTTTGATTTATGATTTTGCATGTGAATTTTAGTCGTGGTGAAATGAAATGATATGCTAAGTTATGGAATGTCCTAATCATGAATGGTATTGATTGTACCTGTAGATATATTTTAGTTAAATACATTTTCTAATTTTACCATTAAATTACTCAATTTTTAAAGGCATTGAATGCTGATTGATCATGGGTAAAAGTTTGGAATGTTAAGTTCTTGCTATGATTTTGAAAGTTATTCATCTTTGCTTATGATTATATATTCTTCGAAGATATAGGAATTGAGTAAATGTTTTTAGGTCTATAAGCTTAATTTTGATGTTTTGCTCGAGGATAGTCAAAAGCTAAGTGTGGGGGAAATTGATATGTATTTAATTGATTGTATAATTATTCCATAATACTTTGTGATTAATGACATGAAAATGCTTAAGATACTCACATTGACTCATATGTGATTTTAGGCACAATTCAAAAGCAAAGAAGTTAAAGTGAGTCTAAAGCAAGATATTTGGACCATTTTTTGAAGATTAATATTCACTTGTCTTCATGGAGTAAGAAGAAGAAAATTAGAGCAAAAAGAAAAAAAATTAGTTTTAAAAAACAACCAAGAAGCTGCTGGGAGGTGAGAAAAATGGTAGCACATGTTGGAAGCATCAGGAGCAAAACACATGCAACAACTGGAAAGGTGAAGCAGAAAATGACAACACAGAAGCGCAGCAGGTGGACAAGAAATGACAACATAATAGCAGACATTGGGCTTTTCATGTAAGCAACATGCATTTCATGCAACCAAAATGACGTACAACAAAGGTGGACAAATAAAGAGACAAAAACACAACAATAAGAAGAGTAGAGTAGAGAGAAAGGGACTTTTGGTTAAACTAATTTTAGGGAATAGAATAGGTGTTTTTGGGATAAATTAAGTGGGCGATTAAGAAGTGCACAAAGATGGAGCCAAGCTCTCCACCATGAGAAGTGTGATAGCCTAAGTTCCAAAACTTACTGAGGGTTAGAATCTTAGACTATTGAGTCATATCGTGAAAAGGATTCGTCACTCTAAAGTAATTAAAGAGAATATTCTACTCTTCTTGATTAGTAGTGATTTATGGAATTCTCTGCTAGAGTGAATTGACATTTGAAAAGGTGTTTTAAAATATCAATAATAAATCAATTACTAACTAGCAAGAATGAACATGATTAGATGAAAAGAGTAGACACTATATTCCTAATAGTTGGGTGGTCATAACATATTGCTAGTCGTCAATCTTGATCTATTATTATAAATTGTTTAATTAGATAATTAAAGATAAAATAAAAGAAGTTTTAATTTATCTTATATTAATTGTGAATTAAAATTAAATTTTATATTCATTGCCAATATATGAGTAACCTAATAGGTCACATAATAAAGAGCAGCTTTTGAAAAAAATCAATTTTAATTCAGTTAGAGGTTAATTTAAAAGTTTGAGAAACATTAGGGATCAAATATAAGATGTTTGATTTTATTAAAATTAAGTTAATTATAGTTAGAGTATGTCTTTAATTATAATTAAGGAATTTAATTTTAATAAAATTACAAAACCAACCTAATGATTTTTCTATTAATAGGAAGAAAAGATAAAGGAGTTAAGACTCTTACGTTCTTCCTCTAAAAGGTGTTAAGAAGTTACTCTATGGCTACCATTAGAGGCTAGACGTTTGGACATCTCGTGCTTGATAAATAGGGAAACTTTTTCAAAGAATTTTCAACAGGAACGTGAATAAGGCATGATTTCTTACAATTTGTATTTGTGTTTATTCAAGTTAATCAATTATCGGGATCCAATCAGAAATCATAAAAATGTTTGATTTTTGTTGTGTTGAGTTTTAGTTCGATACCCTTAATGTTCCACAAGCGCATGAATTGTCAGCATAGTAGTTAAGGTGTTCATCGCATGAGGAATTAGTGAACTAACTGAATCCTATGTTATCTGAGAATGTGATAAAAATGAAAAAAAAATCTAAATAACAATTTAGGCAATTGAGTATGATTTGATTAAAAAAGAAATTATGAAATTAACGTAAGGAAATCAAAATATAGCACAAACACTTATCAATCAAGAAATCACATAAGACATGATCAAACAATTATGAGAAGAGGGAATTCATTATATCGATAATTGATACCCTAGTTACTTTTGATGTACATAGTATCAATCCTAAAATTTTGAAAAGTTGATTATTCTCTCTAGAGACCTAATTATTAAACCCTAAATCATAATCCTTAATTGAATCCAAATTTATGACTTTGCAATTTCTCAATTAACAAATAGCCCACATTCCAATTAGTTCTTAAGCAATCTAATAGGCAATCGAGAACTCACACAAGATCTCTCTTTGTGTAATTACTAATTTGATGTTTATGTGATCTATTAAGTTGTTGATTCTCATTACCCAACCTAGTCATATTACTATTTCTTCAATCTCTAAATATGTTACCAAAGTATTCAAAAATCATAAACAACCATAATACCTAAACACATTAACATCAAAAGCAATTAAATCATAATTGATTATAATCAATCCCAAATGAAGTTAGAACATCCTTAACAAAGTATTCATCTTCCTCATATCTAAATCATACATCATATGAAATAATAATAAGAGGAATAAGAAATAACTTGGAAAGGAATAGCAGGGAGTGGCTGGTAGCAACTCCTCCTTTTCTTCTTTTACTCTTCTCTCTTACTTGGCTTCATTTTATAAATGGTAAGATGAAGGCTACTTTGATTAGTTTCCTTTCATTTATGTTAAAAACTAGATTTTACCTAATCCGAAAGTCTAAAAAGACCCGTAAAAATGAAAACAGAAAGAGATCCCTGCATTTGTCTAGCACCTATCACGATCGTGGCCTTTGAAATTTTGATTTTGCCTTATAGGAAGAAGAAAGGGAATTAGACTTGGTCAAAGAAATTGATGAGTATTGCCAATTGCTAGACAATGCAACTAAGTGAGAGTTTGGCAAATTATTAAAGATAGATCCCAATGAAGAGAAGAAGATAGTGGAATCACTCACTTGGAGCGATCCACCTTAAGCATGAATATTTAAGCGTCCAGCTACAAGACATTAAAGAAGCACTGAATGGGAAGCAACCCATACAATTTCTGCCTTTTTTAAGTAATTGTTTGTTATTCCTTTTTATTAAATCTCAACTTAATTTATTTACTTCGTGTGTGCAGATCTAATTTTCAATCTCTTCTTTTTGTTCCCCTTGCAGCTGTTCTTCACTCTTCAGAGCAATGTGCCATGCTCCACACCGAATCAATGAAGCCACCACCGCCACCTTCGTATCATATTTCTATTCTTCTCCTTTTTATTATTTCCTTTCTATTCTCCTTATAGCTGTTCTTCACTCTTCGGAGCAATATGCCATGCTCCATACCGAATCAACGAAGCCACCACTGCCACCTTCGTATCATATTTCTATCCTTCTCTTTTTTATTATTTTATTGCTTGTTAGTTTAATTTCTTTTAGTTTTAATTTCTTATCACATTAGGAATAACATTATATTTAAATGTGGGGAGGGGGAATAACATTTAATTTTTTTAATTTTGTGTTGTGTGTTTGTTTTTCCATTTAATAGTTAGAGATGCATGGTCATGAAATAAACTCATTTAGGATTAGAAATGCATGATATGAGTGAATGGGTATATATGAATGTTGATAGCGCGGGTCGAGTATACTACAAAATTTACCTAACTCTGCACACTAAAATTTGTAGTTAAGGTGAGTCGGGATTGAATCCACAGGGAATGTTCAGTTAATTTCCGTAACCAAAGTTAATTGCAAGGAAAATATAAAAGGGGAGTTTTTGGATTTTTAGTAATTTAGAAATTAAAGTAAAAGTAAACTATCAAAAACAAATTAAAACAAGCAAGTGAAAATGATTAAACGTTCGATTATACGTAAGGTCTAGTTCTAGGTTCAATCTTAGCCTAAACACAATCAAGCATATTTCATCATCCTAACGGCTTTACAAGTCTCTTTAGATTATTAATCTGAGACTAATAGAAGGCTCTCCTAATCTTAGTTTTCTCTTAGGTTTTGTTTAATTAAGACATGATCATTAATTAAACCTAACTACTGAATAACATAGGATATGATTGTTTGCTCAAGGTTACACGCACTAAATTTTACTATTTATAACCTTGCTAATTACCACAAGTGCACAGGTCATTCATGTAGTACCTAAGGTGTCGATCCCATGAGGAAGGAAAATAGTCCTAAAATCTAAGGTCGTCCTACACTACAATAACTCTAAACAAATACTAACGCATAAATTTAAACACTCAATAATCGAATATGAGAAGTTAAAGTGCCAAAAGATTAAACAATTTAGTAATTCATACAACAATCCGAAACTCAACCTAGAGATAACCAAGTGAGAGAAAGGGGGATTTAATTCGAAACTAAAGAAAATCTACTCAATTATGCAATTTCCAATTTAACGGGTCTACAGGATCCTAGGGTGAATTACTCTCTCTTGAGAGTTATAATTCTTCACCCTAATTGATAATCCCTAATTCAAATTATGGGAATTGTGATCTCTCGATCTGCAGTTGATCCAAAACATAAATTAGTTCTAAAATTGTCTATTAACCTATCGGGAATCTATGCTTGATCTCTCGTTACATGAATCTACCGGTTTGATTCGACTCTCTACCTATCGATTCACCTAACTCTCATTAGCCCAAACTGATGATTTTAACTCAACTCACATCTCAATTTATTGCCAAATTATGAAGAATCGAAATTGAATCACAATCAAATCAAAAGAAAACACAATCAAATAAGCTTTATTAATCTCAAGAACCAAAAACCTGAAGGTGAGTATAAACAATGAATCGACACTCAACTACAGTAAGCCCAATCAATATTTGAATTTTATACATCAATGAAATAAAAATACAAATAGGAAATACTCTCAGAATGGATCTACGAGGTAGCGGTTGTGGGAAACCGCCTGTTCCGGGAAGTACTTCACGTCAAACTTGTCTCCTTATCTCTCTTTCTTTGTCTCCTTCCTCAATTGCTTTATCTCTCTCTAGGTTTTCTCTTGGAATTGACGAAATCGTACTTTTTGTACAAATCTCTAACCTTTCCAAAAATTGCTGGTGGCTGCCATGTAATGTTCTATTTATTCTGTGGAAGCCCTAGGTCAAAGTCTCGAAAAGGTCTGAAAAATCACTCAAAAATCGAGTTTTCATGTCAGCCCGATGCGAGGCACGATCGTGGCCCTGCATGTCACAATTATGGCTGGCGCTTTAACCTTTCCCTCATGATCATGGCCCAATGTACATGATCGTGTTCTGACTTGATGCTTTTTGTCACGATTGTGAACAAATGTGCATGATTGTGGCCTAGCTATTGCTGGTTCTTCCTTTTGTTTCACGATCGTGACCAATGTGCACGATCATGGCCAATGTCCTTTTGGCCCAAAACTCTTAAAATCTTCACTATTCTTCCCTATTTACCCTATAATACTAGAACACATATTAAGGTACCTACAAAATATAACAATTAAGCTTAAAGATTCAAACTAACTCACAAAAACACTTAAACACACAAACTAACTTAATTACATCCTAGATGCACAATAAACACTCAAATTCACACTGATTACATAATAAATCGCACCCTAAAACATCATCCAAAAGATAACTATCAACATCCCCATGGTTAAACGTTTGCTTATCCTCAAGCAAACAAAACAACAAACACATCACAACACAAAACACGTAATGCAATAATGAGGCAATGACTCTAATCTCATGAAATAAAATTAATCTTAGACACAATCATTCAATTTATGTCAAATCATTAGCATGCAAAAAATATGTCTAGGTCTTTGAACTAAATATACAACTAAATCAAGACCTAAGTGTTAACTTATTTACCCTTTTCAATTGCACACTTACATTAATAATTTTTCGGTCTCTCAGACTTTATAACTATTACTAGGTATATTCCATGAAAATTCAAGCTCATCACAAGTCCTATAGATTTTATTTGCATAAAAAAATTTTAAAAAAACCTAAACTTAGCCTTTTATTAGGAGGCAAACGTTTATGATGAATGTCGATCCAGTTACTCAGTTATTATCATGTTTCCAATTGGTGACTAGCTTTATTCATAACCTGAACGTCAGTGGAATAGCAATTTATTTAACCAACAATTTTTTTTGAATTTCTTGCCTACCTTATTGCTCTTAGCTATTCGTTTTCATGAAAAAAACTAGTTAAGCTACTCAAGCTAAAAGGCCTCAAATTATGAATGAATGTGACAACCTAGAGGGTGCTAAATTTACCCTAAGTCCTAATTAGGCTGTATATTTATCCAAAGGCCCCCTAATTCCCTAATTTTGCAGGCTAATGATCGTTCACAATGTAATACACTATGTCCAAAATTAAAAGAATTTCACTCAATCTAAGCTATTGACATATTGACACACTTCACACAATGCAGTCTAACAATATCACACAATATGCAAAAATCACATGCAAAAGAAAAAACATATAATCCCTCCCCACACTTGAACAACACATTGTCCACAATATGAGAAAGGGCACAAAAAAAATAAACAAAAAGGAAAGACGAAATTAAAGTAAAAAAGACACAAGTTAAAATTGAAAATTGAAAATAAAAACATAATTAAACAGAAACAATCAATAACTGAAGGCCAATTTGGGAAAGAAAATTAAAAAGAAACAATTGGGTTAGAATTAAATCCTAAAGACCCTGAGGTGGTGATGGTGTTGGAGGTGGTATTTGAATATCTTGAGATTCGAAATACTGATACAATCGTCGAATCTCTCGGCTCTGGTAACATTGTGAACGTATCACCTCCTTTAGTGTTCTGTTGGTTTTGGATATTGCATCCAAAACCTTCATCCAACATTGGTCCTCTTTGTCTTCTTTTGATTCTTTGCTTATTGAATCCTCCTGTGCCGCTGAAGTGGCGCTAAGCTCGAATGAGCTTGACCTATCTTAGTCCGAACATATGTCTTCTCATTGATCTCCCGTAGACTCATGTTGGTGGAATGGATGATCTCTGCCCGAAATAAGTGATGGTGGATGAGGAACTCAGGTAGAAGTATCATTAATTGACTCCGATCCACCCCAAAATGCTTTGTGATGGCAGACACGATGTACCCCATTCCAAGATGATTGCTAAGCTTTTGCGGAGTCGCAGTAAGGGCATTTAGTACATGTGTAGATGTGCATACTGAAATACTATAGTCCATGCATCACAATATGAAAAGTTCCTTGGTCAAACACTTTTTGGTCTCTGATTTATCAAAAGACTAATTGACACATAAATTTATGTAGCAGCAAGTGTTCATGGGACTGAACAATGTTGTTATATGCATTTTTGACATAAGCCACTTAATCCCAGTAACTCCTGCCAGTATTGGGAGGCATGGAAATTGTTATGTTGGTCGATGATGGAGGATTTAAGGAATCCACACATCTCGCATATGATCTCTACAGTTAGTTCATATTCTCTCCCTCCACCCCCCAATCTAAACCATAATTCTCTCATATTCTTGGGGTCAAAGTTCAAGGTCGTGAAAAATTCTAGGGTCAGTTCCTTATAAACAAGAAATTGGAACTTAATGAACTAGCCCCGCTGAATTCGCTCAACTAGGTTCTCTACACGCTCATGCACTTCTATCCTATCCAGTGTATCAAAATCAAAATATCTAAGAATTCGCTCAACTAGGTTCTCTACCTGCTCACGCACTTCTATCCTATCCAGTGTATCAAAATCAAAATATCTAGCAACTACAATTTTCCTAGAATGAAGGGATCAGAAACAAGTACCTTTCTCCTCGGTGTAAATAAGAAATGGAGCTCCTAAGTTTGCTGCTCGATTCCTTCTTCCCTGTCCCACAACTTTTTGCGTCCATAAGGCTCTTATCAGGTTGTTTACATGATACGAGGCATGATTAAATTGAATTTGGAAGAATTGTAAGGTCAAAAAATTCTAGAGAGATGTTGAAGCATTTGGAAGCTGGAATTCTAAAGAGACAAAATGAAAATGAAAGTGAAGGTGAAAGTTAAATAAGAATTGAATATATAGGTGGTAAGAAGGGTGAAATGGTAAAAATCTCATTTAAAAATTGCATCTGCCGCTTTTCATTCATAGTCGCAGGCCATGATTGTGCGACGTACCACCCAAAAGAATATCAATCACAAGCCACAACCGTGACCTGCCAGGCCACGGTCGTGACTAGTGCCTGTACCTTAATGCTAAGGTCCTTTTTTCCAATCCTTTTCTCTTTCACTTCCCTTCATATGCTTGCGTCATCTTCCCCATGATTTTGAATTCCTATTCCTCTTTTGCTTTTATTCAACCAAAAAAAAACGTAAACCTAACTACGGAATTTAACTGATCTAACAAAATTAAACACTAAAATAATTTTTCCATGGATTGGCTCCTATGCAACACTTCTTTTAACGTTAGTAGCTCGGTGTTTTTAAGCTCATGGTGGTTGAAATGACTGGTTTGATGGTAGTGTCGCCATTATTCTCAAAGTTTGTACCTTAGTTAACATATTGCACTTTCCACCCTCCTTGCAATTTTCTTTGCCTCGCCTTCTCCTTTGTGAGCACTTCTTTTAGAAGTCATTTGTAGGATCCTCGATGTCTTCCCATTCTCCTCGAGGTTCAGGTTTGTTGCAGTCCATTGGAGTTGAAGATGTTCCATACTCTCATAGTCACTTTGAAAGTTAATTTCTCCGTCCTTACTTGAAAAGTTAGTTCGCCCCCATCCACATCAATAATTGAACGCGCAATGGCTAAGAACGGTCCTAGAATCATCGAGGTGTCCTTACCTTCACTGATATCCATAATATAGAAGTCTTTAGGGAAAGATGAATTTATCGACCTTTACCAACACATCTAGTATGACTCCCATCGACCTATGCGAAGTCCTATCGGTCGTCTTAATCACAAACTTAGTAGGCACTAATCCTCGTAACCCCAATTTAAGACTAAGAGTGTAGGGCATCGCATTTACGCTCGTACCTAAGTCCACGAATGCCTTAGCTATGATGATCTTGTTGATACTACAGGGGATGGAAAAGTCCTCTAGATCATCCTTCTTTACTATGTTGGGGGTGTCTTCCAATGGTTTCTCCTTACCCTTCTTTATGACCAACTCTTGTAAATTAAGCTTCGTATGAACTAATTCCATCCTGTCCTCAATCTTATTTTGCTCAACTTCCTGTAACTTCTTTGCTTCCCTCCTGGCATATGACTCCTTTTGAGCAAAAAATTAGCGCAGGACGGGAATATCAGTCGAGTTACTTGCACTGATTTGCTCATAGTCTCACTTAGAAGGTCCTCCTTAACCAATTAACCTTCTCCTTCCTCCTCATTTCCTAGCTACTCATTATGAGTCTAGTTTATAACCATGATACGCTCCTTCGAGTTTGACTCGATGTTGCTCGAAAGAGATCTAACATTCTGAGTAGACATTGCCTCTGCCAGCTTCCCCACTTGAACTTCTAAGTTATGGATGGATGAGGTATAATTCTTCGTAACTTGGTTGAATTTACTCTCGAGCCTCCTATATGCCTCCTCTATACCCCTTATCTTATCCAAAATTTTGTCCAACTTCGAATCCATCGAGCTTATTTTGTCTTATTAGAAGCTCGATTGTCTTTGGGCTCTGAACTACCTCCATTGTTGTTATTAGACCAGGAGAAGTTTGGGGGATTCTTCCACCCAAGGTTATACGTGTTGGAGTAAGGATTGTTACCCCCTCCATGTCCAAAGTTCTCTTCCCTCATTAGGTAGCAATCCACTGTATCATGATCCACTTGGTCGTATAGCTTACACTTCAATTACGCCTTGACTTGAGTTGAAGATGACACCTTTATATTGCTAAGTTGTTGCATCAAGTTATTAATTTTGACTTGCATCTTTGTCATTTGATTGATTATGACAACTCCCTTCTACTCCCTAAAATTAGTAGGTTGCCTACTTCTCTCACTCGCCCATAAGAAGCTTTTACTGGCCATCTCCTCTATCAATTCCTCTGCTTCATCGACTGTCTTTCTCATTAACATCCTCCCAACATCTTGTTGATGGTGTCTCTCGTATGTAGGTTCACTCCATTGTAAAACATCTGCAGTAGGAACTCCTTGGGTTTGTGGTGTGGGCATCTCTTTTGCAAGTCCTTATAACGCTCCTATGCTTCATAAATAAACACCCCATCTCCTTATTGGAAATTAGTAATTTTCATTATTACCTTCGTGGTCTTCGTCAATAGGAAGTATTTATCTAAGAAAGCATGCACTAGCTATTCCCAATTTGTAATTTTAGCGGGGCTCAATGAATGATACCAATCCTTTGCTCTATCTCCAAGCATGAAGGGAAGCAACCTAATTCTCACTGCGTCTTCTAACATCTGCTGATACCGAAAAGTATCACAGATCTCAAGAAAACTCACGATGTGAGCATTAGGGTCTTCATTTGCTAGTCCATAGAATTGAACATTCTGCTGAAGCATGTTCAGGAGGGCTGGCTTAATCTCAAATTAGCCAGCTTGAACAGATGATCTAACCACTCCTTGGTTCACTGGATTGAACCTTAGCCTCGTAAGATCCATAAGGGTCTTTTGTTTTTGTCTCCCAAGGTTAGCTTTTTGATACATGTTTTTTTGAAATTCCTCGGCCATTTGTAATTTCTCGTTCTCTTCTTTTTCTCGCCGAGCTTTCTTAAGGGTTCGTTCTAAACACGTTATGTCTAAGTCTATCATCTCTACTGCACAACTTGAAACCCTCGTGACTCTTATGTTCATATAAGAGCACGATTCCTAAAATAAATGAATGAAAATTGAAAAACAAAAATTAAAAACTATTATAATGCCTTAAACTATAGAATTAAGTTGCCCTCCCCGATAACGGCACAAAAACTTGTTCTCTCAAGGTTACTCATGGTAAGTTTTACTATTTATATCCTTAGTAATTACCATAAGTGCACGGGTCATTCATATAGCACCTAAGGTGTCAATCCCATGAGGAAGGGAAATAGTCCTAAAATCTAGGGTTGTCCTACACTACAATAAATCTAAAGAAATACTAATGGAGAAATTTAAACAATCAATAATCGAATATGAGAAATTAAAATGCCAAAAGAGTAAACAAAATAGCAATTCACACAATAATCCAAAACTCAACCTAGAAATAACCAAGTGAGAGAAAGGGGGATTTAATTCGAAACTAAAGAAAATCTACTTAATTAGGCAATTTCCAATTTAATAGGTCTAAACAGCCCTATGGTGAATTACTCTCTCTTGAGATATAATTCTTAACCCTAATTGATAATCCCTAATTCAAATTATGGGAATTGCGATCTCTTGATCTGCAATTGATCCAAAACCTAAATTAAATCTAAAATTGTTTGTTAACCTATTGGGAATCTATGCTTCATCTCTCGTTACACAACTTTACCGGTTTGATTCAACTTTCTACCTATCAATTCACCTAACTCTCGTTAGTCCAAACTGATGATTTTTAGCTAACTCACCCTCTCATTTTATTGCCAAGTTATGAAGAATTGAAATTGAATTTCAATTAAATCAAAAGAAAACACAATTGAATAAGCTTTATTAATCTCAAGAACCAAAAACCAGAAGGTGAGTATAGACAATGAATCAACATTTAACAACAGTAAACCCAATCAATATCCATACTTCATAAATCAATGAAATAAAAATACGAATAGGAAATACTGTCAGAACGGATCTTGGAGATAGTGACTATGGGAAACTGCTTGTTTTGGGAAGTACTTCACGTCAAACTTGTTTCTTTGTCTCCTTCCTCAATCGCTTGATCTCTCTCTAGTTTTCTCTCGAAATTGATAGAATCTCACTTTTTGTATGACTCTTTAAGCTCTCTAAAAACTTCTGGTGGCTGCCATGTAATGTTTTATTTATTTTGTGGAAGCCCTAGGTTAAACTTGGGGTTGAAAAGATCCGAAAAATCACTCAAAAATCAAGTTTTCGTGTCAGCCCCATGCAAGGCACGATCGTGTCCCTGCTTGTCACAATCGTGGCCAACGCTTTACCCTTTCTCTAATGATTGTGGCCTAATGTGCACAATTGTGGCCTAGCAATTTCTGGTTCTTCCTTTTCTGTTACAATCGTGACCAATGAGCACGATCATAGCCAATGTCATTCGGCCCAAAACTCTTCAAATCTTCACCGTTCTTCCTTATTTGCCCTGCAACACTAGCACACACATCAAGGTACCTCAAAAATATAACAATTAAGCTTAAAGATTCAAACTAACCCACAAAAACACCTAAACACACAAACTAACATAATTACACCCTAAATGCACAATCAACACTCAAATTCACACTAAACTCAAATTCACACGAGCTACATAACAAATCACACCCTAAAACATCATGCAAGACACGAATATCAATGATCTCTTGGTTTAATTTAGCAGCTACATTACGAAGTGGGAAACGATCAATAAAAGCATTAACCTCACACATTTGGGTTATCTAACCTAAGTTATGTTGTTCCTAACGATAGTGGATCATTAGAAGTTACTCATAAACATCAAAAGTAATGATTATTAATTACATTCAATGTTTTACCAATAGGTTCAAAATAAAATAATCAAAATGACGTATTAAGATCATTCATCCCAAACTCAATCAAATCAACACTAACAACACAATAATCCGAAAAGAAATTACATCCTTAAAATGATAAAAATAGCTTAGTTATGACTTGGTGTCGATATTCTCATTGAACCAGTGTTGGGAAGCTAGTCTTCCATCTCCATCTTTATGCTTCAAACATGAGCCATCTTCTCCATGTTTTGGTGGTGAAAAAAGTGCAGAAAAAGACCCAGCACCTCCACCTTTGTTACATTTCATGCTCGTCTCTACTAATCACTGATGTGACGAATTAAACTTGTGTCCATGCTACTATTCACATTATGTTTTTAAGTGAAAATGTAGACCATGCATTTGGTGCATTAAACACACAATGCATCTACTTTAAACACATAATTGTAACAGAAGCACTAGAGTCGGCCCACGATTGTGGCACAATTGTGACAGAAGCACTAAAGTTAGCCCACGATAGTGACCGATATGCCACGATTATAATAGAAGCCCAGGACATGGCTCACAATCGTGGCCTGAATTCCATGATTGTGACAAAAGGCTCAGATGTTGCCTACGATCATGACCTACGTCGGGCAGACACACAGACATTCAAAAAAGTTACAGGGTGTTTGGAATGGTATGAATTGAATTCATTTGCAGTATTGAATTCAATTCAGGTGTTTGGAAACAGAAAAAAGGGATGGGTTCAATTCATGTATGTAATTGAAACCCATCACTTTTTAGAAATTAAATTAACCTGAAAAAGCGTGAGAATTGAATTTCATCTTCAGACTTCAATGTTTCTTTCGAGAGTTGAAAATATCCTTCCAATAATACCCATCTAAAAGCAAGAACCCTACTATATATCTCTTCACTTTGAGTAGCACCTCTCACCTTAAGCAACCCCTCCCACCAAGAAATGGAACAGCAACACCTTCTCCACCTTGAATTAGCACCTCCCACCATATCCAAGTTTTCCCTTTTCCTTGTTCATAGGTGTCTTTTCCTTTTTCATTTTTTTTTTGTCTATGATCATCATTCTCTTTTAGATCCATCATTCAATTTAGCTTCTCCTTTCATTTTCCCATCTTGTCTACATTCTTTTGCATTTCTTGAATTTTTTCTTTTCATTTTAATAATGAACTTTTTTTATGATATCACTTATAATGAAATTGATATTTATAACTTGCTCTATGTAAGTGTGAATGTTTATTATTTAATAAGATTATTTTCTTAGTTAAGGGTAAAAATGCCATATGACATAATTGAATTCATTTTGATTGTGTTCCAAACAGTGCAATTGAATTAGATTCTAATATTAATGGGTTTATTCCAAATAGTGTAAATTGAATTCAATTCAATCTCATTGATGGAGTTGAATCCAATTCATTAATGAATTCAATTCGAAAGTTTCCAAACAGCCTATTAAGTTTTGGGGAAGTTTTTGGAGCTTTCAGACCCCCAAAAAACCCTAGGGCTGCCCATAACATAAAAGGTATATAAAGAATAAGACAAAAAAGATGAAAAAATCTTTTTACATCAACCACTATTGAGAAACCCTAAAGAAAGTTCAAAAAGAGAATGAGAAAAAGAAGAAGGAAGAGAGATGCGGACAAGAAGATGACGCGAAGTACTTCCCAAAATCAAAGGTTTCCTAACGTTACTGCCTCCATCATCCATTCAGATCTTTTTTCTGGTGTATTTTCAATTTTATCACTGTATAGAATTGGAATAACCTTTGATAATAGGATTGTGTGAATGTTGAGGATGTCTAAACTCACCTTCAAGTTGTTTTTGTCTTTGATTTAATAAACATATCATTGTTTATGTTATTTGGATTCATTGTGATTCATTTCTGAGATTGCATAATTTGGTAATAGACTTAGAGGGTGAATCGAATGAAAAATAATTAAATTAGGCTAACAAAAGTTAGGTGATTTAATAAGGACGAGGGTTAGGTTCCTAATAATATATTGGAAAACTTCATATCTAGTTAGAGTTTGGATGGATTGTTAATTTAGAAATTGCAATTTTCCATAATCTTATTAGGGTTTATAATTTAGGGTTAATGGTTATAACTTAAGAGAGAGTAATCAACCCTAGGATCGTCTAGGACCAATGATCCAGTAATTCTTAATTGATTAGGTTAGTGTTAAAGATAGGTAAAAATTCCTCTTTCTCTCAACTAGTAGTTCTTTAGGTCGATTCTTGAATGTGTGCATTGCAATTGGTAATTTGTTAATATTTCGTGATTGATTCTTAAATTGAATTACTTGATTAAATTGCATTCTTGTTTTACTTTTGTTACATTTTGAATATTGTGCATTGTTTTGGCCTTAGATTTTAGTGTTAAACTAACCCTTCTCGTGAGATCGACACCTTAGGTACTACACGAATGACCCATATGCTTATGGATTATTGAGGTTATTAATTAAAGCTTATACACATCCAAAAACCAAAATTAAATTTTTGACGTCGTTGCTGGGGAGGCAATTAGTTTAGTTTTATAATTTAAGGCATTGTTAGTTTTTAATTTTTGTTTTCATTGTTTCCTTTCTACTTCTAAAATCTTGCTTTTATATGAATACAAGGGTCACGAGAGGTTTGAGTCACATAACTGAAACATTAGATTTAGACATCACTCGACTAGAACAAACCATTAGGAAAGCTTGATGTGAAGAAGAAGAAGAAATCATGAAATCAACAATGGCTGAAGAATTTCACCAAAATTTCGACCACAGAACAACCTAAGAACGTCAACAATGGACCCTTATGGACTTTATAAGACCGGAGTTCAATGCAGCTAACTAAGTAGTAGCTAGGCCACCCATAGAAGTAGCATCATTTAAAATCAAACTAGCCCTCTAAAATATGCTTCAACAGAATGTGCAATTTTATAGACTAACGAATGAAGATTCCAACGCATATACAGTGAACTTCCTTGAAATCTATGATACCTTTCAGTACCATCAGATGTCGAAAGATTCTATCAAAATTAAGCTTCTCCCTTTTGCCCTTAGAGATAGAGCAAAGGCTTGGTATCATTCCCTTAACCTAATCGATGTCACGAAGTGGGATCAGCTAGTTCATGCTTTTTTATACAAACATTTTCCCCTAATTAAGGCCACTAAGATCATCAAGGAAATTACCAACTTCTAGCAAAATGATGAGGAATTGATACATGAAGCATGGGAAAGATATAAGGATTTCCAATGGAAGTGCCCACACCACAATTTACCCAAGGAATTCTTGTTGCAAACATTCTATAATAGAGTAACTGACATAGCACGATTTATGCAGCTTCAAGAGGATCATTGATGAGAAAGATGGTTGATGAAGCAAAAGAGCTAATAGAGGAGATGGCGAGTAATAGTTGCCTATGAACAAACAAGCAGAGTAGATAAACTGCTACATTCTATGAACAAAAAGGAATTGTAGTTGTTGATCAAATGATGAAAATGCAAGCTAAAATTGTTAACTTGATGCAACAACTCAATAATATGAAGGATTCATCCTTCGCTTTGGTGAAAGTCATGTAACTGTGTACAAATGGACCATGATACAGTGGATTGTTACTTGATGAAGGAAAGTGATCCAGAGTAAGTGAATTATATGGGAGCTCAATATGGACAAAGAGGGGGCAACAATCCCTACTCCAACACCTATAACCCTCGGTGGAAGAATCACCCTAACTTCTCTTGGATGAGCAATGCTGGAAGGAAGTTCAGACCTCAAGCACAATCAGGCTTCCAGCAAGATAAACCAAGCTCAATGGAATCTAAATTGGATAATATTTTAGATAAGCTTGGAACTTTAGATGATGCATAAAAGATGGTGGAAGGAAAATTTTAAAAAGTAACAAAGAACCATTTCTCTTCAATACAAATCTAGAGGTTAAAGTGCACCAATTGTCAAACATTTTTTCTATGTAGATTTTGGGAATTCTTCTTTGTACTTCGGGAATAATACTAAAGGAGCACCTAAAAGCTATTACACTTTAAACTGGAAAGGAACTTGAACCACCCATAAAGATAATAGAGGAGCCCATCCATCCTGTTGAGAAAGATCAAGAAAAGGAGAAAGAAATAAATATAAGTGAATACCCTCATTATGTCACACCTCTACCATATCAACCCAAAATCCCTTTCCCTCAACGATTACAAAGAAGAAGTTAGATGCACAATTTGAAAATTTCATTGAGAAATTAAAGAGACTACATATAAATCTCTCCTTTATAGAGGTGTTGGAACATGTGCCTAAATATGCAAAAATTTTAAAGGACATATCATCAAAGAAGCTTACTTAGGAAGATAATCAGGCAGTAGCTCTAACTAGAACCTGTAGTTTCATAATCACCAGTCAGATGTCATCTAAATTGAAAGATCCAGGGAGTTTCACAATACCCTATGTGGTTGGTGAGTTTGACATTACAAAGTGTTTGTGTGACTTAGAAGCAAGCATTAATCTTATGCCTTTGTCAATGTTTAAGAAGTTGGGACTAAGTGAGGTTAAGCCAACATCAATGCTAATTTAGCTAGTTGATCAATCCATTAAAAGACCATTTGGAATAGTGGACGATGTTCTGATATAAGTGGACAAGTTCATTATTCCTGTAGATTTTATGGTTTTGGATTTTGAAAAAGATAATAACTGTCCACTAATCTTAGGCTGACCATTTATGAATGTAGGAAAAGCTATAATTGATGTTCATGAAAGGAAACTAACACTTTGAATAGGTAAGGATTAGATCAAATTTAATATGAATAAGGCCTTAAAGAATCCAATAATGAGTAGCGCACGCATGAAGGTTGAAATTATAGATCAGAATGTGTAAGAACAAGTTGAGAGTTGCATCGCAAAAGTACAGTTAGTGGAAGCAGAGATAGACAATGGATATTAGAAACCTAAATTTAAAGTAAATGATGAGTTGGAGGAGTCAGTTGTTCAAGTGCATCAAGATAAATTAGTTCGAACCGAAGCACCCATACCACCATTTATAGAAAAACCATAAACATTAAAGTTTAAGCCTTTACTTGCACATCTCAGATATACCTTTCTAGGTGAAGGTCAAATGTTACTAATAATAATCTCTCATCAATTAAATGATAAGTAAGAAAGCAAGGTGGTAGAAATTGTTAGAAAGTAAATGAAAGCCATTGGATGAAAAATTGCTGACATTTAAGGTATAAGCCCAAATGTTTACATGCACCAAATAAACCTAGAGGAAGGATGTAGAATAGTGAGGGGGCATTAACAAAGGTTGAATCCTAATATGAAGGAGGTGGTCAAGAAAGAGATCATAAAACTCTTAGATACAAGGATAATTTATCTCATCTTCGATAGTGAATGGGTCTACCCAGTATAATGTGTACCTAAGAAGGGTGGAATGGCGGTAAAAGAAAATTATAGTGGAGAAGTAATTTAAACAAGAATAATCACAGGATGGAGAGTATGCATGGATTATCGCAAACTCAACTTAATGACTAAGAAATATCATTTTCCACTTCCATTCATAGACCAGATGATAGAAAAGGTAGTTAGTCATTCATTTCATTCTTTCTTAGATGGATACTCAGGATATAATTAACATTTCATCTACCCTCATGATTAGGAAAAGACTTCATTCACTTGCCCTTATGGTATCTTCACGTACAGACAGATGCTTTTCGAACTTTGCAATGCCCTAGCTACATTTCAAAGATGTATGATGTCTATCTTCGTTGACATGATAGAAGATATAATGGAGGTGTTCATGGATGGTTTTTCAGTTTTTGGAGATTCTTTTTAAATGTGTTTTAAAAAATTTAGATAGAGTTATTTAAAGATGTGAAGAGTCACACATGGTGTTGAATTGGGAGAAATGCCATTTTATGGTGCAAGAGCAAATAGTGCTAAGGCATAAAATCTCATATCAAGGATTCGAAGTTGACAGATCAAAAACAGAAGTGATAGAGAAACATCCATCACCAAGCAATGTAAAAGCTGTGCAAGGATTTTTTGGTTTTGTAGGATTTTACCGTTGATTCATCAGACTTTTCGCAAATTGCAAGACCATTGACAAACCTTTTCATCAAAGATGTGCCCTTTTTGTTTGATGACAAGTGTATGTCTACATTCAACACACTAAAGGAGGCATTAATATCAGCACCAATTTTATAACCACCAAATTGGACACTTCCATTCGAAGTTATTTGTGATGCAAATGATTAAGCCAAAGGTTGCATATTGGGACAAAGGAAATTACAACACAACAGAGAAGGAAATACTCGTAGTAATGTACACATATGATGAGTTTTGACAATACTAGGTTCAAAGGTAATCATATTCACCGATAGACATTAAAATACCTTTTTAACAAAAAAGATGCAAAACCAAGGCTCATTTAATGGCTATTACTTTTACAAGAATTCGATATAGAGGTGAGAGATAAAAAGGGAGTAGAAAATGTGGTTGCAAACTACTTATGTAGACTTGAAGGAGGGGAATGTAAACTAAGTGATGATCTTAGCAAAAATTTCCCCAATGAAACCCTGATGCTACTCTAGAGTTTGGCTACACCATGGTTTTCCAATATTACAAATTATATTGCCAGTAGTAAACTTCTTTCAGATCTATCTTACCAACAAAGGAAGAAATTCTTGCATGATTCTAATCAATATATTTGGGATGAGCCTATTTTATATAGAGCATGCATTGATGGGTTAATGCGACGATGTGTTCAAGAGGAAGAAATTTTAGACATCCTAAAGCAATGTCATGAAGGTCAGTATGTTGGGCATTCTGGAGCCAACAAAACAGTGGCTCGAATACTTTAGAGTGGATTTTATTAGCCACAGTTGTTTAAGGATGTTCAGACCTTTGTAGCACAATGTGATCAATGCCAGAGAATAGGTAACATCTCTAAAAGAGATTAGATGCCTTTATCTAAAATTTTAGAAGTGGAAGTCTTCATTTTATGGGGCATTAATTTTATGGCTCCTTTCTTATCTTCAAAGGGAAATATGTACATTTTAGTAGGAGTGGATTATGTTCCGCATTGGGCCAAAGTAGTAGCATCTCCAACTAATGATAGAAAGGTAGTGCAAATTTTCATTAAATAGTTATTCAACTGGTTCGGAGTGCCATTTACAATAATAAGTGATGGAGGCACACCTTTCTACAACATATCTTTTAATGTTGTCTTAAAAAGATATGGAGTGCACTACCGAGTTGCTACACCCTACCATCCGCAAACTAGTGGCTAAGTGGAAGTTGTCAACTGGGAGCTGAAATGAATTTTGGAAAAGACGGTGAACAACTCCAGGAAGGATTATGCAATAAGCTAGACGATGCCTTATGGGCTTATAGGACAACTTTCAAAATGCCTATCGGAACAACTCCTTATAGGCTCGTGTATGGGAAAGCTTGTCAGTTGAATTAGAACATCGAGCATACTGGGTAATTAAAGCATTAAATTTTGATTGGAAACAAGCAGGCAAAAACAGACTTCTACAACTAGATGAACTTTAAGAGTTTCATTATAATGCATATGAAAACACCAAACTCTCCGAGGAAAAGGTAAAGAAATGGCACGATGCTCATCTTAAACAAAAGGACTTTAAAGTAGGAGATGCAGTTCTATTTTATAATTCAAGGTTGAGGCTATTTCTAAGGAAGTTAAAATCTAGATGGAATGGACCATTTATGATCATTCAAGTTTTTAATCATGAAGCCCTCAAACTAGAAAACACAAACAAAGAGACTTTTAAGGTCAACCGGCATCATTGTAAGCCATATCTTGGAGGACCGACTCCCAAGGACAAGGAAGTAATTTCCTTCTATTTGAATAATTAAGATGCCTCCATGGATGTAAAGTCAAGCTAAGGACCATAAATTAGCACGTTTAATATTTTGATTGAAATTGTTAGGTTTAGTTAGAGTTGTGTTAAGCTTTTAATAAAACTCTAGTAATTTATGTTGAGCTGGGATAACTAATTATCTCACTCTTTCAACTGCCACCTCCAACACCTTCACTGCCTATTAGGTTGTGAAGCATCATTAGCTTGCAAAATTAGTGAATTGGGGTCTTTGGCTAAATATACAGCTTAATTAAGATTTAGTGTGAGTTGGTCACCCTTTAAATTGTCACATTCATTCATAATTTGAGGCATTTCAACTTAATTAGTTTTACTAGTATTTTCCATGGAAACCAGGAGCTAAAGTAACAAGGTAGGTAATATAAAAAAATCATATTTACTAAATAAATAACTCTTCCGCTGGCCTTCGGATTATGAATAGAGATAATAGCTAGTTGAGAACGTGATATAGCTGAGTAATCGAATCGACACGCATCACAAATGTGTGCCTTCAAGTAAAAAGGCTATCACAACATTCCAACCAAGCAATTTAATAAAAAACATGACTTAGTTAAGTAACCAGATTGATATACATTACCAATATTTGTCTTCGTGTAAAAATACTAAGTCCATGTTCATAAAAATTAAATAAAAAATATGCTTTCGAATAAAAGCCTACTGAAGTTGTAATAGTTGACTTTCCAGGAAAACATACTTAGGAGTAGTTACAGAGTTTGAATGACCAAACAATTATTAATATATGTGTGCAATTGAAAAGGGTAAACAATTTAACACTTGAGTCTGGATTAATATAAATATGTAGTTAAAAGGCCTATGATGCGAATTTGGCATGTTAATGGTTTAAATGACTCGAATGACTGTGTTTAATTAAGTTGATTTCATGAAGTTAAAGCCATTGTCTCATTATTGCAATGTATGCTGTGTGAATTTCCTTGTGTTTGTTATTTTGTTTACTTAAGGATAAGGAAACTTTTAAGTGTGGGGATGTTGATAAGTGTGAATTCATGTTTTAGGGCTTAGTTTGATATGTATTTAAGTGTCAACTTAATCATTTAGTATGTGTTTAGGTTAAAATTGTGTTAGTTTGTTAATTAATTATGTTTAAGTGTTTTTATGGGTTAGTTAAGTCTTTGATCTTAATTATTGTGTCTTTAAGGTACCTTAATGTGTTTGTTAGTATTTCTAGGTCAACATTGAAGAATGGAGAAGTTTTAGAGACACTCGGGCCGAAACAGCGGCCCATAATTGTGGCATAACAAGCCATGATCGTGATAAAAACACTGAAGTCATCCCACGACCATAGCCCATGTGCCACAGTCATAACAGAAGCCTAGGACATGACCCACAATCATGGCCTAGTTGCTCAAATGTGGCCCACGATTGTGGCTTATAGAACCACAGTCGTGGCCTATGTTAGGCAGATGTACAGACACTAAGAAAATGTTAATTTTTAAGGAGTTTTTGGACTTTTCATAACTAAAAAAAACCTAGAGCTGCCTAGAACACAAAAGGTATATAAAGAATAAGATTAAAAAAAGATGAAAAAAGCTTTTGCATCAACCACCATTGAGAAACCCTAGAGAAAGTTCATAAAGATATTGAGAAAGGGAAGAAGGAAGAGAGACGTGGAGAAGAAGTCAACACGAAGGACTTCCCAAAATAGGTGGTTTCCCAATGTTGTTGCGTCCATCATCCATTCAGATCTTATTTCCGATGTATTTTCAATTTTATCAATGTATAGAATAGGAATAACCATTGATGATAGGATTATGTGAATGTTGAGGATTTCTAAACTTACCTTCGGGTTGTTTTGATCTTTGGTTTAATAAAAATCTTACTGTTTATATTATTTGGATTCAATGTGATTGATTTCTAAGATTGCATAATTCAGTATCTAAGATTGCATAATTCAGTAATAAACTGAGAGGGTGAATCAAATGAAAAATAAATAAATTGGGCTAACGAGAGTTAAGTGATTTAATAAGAATGAGGAATTAATCAAATTGGTAATTATGTAAAGAGAGATCTCACATAGGTTCTCGATAATCTATTGTAAAACTTTAAATCTAATTAGGGTTTGGATAGATTGTTAATTGAGAAATTGCAATCTTCCATAATCTGATTAAGGTTTATAATTTAGGACCAATGATCTGATTAAGTTTTATAATCAGAGAGAGTAATCGACCCTACGATTGTCTAAGACCAATGATCCAATAATTCATAATCGATTAGGATAGTGTTAAAGATAGGTATAAATTCCCCTTTCTCTTAATTGGTAGTTCTTTAGGACAATTCTTGAATATGTGCAATACAATAGCTAATTTGTTGATATCTCATGATTGACTCTTGAATTGCAGTCCTGCTTTAGTTTCGTTACATTTTAAATATTGTGCATTGTTTTGGCCTTAAATTTAAGGACTAGATTAACCCTCCTCGTGGGATCAACACCATAGGTACTACGTGAATGACCCCTATGCTTGTGGATTATTGAGATTATTAATTAGAACTTATAAACATTGGAAAATCATGATCAATTAGTAAGCAAGCCTATGGTAGTTGCCTTACATGAAATGAACGATGAGTGAATATATCCTACCTTTAAATGCATGAGAGGATGGAGAGTGGAGTGAGTGTCTATCACACTTATTAATGATCTATAAGTTAAAGTAGTGTTAATTTTGGCTAAGCATGTAGAGAATAATTTGTTCATGGAGTATTATGAGTTTCAAGTTCTCATTATGTGTTTGTTCAAATGATCATTGATATGTTTGATTATTATATGGGAAAATCGTTGTTTTCATTATTTTTTCTTGTATATTCTAGTATTCTTTATTTTTCTTGAGTACAAACATAGTTTAAGTACAGGGGAATTGATGTGACTAATTTCTATTGATTTTGCTTACGTTCATATTTTGATTTTGGTTACAAATTCTTGTGATTTAATGTAAAATTGAATGAACTAAGTGAAAATGGTCATAAATTTTGCATGAAAGGAAAGGTGGTGACTAACCTTAGTCACCACCGTGACAAACTTATCACGGTAATGATATGATCCCTCAAGGAGGCGACAAACATTGTCACCCTCATGCAAGTTTTTCTTTAAATGGTTTAATATTACATCTCACAGGTTTTGACGATAGATGAAAGTGACCTTAAACCCAGACTCAGACTATAAGAAGAAAATGAAACACAAAAGAATGTGGTGGAAGGCTGAAAAAAAAAACCAGAGAGGTGGAGACAGAGAAAAGAAAAGAGAGAGAGCAAGAGAACAGAGGTGGAGAAAAGAAGAAAAACATAACAGAGAGGAGTCACACAAGTAACAGAGTAGACATAGAAGGCTAGAGCCAACGCCAGAAAGTTAAGCTTAGCAGTTGATCAACTGCCAACTTCTTCATCTAAGAGCTCATTTGTGTTTATTCACTATTGTTTCATCTTTGCTACTGTTATTGAACTCCTTTATCTTTTATTTGTTGAACTTGTTTCCTTTGTAGAGTTTTTAGTTCATTTTGGTTTACTGACACTATTTATTACTTAAATACTTCTCTATTATTGTTAACTGTGGGATTAAAGTATATGAAAATGACGAACTGTGTTTATTCCATGATGGGCTGATTTCTTGTTCTTAAGAATTAATGAAACTAATTTAGTTGATTTTGCATTACGAAGGGAATGTTTTGTTTTCTTATCATTTGCTAAAGTTTCTAAGCTTATTGGATGTAATAGTGTGGCTAACCTTTGCATCATTTTGGTATTAAACAAATGATCGAGAGAAGTTTAATATTTGAACAAGAAACTATAGGCGCTTAAGTTGTGAGTTAGAAATATATTAATTTAAGAAAGTAATTATTAGTTAGGTTTACATGATTGATTTGGATGATAAACTTCTTAAATACGAAAGTCAGATTTAGTTTATTATTTAAACTAATTTAAAACCCAATTGGTGATTTTAGCAAGGCAATTATCTATTCAATTCATCTTAGTCAAGCATAGGAGATTAAATTAGTGAAGTTATTTTCTCAAGAGCTTTCCATACCGGTTGATTATACTATTTGTCATGTTCTTTTATAGTGCTTCAGGCTTCTAGGTTTGTATTTAGGGTTGCCTTACTTAATTTGGTTCTAAAAATAGCCTCGAACCCTTAAAACTTAAAAAACTTGTGCCTGGAAAGACATCATGCATGACTATGCCCTTCGTGACTCTTTTGCCCTATCATGACATAGCCTTACGTATATTCTGATATCTCACAGGGTTCTCTATTAACAAAGAAAAAAGCTAGTTATATATTTCCATAAGTTATCAACACTTAATCCTTTAATTCTCCATACTAACTGGGTAAACTCTAAGACACCACCTTTTACCTACTTAGGTATTCTTATTAGCACAAAGAAACCTTCTTACAATGATTACCTTCTATTGATAGAGAAGATCCAAAAGAGGGCTTTCAATTGGTGTAATAAGAGCATATCATTTATTGGGAGGATACAACCTATTAATTTAATCCTTAACAACTTTCATATATATTGATCCTCACATTTTATGCTACCAATAAGCATTATTTACATAATTAAAAGGACAATAAGAAAAATTCTATAGTCAAGGTGTTGGACCCCGATTTTTAAGTGGAATTTAGAAATAATAAGTAAAAAGAAATGAGTGTTATTATGTATATGTTTAGG